>CM023481.1:321977896-322391871 GCA_013339685.2 Hyalomma asiaticum
GTACGGGATACGCTATCCCAACTGCGTGAGCGCTACTGGATTATTCGAGGAAGGCAAACAATCAAATCAGTTATTGGACGCTGTATTCCTTGTCAACGACATAGCTGCCGTGCTGCAGATGAACCTATACTGCCCCGCTACCGTCCTGCCGAGTCACCCAGTCTGAACCCTTCGAAACTACGGGTATCGGCTTTGCAGGTCCAATAATATACAAAGAGAACGGGTCTGAGCACAAAGCTTACATTGCACTATTCACGTGCGCGACGACACGGGCCGTACACCTCGAGCTTGTCAAAGATCTCTCATCGAAATCGTTTCTAATGGCCTTCAAAAGATTTGTGTCGAGGAGAGGGATATGCACGACGGTGCTGTCAGACAATGCGCTGACCTTCAAACGGGCATCGAAGGACTTGAGCCAAATGTTCCACGCACTGAAGGGAAGCGAGGTTCGTTCTTTCTTCAGCGCCCACCACATCAATTGGAAATTTATTGTCGAGAGAGCGGCATGGTGGGGTGGCTTTTGGGAAACAATGGTGAGGACTGTTAAGGCCACCCTTCGACGAGTACTCGGAAAGAGCTGCCTCGACTACGACAGCCTCTCCACAGTTTTGACGCAGACCGAGGGTGTGGTAAACTCTCGCCCATTGACATTTGTCTCGTCGGACGCGGGGGAGCCAATACCCTTAACACCAGCGCATTTTCTTGTCGGCCGCCGGCTAACAAGTTTGCCTCCTCTCCGAGAGGCCACTGAAGAGAAATCGACAGCAGATGGACAGATCCGAAGATGGAGACAACGCACCGCCCTTGTAGACTCCTTCTGGTGGCGGTGGCGGCACGAATACCTTTTGCAACTGCGTTCTGCACATGTGACAAGGCCAGGAAAAGGAAGGAGCATCAGTGAGGGGGATATTGTTCTCCTCGGAGACGATCGGGCTCCTCGCCAGATGTGGAGATTGTGCCGTGTTCTGCAAACGTTCCCAGGAAGAGACGGCAGAATACGCGCATGCAAAATACTTCTCTCCAACCAGCGACAGCTCCGAAGACCGATACAGGCGCTGTACCCGCTAGAGCTTGATGACAAAGCAGCCTGAGTTGAAAGGGCGATTAGGAATGAGCGTGTGCTCATTGCGGGGGAGGATGTTGGGACTTAAGAAGACGTCCGAAGAAGACCCCCCAACGGGCGGGCGTCAGACGAAAGAAGCGAAAACACACTCTGTAAAAGGTGCTGCCCGCCACCGCCTGAAGACATATCGTTTGCCTTTCTCCGGCGCCGCCAACGACGGCGGCACCCCTCTGAACTTTCTCCCCATCTTCCCTTTCCCCATTCTACCGCCCGTTCTAGTCTTTGTTGAATAAACCAGTCTTGAAGCGAACCCCAAAGAAGCCGTATCGTTCCTTCCGAGGCTCCTGCGCGCGCGGCCCAAGCTGCCTTGTTAGATAACGCGCAGTCAGAAGTCAGTGGTCGACACATTCACGAACCAGGGCGCAAGTAATCATTCTACACAGCTAACAACACGCCGAGTGCAGAGCTCCGCCCTACGCAGTTTGCACCAGCCAGCCGTCTCCCCTGAGCTTCGCGTTGCCCGGATCTCAGCAGCGAAGACCGTGGATGGTTACAAGTTGGGCAAGTGGTCAAGTTCCTCGCAACAGACCTCGAGGTGTATTGGCAACCATCACATGCGCGGCTGGTTCTGCTGCTTCACAGGGCCTGTGCAGCCCTCCCTGATTGTACTACCAAGCGTCAGGGCTAAGGAACCTTGTGCGCGCTTTTTATATCTTCCTTGACGCGTCATTATCTATTTCGATATGTTTATTTTTACGAAGGTTTCATTTAAACTATAAAAATATTTCGAATCGATGCGCTGGACTCGAGTTTTATTTCCTAAGCTCTGCGCCTATAGCTCGTAGAGATGACAGTTTAACCTGTCGATGACGTCACACAGTTGCATGCAAGCGAGACTCGCCCTCTCGACTTCATCCACGCACTATATAGGGCGGATTTAGTTATCTTATATAAAACATGCAAGAGGTTTTGCTGCCGTGTTTAAATTTGTCGCTACAAACAAGTGCCATTTCCTGTTACTATAAGCGGATTTCGACAGCATATTTTCATCAAATCACCTGCAGATTTTTATACCCTATTCCGTTCTGGGGGCTTGCTCGGGTTGCTCTCGGGAAATGTCATCATTACGAGTGGCGCATGCGTCTGCCGCCACATATACGGTTGGAATCAAAGGGAGGAAACCGTCTCTTGAGGATCTTCTCTCCTATATCTATTCCATGGACATTTATAGATCTTCAGGATACTCGGTATGATGATGATGATGATGATGATCCTTCACATTTGGCGACTACCCACTTTGGGGATTGGCCAAGACTCAGCCGTATATGAGTAATTTACAAAGTTATACTACCTGAAACGTTTATTCGTCCTATATATGAATTTAAATATTACGAACGTAATCTTTTGATATAGAATAACTTAATAAGAAGAAAAATGACAGTCAGTCAATGATAGAGAGGAGAGGAGAATATGTATTTAGGATCTATTAACAGAACAATCAAATCTATTCGAATCCGTAATGAACTTCTGTGCAGTAATGCATATATTCCTATTCCTGGGTCCCAGCATGGAAGACCCGAATGAAACCAGTACAGTGCTTGATAATGGAATGCCCAGATTTCGCAATGCTATTTCGGTTGTGCTTTTACTAAGGGAGGTAAAGCGTTTGCGTTCCAGTAAAAAGTGTTCGATTGTCTCTAGTTCCTTGAAAAAAGGCGCATAAAGAGAGACCACTAGACCACCTGGGTGCCTATAGAAATTCAATGTTGGGATTCTACATCTAAACTTCGTAAATATTGTTGTCGTTGTTTTGTGGGGTTTAACGTCCCAAAACCAGCTCTGATTACGAGAGACGCCGTAGTGGAGGGCTCCGGAAATTTCGACCACCTGGGGTTCTTTACCGTGCACTGATACCGCAAAGCACACGGGCCTCAACATTTCGCCTCCATCGAAATGAGGCCGCCGCGGCCGGGATTCGATCCCGCGACCCTCGGATCTGCAGCCGAGTACAATAGCCACTAGACCACCGTGGCGGGGCAACGTCAATATTGCATCGATCTTCCTCGTTTGGTGAAATTACGTGCTCCAAGCTATTTTAAATGCTGTAAATCAGGTGAAGATGCAAGACAGCGTGTCGACATCAATAAGGCGCACTTTCTGAATCTGACCGCAGTAACAAACACCGTATTTGGAAGGAGAGAAATAACAGGACCTGCAATAGAAGCCTTAGCCAAACTGTCTGCAAATTAGTTTATTGGCAATTCGTTTATTATCAGCACTTCATGACCAGACACCCAAACTAACCGTAGGTTTTGCAAATGACTTGGAACTAAAGTGCGCAAAGTTTTTAAAATGTCCGATTGACATGGAGTAGTTAATGAAGTACACAATGCTAACCAGTCTGTAACTAATACCGCTGTAGTCATGGATGAGTGAAGCTTACTCAAAGCCAATATAGCCGCCAAGAATTCTGTCACAAATAATGGAGTGCAATCCGGCAGTATAACAGAGATACACCAGTCTAGTTCTGAGGAAAAGATTCCTACTCCTGCCTTTTCCTCACTCTGCGAAGCATCCGTTGCTATGACAACTTTAGTGCCTATTTGACTCAAGTGATCTTGTAGAAGTCCACTAAAGATAAGCCATAGAAGTTCCTTGCCATTTTTGCGGAATATGTTGTCAAATGATATTTCCAATGAATTAGAACTGTTATCACTTATGGCTATGTCTGTGAGCACTATCTTTATCGGGTCTAGCAGATTTTGTGTGACAACCACCTGTGGTACAGTAGAATAGAAAGCTGGGCTAGTTGGAAAGTATGCATGATTGACGTAGCGCTAAAGACGAAGACGTAAGAAAACACAGAGTGCACAGGACGAGCGCTGTCTCGCAACTGAAAGAGACAGCGCTCGTCCTGTGCACTCTGTGTTTTCTTACGTCTTCGTCTTTAGCGCTACGTCAATCATGCACCTGTGGTACGTAACTTCGGGGCCACGAAACACGAAAAAATAAATCTGTTTGTCTAATAAATATATATTGGTCTCGTCTTAGTGTAGATTCTTATATCCTTAAGAAAGTTTGGAAAGTTTACATTTTAAATCTGGGTTGAAGAGATTCGCGATTCTTTATATAAGTCTGCATTAGCTACAAACTTCGGTAGCCCAAGGCACAAGCAGAGCGCCTCCCGTTGCAGAAGCACTAACGGACGTAGCTTCCAAACTGGAGCACCGGAAAATTAGGCGCATTCAAACTGTTATGCTTATTCAATCCACCTATAGAAAAATAATCTTAAATATACCCTGTATTGGCCAATCCTCCGCATTGGGAAATGGAAAGAAAACCATTTGCTAGCAGCACCATCCGTAAGGCTTTTTGTCAGCATCACAGAAATTTATCGACGCCTCCGGGAGACTACGCTGCTAGTGGTGTCGACCACAGCGCTGTTTCCCCAATCTTTCGTGTCACAAAATTTTAATTGTTTTTTCTTTAATGAGAACTCCGTTCTTTATTTTTATTTTCGCAAAGATTTAGCTTTGGCTTTTTTATTTTTCTATTCAGGAATCTCATTACCCTGCGGCCGTTGCAGGTGGAGAAGTATTCCTTTCTGCATTAAGTGGCATCGGACGCAGCCAATACAAACGGGTCTCAACGTTGCGATCTCCAGCGTACCTGCAGTGTGTCAGCTTGGCTTGGCAGGAAGACCTATCGACCTAGAAAAAAAAAATAACAGGATGTGTTAGTGCTCGATGATTTGTGTGATGTGTTTACCTTGTTATCTTAGTTTCCACGGATGTTGTGTGGCCTTTCTAACACCAGTGTGCATATATACGTGAATACGCTCAACTGTCCCTATGGCTCTAAGATATGGTAGAGGATTATTGCATTGCGAAAAGGCGAAGACGAAGAAGGCACACAAACGAACAGAACAGGCGGTGCTTTCGTGCGCCTTCTTCGTCTTCGTCTATTCGAACTGAAATAATCCTCTAATATGAAGCAACTAGCCGCTGCTAAGATTCTTTTGCCTAAGACATGGTCTTAGACGTAGTTGGAAAGCTCGCGCGTTTGTTTCATTATTTACTGAATATCGAAATATTTTTTAGAAAGAAACCAAACTAAAATCACAATATTCCAAACGCTACGAAGGACACCATGCACGCAAAGTATCGAGGAATAACTTACTGATGCGCCCACGGCGGGCAAATTTCGATGGAGGAAAAATGGTAAGGTCCTTGTACAGCGCGATATCAGTTCATATTAAAAAAAATTTCAAGTGGTCGAAATTTCTCGGCCCCTTCGCTACAACGTCTCTCATGATATCAAGGTTTTGAGGCGTTAACTAGAGAATTTATTATTATTATTATTATTATTATTATTATTATTATTATTATTATTATTATTATTATTATTATTATTATTATTATTATTATTATTATTATTATTGCACGCAACGTGCAATGGAAAGAAAAATGATAGGGGTAACGCTAAGAGATAAAAAACGAGCGGAGTGGATCAGAGAACAGACAGGAGTAGCCGATATTATCTTATCAATTAAAAGAAAGAAGTGGACCTGGGCAGGACATGTCATGAGGAGGAAGGATAATAGGTGGACAGTAAGAGCGACGGAATGGATACCACGAGAGGGAAAACGTAACAGAGGTAGGCAAAAGGTTAGATGGAGCGATGAAATTAAAAAGTTTGCGGGCATAAAGTGGAACCAACTCGCTCAGGATAGGGTGGATTGGAAATCGTTGGGAGAGGCCTTCGTCCTGCAGTGGACCTAAACAGGCTGATGATGATGATGATGATGATGTTGTTGTTGTTGTTGTTGTCCTCAATTCTGGCACATACCCACCCTGGGGGATTGGCCACGATGTCAGAAGTTGAAATAATTGAGCCTGAGGTACTATGGAATACCAATCAGAATCGAATAACCAGGATGAAATTAACAGGGAAGAGTAGGAATTTATGAAAAGAACCGGCCTGAATCAATTATGAATTTTCAAAATGTAGAGCACACATCCTCGTGGCAATGTCCTAATTATTAATTTACTGACGTTCTTCGTCGTCTTTGCTTTTCAAGTCAAGCATGGCAGAGAAAACGACGAAGACGAACTGGAGGCCACGTGCCCTCGTGCGTGCTCGAGGGCACGCTGCCTGCAGTTCAGTCGCCATTTTTCTGGTAGCTGCAACCGTTACAGTGGCACAAGAAGCCCCCCCCCCCCCCCCCCTCAGAGACTGGCATCCAACGCAAACAATACATGTGCGAGTCAACAGCATCGCAATGACCACAACGTCCGCACCGTCTCTCCAAGGCCCGGCGGCGAGTCTCGTCAGCGTCGCCAGAGATGCCGCAGAGAAGTACGGGAGCCGAAGGTGTTCGAAGCGTCATGGTGACCAGCTAGAGGCTCAGGGGTGCCTTACTCGCCGACAAGAACGGCCCATGGCAGCACACAGCCAGCCAGCTAAAGTAAGAAAAGGCGTTCTTTTCGATTCGAAGCCATCGAGCCACCGAGCGAAGGCGACAGCCGATGATCAGCTAACAACACGCCGAGTCCTGAGCTCCGCCCGCCGCAATTTCCACCAGCCAGCAGCCTCCTGTGAGCTTCGCGTTGCCCGGATCTCAGCAGCGAAGACACTGGATGCTTACAAGTGTAGCAGGTGGTCCAATTCAACAGACCTGGAGGTGTCTTGGCAACCATCACATGCGCGGCTGGTTCTGCTGCTTCACAGGGCGCAGCCCTCCCTGATTGCACTACCAAGCGTCAGGGCTAAGGAACATTGTGCGCACTTTTTATATCTTCCTCGCTGCGTCGATATCTATTTCGATATGTTTATTTTTGCGAAGGTTTCATTTAAACGATAAAAATATTTCCAATCGAGGCGCTGGACTCGAGTTTTATTTCCTAAGCTCTGCGCCTATAGCTCGTAGACATGACAGTTTAATCTGTCGATGACGTAACACAGTAGCATGCCAAGCGAGACTCGCCCTCTCGACTTCATCCACGCACTATATAGGGCGGATTTAGTTATATAAAACATGAAATAGGTTTTGCTGCCGTGTTTAAATTTGCCGCTACAAACAAGTGCCATTTCCTGTTATTATAAGCGGATTTCGACAGCATATTTTCATCAAATCACCTGCACATTTTTCCACCCTATTATCCCGTTTTAGGGGATTACTCGCGTTCTTTTCGTGAAATATTCTCGCCATTCCGCTTTGGCACCCCCATTTGTCGCCAGATATATGGTAGGAATCAAAGCGAATAAAACCGCCTCTTGAGGACGTGCCTCTCCTACACCTATTCCAAGGACATCTTTAGATCTTCAGGATTCTCAGTATAGACAGCTCTGCCTCCTCAACTTGGATTCAGCTACATATATAAGCAAGGAGATCCCGTACCAACAATTATACATGGAGAGCGTGTACTGCAGAGTTGCCACGTGCTGCCGAGTCAACAAGCAAATATTAAACCCAAAGGAAGCCCTCCAAAAAGTGGCCGGTAGTTTTAGCAGAACCCCAGAAAAAGCGCAAGTTCAACAAATATAACTCTTTCTTGAGGATTGTTCAGCGTATGAGCCAAATGCTACAAATAAGAAGGGAGCGCGAACAAATAATTTTGTTCAGTTTGCATATAACGAAAAGTTGCGCAAGAATAAACGATTGAGCAGACGGTGTCCTGTTGTGCGGAAGCATGCACATTGCTAGAAGGGAAGAGATGCATAATTTTCGATTTAAAGTCTCGGAAGCATACGCCCAAGGCCGTGGCGAATGTGCACGATGGCACCGTTCATTATCTTTCTGAGGCGCGACTCGACCATGTTCGTATCTAATACGCGCCGAACGTTGTCGCTGCTTGTAGGAGTATCACCAACAAGCACAGAGCGAATAGTGCTGTTTTATTTATTGATTTAGTCAATACGGGTGATTTCTATGCGACGTCGCAGGCAGGAGTGAGTTGTTGTTTTGTTGTTTTGTGGGGCTTAACGTCCCAAAAACCAGCTCTGATTACGAGACACGCCGTAGTGGAGGGCTAGGGAAATTTCGGCCACCTGGGGTTCTTTAACGTGCATTGACAAAACACAGCACACGGGCCTCGACATTTCGCCTCCATCGAGGTGCACCCGCCGCAGCCGGGTAGGCCGAAGTGGGTAACACACTTTATAATATATTCACACTTGATAATATATTTTCCAATGCAAGAAATCAAGAGAAAAAGCTTAAAAGCAGGAACAGTATATCGGAGGAAAACATAGAAGGAAAATAGGAATTTACAAACATTGAGTACGTAAGTCAATGCAGCACATCTTTTTTTTTTCTCCCCACTTACCCTTCTTTTTTAACAGAACGTGCTAGTTTTGTTGATAAAAAAGGCGAGAATAACATACATATCGACATGATCAGCCAAACTGTGCAACAATCGAGCTAGCGCTGAACAAAGGGAAGTAATGGAACTCACACACAGGCATTAGAGGTTAGATGTTGCGTCAATGGAAAAAAAAAAGGACAAAAACACTTTCAAAGGATATGTGGCAGATCCTGATATGGCATTCATGAATGAAGAAAAGTTGTGGATGATAGAGCTTCGTCGGGCAGGGCGTTCCAGCTATGTGCGGTTCGGGGAAACAAGGATTTTTGGAAAGAAGTGGTCTCGCATGAAAATTATTGGACGTTCTTGCTCTGGTGTGAGCATGTTATACGTTTTTTCGAAGATAATATATATGAACTTTATCGATTCCTAGGTTATTTTGATAGATCTCACAGAACAGTTTCAGTCTTTCGCGGGCGCGCTTGCGGTCCAAGGGCTCCAAGTTCGAGCTTTCAAGGAGCGTTGAGGGGGATGTATTTCTACTATAAGCGTTGTAAATAGACCTTATTTTCTTTGCACGTGTCCCAGCTTTTTAATATTTGCTGATGTATGAGGATCCCACACAAGAGACGTGTATTCCAGTATGGGTCGCACGTAAGTATTCTTCAAGCAGTTTTCAGTATACTCGCACATGTGAAACGCAGTACATCTACCATGATGTAAGAGATCCATATTACCCGCACTTCCGAGGAAGGCGGCAGAGCTGCCTGTACCGAGTATCGAGAAGAGATACGCATGTCCCTGGAAAAGTTCGAGGATAGGCACATTCTCAAGAGCCGGTTTTACGCTGTTTCATACAACCCTCTAATATCTTGCGTAGGCGATTGACAGGCTTATAAGGCGACATATTCCGAAAGAACGGAGTAAGCCCCAAAAAACGAAATAAGGCTCTAAAAAACAGCCGTTCAATTGTAAAAAAATGCTGTCCAAATCTGCCTACAATGAGAGTAATTTATTTATTTATTTATTTATTTATTTATTTATTTATTTATTTATTTATTTATTTATTTATTTATTTATTTATTTATTTATTTATTTATTTATTTATTTATTTATTTATTTATTTATTTATTTATTTATTTATTTATTTATTTATTTATTTATTTATTTATTTATTTATTTATTTATTTATTTATTTATTTATTTATTTATTTATTTATTTATTTATTTATTTATTTATTTATTTATTTATTTATTTATTTATTTATTTATTTATTTATTTATTTATTTATTTATTTATTTATTTATTTATTTATTTATTTATTTATTTATTTATTTATTTATTTATTTATTTATTTATTTATTTATTTATTTATTTATTTATTTATTTATTTATTTATTTATTTATTTATTTATTTATTTATTTATTTATTTATTTATTTATTTATTTATTTATTTATTTATTTATTTATTTATTTATTTATTTATTTATTTATTTATTTATTTATTTATTTATTTATTTATTTATTTATTTATTTATTTATTTATTTATTTATTTATTTATTTATTTATTTATTTATTTATTTATTTATTTATTTATTTATTTATTTATTTATTTATTTATTTATTTATTTATTTATTTATTTATTTATTTATTTATTTATTTATTTATTTATTTATTTATTTATTTATTTATTTATTTATTTATTTATTTATTTATTTATTTATTTATTTATTTATTTATTTATTTATTTATTTATTTATTTATTTATTTATTTATTTATTTATTTATTTATTTATTTATTTATTTATTTATTTATTTATTTATTTATTTATTTATTTATTTATTTATTTATTTATTTATTTATTTATTTATTTATTTATTTATTTATTTATTTATTTATTTATTTATTTATTTATTTATTTATTTATTTATTTATTTATTTATTTATTTATTTATTTATTTATTTATTTATTTATTTATTTATTTATTTATTTATTTATTTATTTATTTATTTATTTATTTATTTATTTATTTATTTATTTATTTATTTATTTATTTATTTATTTATTTATTTATTTATTTATTTATTTATTTATTTATTTATTTATTTATTTATTTATTTATTTATTTATTTATTTATTTATTTATTTATTTATTTATTTATTTATTTATTTATTTATTTATTTATTTATTTATTTATTTATTTATTTATTTATTTATTTATTTATTTATTTATTTATTTATTTATTTATTTATTTATTTATTTATTTATTTATTTATTTATTTATTTATTTATTTATTTATTTATTTATTTATTTATTTATTTATTTATTTATTTATTTATTTATTTATTTATTTATTTATTTATTTATTTATTTATTTATTTATTTATTTATTTATTTATTTATTTATTTATTTATTTATTTATTTATTTATTTATTTATTTATTTATTTATTTATTTATTTATTTATTTATTTATTTATTTATTTATTTATTTATTTATTTATTTATTTATTTATTTATTTATTTATTTATTTATTTATTTATTTATTTATTTATTTATTTATTTATTTATTTATTTATTTATTTATTTATTTATTTATTTATTTATTTATTTATTTATTTATTTATTTATTTATTTATTTATTTATTTATTTATTTATTTATTTATTTATTTATTTATTTATTTATTTATTTATTTATTTATTTATTTATTTATTTATTTATTTATTTATTTATTTATTTATTTATTTATTTATTTATTTATTTATTTATTTATTTATTTATTTATTTATTTATTTATTTATTTATTTATTTATTTATTTATTTATTTATTTATTTATTTATTTATTTATTTATTTATTTATTTATTTATTTATTTATTTATTTATTTATTTATTTATTTATTTATTTATTTATTTATTTATTTATTTATTTATTTATTTATTTATTTATTTATTTATTTATTTATTTATTTATTTATTTATTTATTTATTTATTTATTTATTTATTTATTTATTTATTTATTTATTTATTTATTTATTTATTTATTTATTTATTTATTTATTTATTTATTTATTTATTTATTTATTTATTTATTTATTTATTTATTTATTTATTTATTTATTTATTTATTTATTTATTTATTTATTTATTTATTTATTTATTTATTTATTTATTTATTTATTTATTTATTTATTTATTTATTTATTTATTTATTTATTTATTTATTTATTTATTTATTTATTTATTTATTTATTTATTTATTTATTTATTTATTTATTTATTTATTTATTTATTTATTTATTTATTTATTTATTTATTTATTTATTTATTTATTTATTTATTTATTTATTTATTTATTTATTTATTTATTTATTTATTTATTTATTTATTTATTTATTTATTTATTTATTTATTTATTTATTTATTTATTTATTTATTTATTTATTTATTTATTTATTTATTTATTTATTTATTTATTTATTTATTTATTTATTTATTTATTTATTTATTTATTTATTTATTTATTTATTTATTTATTTATTTATTTATTTATTTATTTATTTATTTATTTATTTATTTATTTATTTATTTATTTATTTATTTATTTATTTATTTATTTATTTATTTATTTATTTATTTATTTATTTATTTATTTATTTATTTATTTATTTATTTATTTATTTATTTATTTATTTATTTATTTATTTATTTATAGAGACGTGAATTCCAGTACGGGTCGCACGTAAGTATCATTCAAGCAGTTTTCAGTATACTCGCACATGTGAAATGCAGCACATCTACCATGATGTTAGAGACTTCCACATTACTCACACTTCCGAAGAAGGCGGCAGAGCTGCCTGTACCGAGTATCGAGAAGAGATACGCATGTCCCTGGAAAAGTTCGAGGATAGGGTACATTCTCAAGAGCCGGTTTTACTTGCTTTCATTCCAACCCTATATATCTTGCGACATAGGCGTGTGCCAGGCTTAAAGGCGACAATATTTCCCGAAAAGAACGCGAGTAAGCCCCAAAAACGAAATAACTGGCTGTAAAAATCAGCCGGTCATTTGGTAAAAAAAAAAATGCTGTCCAAATCTGCCTACAATGAGAGTAATTTGCAACGCTTATTTGAAGCAGCAAAGTTAAACTACCGTGCAACCTATTCCAGATTTTATATAAGATAAGCAAATCCGCTAGATATGGCGCGCAAGCAATTAGGGCGGGTCTCGCTTGCCAGGCAACTGCGTGACGTAATCGACTGTTTAAACTGTCATCTCTAGGAGCTATAGGGGCAGAGCCTAGGAAATAAAACTCGAGTCCAGCGCGTCGATTTGAAACATTTTTATCGTTTCAATTAAACTTACGGAAAAATAAACACGCAGAAATACATATTGACGCCGCGAGGAAGATATAAAATGTGCGGGCGAAGTTCATCAGCCCACACGCTTATTATCGTGCGATCTTGCAGGGCTGCACAAGTCCTGTGAAGAATCGGAACCAGTTGCGCATGTGATGGTTGCCAAGACTCGCCGATGTCTGTTGCGAGGAACTTGACCACTTGCTCCACTTGTAACCATCCATGGTCTTCGCTGCTGAGATGCGGGCAACGCGAAGCTCACAGCAGGCTGCTGGCTGGTGGAAGTCGCGGCGGGCGGAGGTGTCCACTCGGCGCGTTGTTAGCTGATCATCGGCTGTCGCCTTCGCTCGGTGGCTCGATGGCTTCGAATCGAAAAGCTTGCCTTTTCTTACTTTAGCCTGCTGGCCGTGTGCTGCCATGGGCCGTGCTTGCGGATGGGTACGGCACCACTGAGCCCCTGGCTGGTCCTCTGGCTGGTCACCATGAAGCTTCGAACACCTTCGGCTGCCGTGCTTCCCTGCGGCGGCCCCGCCAACGCTGACGAGGCTTGCTACCGGGCCTTGGAGAGACGGCACGGATGTTCTGGTCATGGCGATATTGTTGACCCCCACTTGCAATGAGCGCTTTGGATGCCGGTCTCTAGGGAGGCGTTCACTTGCCACCGGAACGGTTGCAGCTACTAGGAAAATGGCGTCTGAATGAGCGCGCATGCATGCACGAGGGCACGCGGCCTGCTGTTCTTCTTCGTCGTTTTCTCTGCGTGCTTGACTTGAAAAGCAAAGACGACGAAGATCCTCAGTAAATTCATAATTTCTGGGGTTAAATGTCCGAAAACGTCCACGATATCACTGTGAGAGACGCTGCAGTGGGGGGCTTCAGAAGATTCGGCCATCTGAGGTTCTTTAGCGGAACACTAAGGATAAACAATGCATCAGTTTAGGTCTATAGATTAATAATTGAGAACTGCAGTGCTCTTGGTTTCTCCGCCATATAGGATCATTATTAAAAGAGCAAACAAACAGTAGTAAAGTTTTATTTTGCAATTTTGTACCCAAATCTAGGTAACCGGACATAAGCGTAAAGTCACGGATTTCAAAGGATTTTTTCGTGTTTTGGCCACTTTGGATCAATGAAATTTGATAAAACTAGCAACGTTTTCTCCGACCCGTTACAGCACAACTTGATTCATTTTTAGCGGGAAATAATTTTGTGCGCCACAGCAGGCGCCTTCACAATCAATGACGCCACGGCGAGTTGCTGCGGGAACGTGAAAGCGGCGTCGCCATCTGCATTTTCTTTTTGTGCGTTGTCTCGCTAACAAAGCGTTCTCTCGTGGCAGAAATGGTGCTGTTGGTATTGTGGAAGGGTAATTTAGCAATACGCGAAAAATCATTTTGCTCTTTGGTGTCCCTTTAACATGCACTGACATCGCTCAACACGAGGGCCTCAACATTTCGCCTCAGTCGAAATGTAGCCGACAAGGCTGCCTCAGTAAATTACCCCTCGATTATTTGCGGGCACGGTCTCTTTCGTAAAATTTAGATTCTGGTGATTGTTGTTTTGTTTCTTTCTAAAGAAATATTTCGCTATTCTCTTGACAAGACATGATAATCAATAAACAAACGCGCGAGTGTTCTAACTACGAATAAGGGTTTTTATCATAGCTATGGGGACCGTTGAGCGTATGCAAGTATGTATGCACACTTGTTTTCAGTGAGACCAAACAAGCCACATAGACGCTAATATAAGAAGGCAAACAAATCACACCATGGTGGAAAAAAGAAAAAAAGTGAGGAGCCTGAGGCCCTACCGTATCCCAATGCATTGCAGAAAGTGTGGCGGAAATGACGTCAGAAATTATGGACCAAAAAAATATGGTGCAGACAAAACGGCAGAGAGCCTGGGGGGCGGTGTCTGCGTGTAAGGGACGTTCGCAGTCCGAAATGCCGATTTATTTTCGCGAAGTAATCTTGGCGCACGCTGCGGCTTCTGTATCACGTGAGACGTTACGTATATGCACCATGCGCGGCACTCGACGACACTGAGATGGTTTAGTAGCCATTCACGGAAACACTGTCGGGCACGTATTAAATGCGAAGCATTTCTTAGCGAACTTCGGCTACTCTAAGCGTATCAATCAATCAATCAATCAATCAATCAATCAAGCAATCAATCAATCAATCTAGCCGCCTACGATTTTGTGCTCTCCTGGCCGTTTCGCTAATGGGATGCTCACGAAAATTGGTATGCCACAACACGACTCCATGACGAACATAAGTGACAGGTCATAACATGAAAATCATAACATGCATGTCGTGAGCGACATGATTTACATGCCACGGTGTTTGTGCTCTCTTGGCCGTTTCGTAAATGGGATGTATACGAAAAGTGTTATGCAACAAAATGACTGCATGACGAACAGAACTGACCGATCATAACATTAAAAGCACGATATGCGTGTCATAAGTGGCATGATTTACATGCCATGATCATGGTGCTCTCCTGCCGTTTCGTTAACGGGATGTGTACGAAAATTGGCATCCCACAACATGACTGCATGATGAACATAAATCACACGTAATAACATGAAAATCGTAACATGCAAGTCATGAGCGGCATGATCTGCGTGCCACACGTTTCGTTAATTGGATGTATACCAAAATTGCTATGGCACAACACGACTGCATGACGAACGTAAATGACTGGTCATAACGTTAGAATCATGACATGCATGTCGTGAGCGACATGATTTACATGCCACGGTCTTGGTGCTCTCTTGGCCGTTTCGTAAATGGGATGTATACGAAAAGTGTTATGCAACAAAATGACTGCATGACGAACAGAACTGACCGATCATAACATTAAAAGCACGATATGCGTGTCATGAGTGGCATGATTTACATGCCACGATCATGGTGCTCTCCTGCCGTTTCGTTAACGGGATGTGTACGAAAATTGGCATCCCACAACATGACTGCATGATGAACATAAATCACACGTAATAACATGAAAATCGTGACATGCAAGTCATGAGCGGTATGATCTGCATGCCGCACGTTTCGTTAATTGGATGTATACCAAAATTGCTATGGCACAACACGACTGCATGACGAACGTAAATGACTGGTCATAACGTTAGAATCATGACATGCGTGTATGAGGGCAGGTTGCATAACGTTGAATCAGGGAAGCATGACATATGAGCGGCATGGTTTACGTGCCACAGTCATGGTGCTCTTGCGGTCGTTTCGTTAATTTCCTATGTACCAAACTCGTTATAGCGAGAAAACAATGCAAGTCCATTTTACGTTCTGATGCGTGCTTCGCATTTCCTTGATTCCCACATCACGTGGGATCTGCCAATTTTTTGACCACTTCTTACGCAGAAAAAGAGGACACTACTGCGGAGTATTTAACGAACATTCGAGATTATAAAGTATTCCAGATTATAAGTGCTCCAAATACCTAACATTCGGCGCGCGCACAGTTGCGCAATACCTTCCGATAGAACAGAATGGTTGGCACAGTCTCGAAAAGCGTGATGCTCTCTGTGCGCGCTTTGGTGCTGAATAGGAAACGCCACAAACTTGTCTGGCGAAAAAAGTGCGAACGATGCAGAGCTTCGCGTGCCTATGCATCGGTAATGCCTCGGGAATGAAACGTACACGAAGTCTTGGGCAGTAACTAGTTACGAGTAACGTGTCAGTGTTAACTAATTACTTTTTCCAGTAACATATAACTGTAATTAGTTACTTTTACTTAGAAGAATATGTAATGCAATATTACTTTATACACAGGGATTGTAATTGAAAATACCGTTACCGTTAATTAAAAAAAATATACAGCAGCAACACTCCATGAAAACACGGCTGGGTGGTATCGCCATACAAGAATATCGCGATGTTGTTCATGAATACTTTTGATTACCTGTACCTCTGCAGCGAGATACAATAAAATATTGGCAAGTAAGCCTAGACAAAGAAAAGCAATCATATGAAAGAAAAATACTATACGTACCAAGCTCTCAGACCTACGACTACGTGATAGGTGTGTTTTGCAGCAGTTATAGAAAATCGTCAACTATACTCTCTTAGACTTGAGTCGATCGAGAGTCCATTCACAAATGCGTCTAGGGAAGAAAAAAGAATATTACAATGGGTTATTGTTGCACGAGTATTCTTGCAGTGTTAGATGATGTGTGGTGCGTGGAGGAAGGAACAACTGAGGAGAGGACATGACGTCACATTCGTGAAGCCCCCACATCGCTAACATTAGTAGCGCCGCCTATCAGCAAAACAGCTAAACAGGCTGTTGTTTTACTTGATCTTCAATACGACACACGCGCTCCCATATCTCGGAGGTTGCCTTGTGTTTCCGACCCATTGTTTTTAAGCTTGGACGCACGGACTTGTGTAAATGAAGGCCTTAAAAACTTGCGTATAGTATTTCGCTTTGCAAACATGAAAGGCTAGGAAAAGACAAACCTTCCTTCGGTTCCCACTAAAGGCAAGTTTGTCTTTTCGTCCACTTTAATTCCTTTCTACTTACCCCAAAACTACAATACCATAGTTAACAATTTCAATAACTTCCCTTATGCTTTCCTAGGTTTCAATGTTTGTTGGTTCATTGAGGTATTTCTAACAAATAAACAAGCCCTTGACCCCTTCCCTCTCGTTATATAAAGGGGTTTCTTGGTTTCTTGTATTCAACGTACTTCTCAATTACTAGGTTAAATTGATAGCATGGCTGTGGTCCTTTGTTGAGTACAATTTCCTGAATCGAGCTTGTTCTCTTGGTTGGTTAAAGTCGAGTGTTTCCTCTTATCCTCGCAGAAATTACTTTCGTAAATTGCTTGTATATTACTGTGAGTAGGCTAAATGGTCCGTAATTCTTTAACTCCTTTATCTCTCCTTACTTGTGGATTAGGATTATATCAGCATCTTTCCAATTGTGTGGTACAATAGATGTCTTGATATATTTTGTAAAGAGCGATGCAAGTTTTTCTAATATAATGTCTCCTCCGTCTTTGATCAAGTCGGCTGTTAAGCAATCTTTTCCTGCTGCTTCACCATATGACATGCCTTTGACAGCTATTTTAACTTCGTCAGTGGTGATACATTGAATTTCAGTGTCCTCCTTTGATTCTAAGATTGCATGGTTTGTCTGAGAGCTGTACAGTTGAGACTAGAAATCCTCTGCTACCTTTACTGTTTCGTTGAAATTGTTGATAACTTTACATTGTTTTTCTTTTAGCGCTTCCAATTTGTTTTGTCCTAAGAACAGTTTCTTTTAAACCGATTGAATGCTGGCGCCTTTCTCTACTCCCGTCTATATCTCTGTCAGGTTAAAGTTTCCTACATCTCTTTGCCTCTACTTTAATGATAAGTTTTGAGAGTTGTGCGAATTCTATTTGATGTTTTGACGACGTCCCGTTGATTTCCTGGCGTTTCGTTATTAAGTCTTTGCTAGATTGGGATAAATTATTGCTTTGTTGCTTTACCGCCGACTTCGATCGCTGTTGCAAAGAATGCTTTCGTAATGGATCTGTTTCCTTCTTCTAAATATTCCTCGTTTTGGCCTAAGGCGTCAAACTTGTTCTCTAGGGCGACTTTAAATTCTTCGTTCTCTGCTTTTATTACATCTATATTTGCATTTTTTCTAGCAATTAATTTAGTTCTTTTCCTTAGGTTAAGTACAATCTTCGCCCTTACTAACCTGTGGTCGCTGCATTTTATCTTGCCTACTACTTCCGCGTCTTGAATTACACCGGGTTGTTCGCACATCATAAAGTCAATATCGTTGTCTGTTTCTTCCTTAAGGCTTTTTCACGTGCACTTTCTATTCTTGTGTTTCTTAAAAAAAACATATTCATTATTCGGAGGGCCCCGCCGCGGTGGTCTAGTGGCTATGGTACTCGACTGCTGATCCGAGGGGCGCGAGATCGAATCCCGGCTGCGGCGGCTGCATTTCGATGGAGGGGAAATGTTGAGGCCCGTGTGCTGTGCGATGTCTAGTGTACGTTAAAGAACCCTAGGTGGTCAAATTTTCCGGAGCCCTCCACTACGGCTTCTCTCAGAATCAGAGCTCGTTTTGGGACGTTAAACCCCACATAGCAACAATATTATTCCTATTGCCACGGTTATTGCTATGGCCGAAGCCATAGGTTACAGTTACTGAATTCCCAAAAGTAGCTTGTTAAAGTTACAGCTACTGTTCAAAAGCAATGTGGTTACTTTTCTGTCACTGTGAAAGACTAAGTAATACATCGCAAACCAAATTCTACAGTTCTTTTATATAAATGCATGTGGTTAGATAAAATTGGTCCCGTTAAATTTCCAGTTAAAAGTAACGGAAAGGAGCTCAATCAAAAGCCCAACACCAGCAATGGTGCGTACGCCCCATTTTGCTAAAACAACTTTTTTATTCATTGTCGGAAATTTATTCACAAAATAATATCGCTCAGCCTGGTGCCACAAAAGACTGCTCCACGCTCCTAAATAAAATAGGAGCTGATTCTGAGACGCGGAACAGAGGATAGGCCCCTTCGAGCCACACAGCCGCCGCCATTTTGGGAAGTGCATTTTGAAAGCTCCGCCGCTTTGAGAACTGAACGTGTGCGAAGCATTGCAAGGCAACTGTACCTTGGTGTTTTCTGGGCGGGTTGTCATGAAGAAATGGCGGGCCACACGAAAAGAAAATTAAGGATGCTGCACCGGCCTCTGAGCAACAGCTGCTTTCGTCACTTAGGCAGACCATACTGCCGCGTCGAGCACCTTACTCTGTAATGGCGCGGGGAGAACCCTTCACCGCACTTTTGTGTCACTGATCGGTGGTGATTTGCTTGGCTTGATAGAAAAAAAAAAAAACTCATTTCCCCATGGAAACAAGGCAGCCCGTTGAAAAAAAAAAAGCGACAAGATGTCCGTGTCCTGCAGTGCATCGCGGTACAAGCGATACATCGTAAAAGTATTGCACTAGGGAGGTACTAATACATTTTGCAAACATATCTCGATGCAGAGATACAGATAATCAAATGTATTCATGAGAAATATCGCGATATTCTTGTATCGTGATACTACCTAGCCGTGCTTTTAAGGAGTGTTGCTCCTGGATATTTTTTTAATTAACTGTAACGTATTTTCAGTCACAGTACCTGTGTAAAAAGTAACAGTGTTGCATACACCTTCCCCTAAATGAAAAGTAACTGATTGCAGTTATAAGTTACTGGAAAAAGTAACTAGTCACCAGTGACGCATTACTCGTAACAAGTTACTGCCCAAGACTTCGTGTACGTTTCATTCTCATTCGGCTACAGTATCTGGTCGAACAACTCGAATAGAGAAGGCTACATTTTCAAGCAAAAGTGCAAAAGAGCGCAAGAAAACGGGGACAAAAACAAAACACGTACAAAGGACAGGCATTCCAAGCATGCAAAACAAACTTGCCCACATCGAGCCTCTGCTCATTCAAGTAAATAAATTTATCAGGACGCTTTATTTCGAGGAAACTAGTGTTTAGCTGCATGAAACAGGAAAATTCCGCGCAACTGTTAATTCAATTCCAAGTTAAAGCACCGAGAAAGTCCTGGAATTACTCGCCATTGGCATTGTTACAATTGAGGGTTGTATGCACGACCATTATTTGCTTGCTTGGTGTACGGAATCGGGGACGAAAATATGGCATGTCTGTAACATGCAACTCACTGAACGGGATATTACTTCTCTTTTAGGCAGAAGGAAACTCACTATTCTTGGACCTCGTTTAGTAACGGAGCGAAATAAGTTATTTACATCATCCCCCATGTTTTTCAACAGCGACCTAAGTGACAGCGAAATAAGAAAGTAAAAACGTACAAAGCTCGATGAAGGTCATAGGGAAAATATTGTTACGCGTATTACCAGGCGTATAGGCGAGCGTGTAAGAACCATAAGAAAGCTTTCCTTTACAAACTTCTTTTTAACCTTGATGTGTCTAAATCGAGCGCTAGGCATGTAATATTGTCAACTCAGTGTAGCAAGCGATTTTGTAAGGTTAAAACATATGACGTTTCAGTTTGCAAAACCAGTGAGATACGGCTAGTAGTAGTTGATAATCTAGTATTTGTCGATGCTAGTGCTGCATCAAGTGAGTACATTTGTGAACTTCGCAAGTTAGAAGCTTACGGCGAACGTAATTGATACAGGAAATATTGGACCTAATACCGATCCTTGTGCCATTGTGACTCCCCGAGGCGCGTCGGCGGGCCGAGACACGGGCGAGACACAATCCTATTTTTCGGCTGCTGCTGCGGTCAGAGATCCGCTGGGGCTTTCGTTACCCGCGAGTTCTGCGGAAACCTCGCTTTGCACAGCAGATCTGACGTTTGCGCGGCGGCTCCAGATGAGAGTGTGCATTAGTCGGCGACCTTGAAGAAACAGAATGTCGACGCCAATGCGAACCCAGCGCGCTCATAAGTGCTTGAACAAAGCCATCGCAGTGTCCCCGGTATGTTTCGATCACCGTGCAATGCAGTAAGCAGAACTGCTTCTCGGACGCGCACATCTGACCGGCCACAAAGGAGCGACTGCCGACAGGCGCGTCTTTTCACCAGGCATTTCCAACCTGAGGGCGCCTAGACGGTGCCAAATTGCTTGCACCTGGAGTGTTTCGGAATGGAAGCGGTGGTAGCTAACGCTCGTTACGATAATCTGTACACAAGTGTCGCCGGTTAGGCTGTCCGACGTCCTGTCCGAATGTCGAGTTTTGTGTATGTTTATATTTTGCTTTTTATATTTTTGGAGAGGAGCTGGTACTGCGTTACACTGTGGAGTCGAGTCCCAAACAATAGTCGCATGGCGGGTTGGACTGGTGCGATTTCTAGCGGCGACGTTGCCGTAGACAACCATTGGATAGACGCCGTGGTGAGCCGGGGCTGTCGGAGTGAAAAATTCGTCTCGGGACAGAGGACAGGGTGGAATTTTGGAGATTCGGCAGACTCGAAGAAAGGCAGTGGCCTTCCGTCGTGTGAAGAAGTAAGCTTCGTTTGCGATCCCTCATGCAAGCCTGGCCGTTCGGCTCTTCAATCTCGGAGAGACGATGTAGTCTTTGCGAGAGCATGATGCGAGCAGCAATGATCGGGGAGAATCCGTGAGCCACGGCGTCTTCGAGAGCGACATCCGCTTTCCTACCCAAGCACCAGTCCATAGGCCGGCGACGAGACCTATGCGCCGAAGGAGCCCAACCAGATAAGCGTTGTTTTCGTTGGCGGCAGCAAGCGCACTTAAGACATTGCGCCGTTAATTGATGAGCTGTTTTACCCATTCTATCAGCCGTTCATTGATGAGTTTGTTTCCGCTGTTAATTCCTGTGCTGCACTATGCGTTTACGTTGCTATTTGTTTGCCTTGCATCATTACGTTCGCTACTAATTGTTAATTGTATACTTCGATCATGTTCACATATTAAATTCCATGTTTTGATGGCTTAATTAAGACTGTTGCCTCTTTTCTTCTGGGCCCCAGCACTGATCCGGTTTGGTTAAATGGTTGTTGAGGTGTGTGGCCAGAGGGGGTGATTACGTGAAGCATTTCGAACGGAGTCATAGCGTAGTTGTTGTACTTGTGAATTGTTGCGGCTTAGAACCCCCTCCCCCTTTGCGCGAAGTAGGGCCATCTCAACATTCCGGAGTTCACTTCAGTGAGTTCCAAATCAGATTTATTGATCGCAACTTGCATTCCGCATGCCTCGAAGTAACTGTAGGATTAAACTGGCGTTAGTCCCAACAGCACCATGGGATTTTTAATTTATCTGGCTAGAAGTGTGAAGTGGCAAACGGCATAGAAAGCTTTTTCAATATTAAGAGATATTTTACCACGTTTTTCAGCTTAATAAATGTGTCAGTAATTATTCTTGAAAGGGTCAGGATGGTGGTGTTTGTGAGTTTAGTGGAGACAAAGCCATGTTTTGGGAGGCCTACAATGTTAATGAGGACGGCATTTTTCTGTAACGCAATAGACTTAATTCTTTTTAAAAAGAAGTAATATGTTCACGACAGATAGATATGGAGCGCCTTAGAATCACAATCGCAGGCGAATCTCTGTTCTTCCTGCAAATGTATCGAAAATTTGGTAAAAGAAGCGGCTGTAATGTAGCGAACAGGTAAGTTTCAGTGAGGAAACCATAAATACGAAATGTATACTAAAATGTCGTCCTGTATGTCTACTAGCATGTTAAGTTGGAGAGGGTGTTCCGGAGTTTATCAGGACAACGCCACGATCAGTTTATAAAGGGTTTCAAAAAATGTGCTTGTTATAGCGTCATTTTCAGCTTACCTACCTCAGGTATGCTGCCCGCTGTTCCCGGCTGCGCCTGCTATCACGAATTCTTTACAGCATTTCATGCGTATGTGTACATTGATCATTATACTTTATTTTGAAATTATCATAAAGGTAGTAGCGTGCGCAAGTGACGAATCTTCGCAGTGGCGGGGAAATAAATGTCTATCTACTAGATTTCGTCGGTACATTGCCTTCTGTAAAAGTTTTGAATGAGCGAGAGTATCATTATTTCGGGACTCAGTTGACATGACAACTGAAGGCTGAAGTAGGTCGCAGATGCTGAACGGAATGTATTCGCCTGGTGTGCGACCGATGGCGGCGCTGCGAACGGCGCCTGTATGACGTCAGAGCGGGGATTCGCGCGCTTTCGTCTGCTACGTAGGCCCAGCGCCGTGTTGAAGCCACCGTTGCGGTAAATCTCAACAAAAAAGCAGTTCAGTTGGTTATCTCGCGTATGGTGGCTACTGACGCTGTTCGAACAACCGTGGGTCTGCTTTTAACGTTATCTCGCGTATGGTGGCTACTGACGCTGTTCGAACAACCGTGGGTCTGCTTTTAACGTTCATTTAGAACTACGGCTCTTTGTTTTTTAGAACTGCGGCCGCTTGTCTCCGCGGCGAGTGCTGCGCAATGGTGAAGTACTGCTCTGTGCCTCAGTGTACTTCGTCCGCTCGTGAAAGAGGCGTTAGCTTTCACAACTATCCTAAGGACCCAAAGCTGAAGAAGAAGTGGATGGTCAAGCTCAGAATGGGAAAGCGCCCCACGCCTTCATCGACCGTGTGCAGCAAACACTTCGCGGACAGTGACTTCTGCTACCCACCGTACGCGCCACTCTTCGGTAAGTTTGTGACCGTGTTTAAGCGCCTCGCCAATACTTAAGCCGTTTATTGCACGCAGGCTATAAGCATAGGCGACTTACACCAGGTGCGGTGCCGTCCCACAACCTGCCGCGAAGGCCCCTAGACAAGGAGCCGACGACGCGGCCTCCGAATCGCCTCGCGGGTAAGCGCGCCTCGTGAGCTCAGCTGAGCGACGCAGGATATATGAGACTACGGCTGCGTCTGGATGGTGTACATACGTATTTTACCTACGAAGCCAAGCGCGCGCCTAGAGGACTGCTAATCATAAATTCATAACCTGTTGCCGCTGTTCAGTGCACATTCTCTAAAATTTTCACCTGAGGCAGAATGCAGACACTTTTTTTAAAGCGGAGCTCTTTAAGCTTTTCGTTAGGCTGCGTGGCGTGAAACTTGACCCAGCTTGCCTTTGCCACGTTAATCTCTGTGGCCTTGTGAGTGGCATAATCAGCGATTAACTATTTGCAGGCCCGTAGCCCGCAGGGGGGGGGGGGGGGGGCTAGGGGCCCGCCCCCCCTTCCCCGAAGTTTTGGTGAAGTAGGTGTTTTTACCAAAAATAAATAGCAAAAATAGGTGTTTTTCTCAAAAAGTAAAGGTAAAGTAAATATTTATGAAGTCTCTTTTCATTTATACAAATAATAGAAATGGTGCCGCAATTAAATATTTCATGGTGCCAACATTAAACATTCAAACTAGTCTCAATAGTGAACTTGCCTCTTAATTTAGAAACATTAACACAATGCAAAAGGCGATATGAGCTCGACACCAACTGCAGACCAGCAGTGAACATAAATTCTATGTTATGTTACACGTTGACATTGCCTCACCCTGCTTTGCACGAGCAGCGAGCATTGGCCACTTCACTGCTGTCGATCACGACAGAGACGTTGTGCGGTGGGTTGGTGAGTCCACTTGTTTGGAGGACGAGAGCGGCGACGGTGATGCGACCTCCGTTGACGGCCTCGACCGCGCATTCAACAGCGTGTCCTGCGTCGTACACCACCTCGCCCTCGATGAGACACCGCGACGTTTCGCAAGCTTTATCTACATACTTGTAGATGCTCGAGAACGGCACGCTTACTGTAATATCGAAAGAAACACCCAAACTAATTAGTATCGTACGGCGGAAACAAGATAACGAGCGCGAACACTCACACATAGTTTCACTTTCTTACCAGCAATGCGGTCGGTGACATCGGCGCACTCGTCGGCCATCCGTGGGATTTCTTGGCCCTGTCGATTGGGCCGCAACTAAAACAAGTTCAAGATTACACTCGAAAACAATCGTTGCAGGCGTTAGTTGACCGTCGCGAGGCTGTTCGTTCGACAAAGTTCTCACCTGAAGCAGACGATACGCGTACAGGAGCAGCGGCTGCTGCAGCGCGGTTGAAATCGGAGTCCCCGCTCTGACGTCACACGCGAGAGGGCGCCACACCAAGATCTCGAGGCCAATACTCATCGGGCGACGGTCCGCGCAAATGTGTCACGTGCATATTTTCGTTCCGAATATATATATATATATATATAGATAGACACACAGTGAGGCTCCGACTCTGTCCATCCTGTCCGTCTAAAATTCCTAGCCCCCACCCCCCCCCCCGAAAAAAATTTCTGGCTACGCCACTGCCGCGTGTTTGTTTATTGATTCTGATGTCTTGACAAGAGAATATCGAAATATTTCTTTAGAAAGAAACAAAACAACAATCACGAAAATCGAAACCTTACGAAGGACACCGTGCCCACAAATAATCGAGGAGTAATTTACTGATGATGCAGCCTTGGCGGCTACATTTCGACTGAGGGGAAATGTTGAGGCCCCCGTGTTGTGCGATGTCAGTACATGTTAAAGGGACACCAAAGAGCAAAATGATTTTTCCCGTACTGCTAAATTACATTTTAACAATACGAACGGCACCACTTCTACCACGAGAGAACGCATAGTTAGCGAGAAAACGCACAAAAAGAAAATGCAAATGGCGACGCCACCTTCACGTTCCCGCAGCAACTCGCTGTGACGTCATAGGTTTTGAAGGCGCCTGCTGTGGCGCACAAAACTATTTCCCGCTAAAAATGAATCCAGTTGTGCTGTAAGGGGTCGGAGACAACGTTGCCAGTTTTATCAAATTTCATTGATCCAAAGTGGCCAGAACACGAAAGAAAAATACTGTGAAATCCTTGACGTCACGCTTACGGTCGGGCACATAGGTTTGGGTGGGAATTCAAAAATGAAACTTTACTCTTTGTTTTCTCTTTTAATACTGAACCTATGTGGTGGAGAAATCAACGGCAGTACAATTCTCAATTAATCTATCGACCTTAGTGTTCCGTTAAAGAAACTCAGATGGCCGAATTTTCTGGAGCCCTCCTCTGCAGCGTCTCTCACAATGATATCGTGGCCGTTTTCGGACGTTTAACCCCCAAAATTATTCATTTACTGAGCTTTTTTGTTGTCCTTGCTTTTCAAGTCAAGCAGGCAGAGAAAACGACGAAGAGGAACTGCAGGCCGCGTGCCCTCGTGCATGCACGCGCTCATTCAGTCGCCATTTTCCTAGTAGCTGAAACCGTTCCGGTGGCACGAGAACGCCCCCCGTGTGACTGGCATCGAACGCACTCATTGCAAGTCGGAGTCAACAATATCGCAATGACCGGAAGATCCGCGCCGTGTCCCCAAGGCCCGGTGGCAAGTCTCGTCAGCGTTGCCGGGGCCGCCGCAGGGGAGCACGGGAGCCGAAGGTGTTCGAAGCGTCATGGTGACCAACCAGAGGACCAGCCAGGGGCTCAGTGGTGCCTTACCCATGCACAAGCACGGCCCATTGCAGCACATGGCCAGCAGGCTCAAGTAAGAAAAGGCATGCTTTTCGATTGGAAGCCATCGAGCCACCGAGCGAAAGCGACAGCCGATGATCAGCTAACAACACGCCGAGTGCAGAGCTCCGCCCTACGCAATTTGCACCAGCCAGCCGTCTCCCCTGAGCTTCGCGTTGCCCGGATCTCAGCAGCGAAGACCGTGGATGGTTACAAGTTGGGCAAGTGGTCAAGTTCCTCGCAACAGACCTCGAGGTGTCTTGGCAACCATCACATGCGCACCTGGCTCTGATGCTTCACAGGGCCTGTGCAGCCCAGCAAGATCGTACTATACCAAGCGTCCGGGCTAAGGAGCTTCGCGGACACTGTTTATATCTTCCTCGCTGCGTCAATATCTATTTCGATATGTTTATTTTTGCGAAGGTTTCATTTAAACGATAAAAATATTTCGAATCGATGCGCTGGAGTCGAGTTTTATTTCCTAAGCTCTGCGCCTATAGCTCGTAGAGATGACAGTTTAACCTGTCGATGACGTCACACAGTTGCATGCCAAGCGAAACTCGCCCTCTCGACTTCATCCACGCACTATATAGGGCGGATTTAGTTATCTTATATAAAACATGCAATAGGTTTTGCTGCCGTGTTTAAATTTGTCGCTACAAACAAGTGCCATTTCCTGTTATTATAAGCGGATTTCGACAGCATATTTTCATCAAATCACCTGCAGATTTTGATACCCTATTCCTTTTTGGGGGCTTGCTCGGGTTGCTCTCGGGAAATGTCATCATTACGCGTGGCGCATGCGTCTGCCGCCAGATATACGGTTGGACGTCAAAGGGAGGAAACCGTCTCTTGAGGATGTTCTCTCCTATATCTATTCCATGGACATTTATAGATCTTCAGGATACTCGGTATGATGATGATGATGATGATCTTTCACATTTGG
The DNA here is from genome assembly GCA_013339685.2 of Hyalomma asiaticum. Lineage (NCBI taxonomy): Eukaryota > Metazoa > Arthropoda > Arachnida > Ixodida > Ixodidae > Hyalomma > Hyalomma asiaticum. Next base: position 322,005,559 of record CM023481.1, read on the forward strand.
CGACTACCCACTTTGGGGATTGGCCAAGACTCAGGCGTATATGAGTTTAATTTACAAAGTTATACTACCTGAAACGTTTATTCGTCCTTTATATGAATTTAAATATTACGAACGTAATCTTTTGATATAGAATAACTTAATAAGAAGAAAAATGACAGTCAATCAATGATAGAGAGGAGAAGAGAATATGTATTTAGGATCTATTAACAGAACAATCAAATCTATTCGAATCCGTAATGAACTTCTGTGCAGCAATGCATATATTCCTATTCCTGGGTCCCAGCATTGAAGACCCGAATGAAACCACTACAGTACTTAATAATGGAATGCCCAGATTTCGCAATGCTATTTCGGTTGTGCTTTTCCTAAGGGAGGTAAAGCGTCTGCGTTCCAGTAAAAAGTGTTCGATTGTCTCTAGTTCCTTGAAAAAAGGCGCATAAAGGAGAGTCCACAAGACCAGCTGGATGCCTATAGAAATTCAATGTTGGGATTCTACATCTAAACCTCGTCAATATTGTTGTTTTGTGGGGTTTAACGTCCCAAAACCAGCTGTGATTACGAGAGACGCCGTAGTGGAGGGCTCCGGAAATTTCACCACCGGAAATTTCGACCACCTGGGGTTTTTTACCGTGCACTGACATGGCACAACACACGGGCCTCAACTTTTCGCCTCCATCGAAATGCAGCCGCCGCGGCAGGGATTCGAACCCGCGACCCTCGGATCTGCAGCCGAGCACCATAGCCACTAGACCACCGTGGCGGGGCGACGACATTATTGCATCGATCTTCCTCGTTTGGTGAAATTACGTGCTCCAAGCTATTTTAAATGCTGTAAATCAGGTGAAGATGCAAGACAGCGTGTCGACATCAATAAGGCGCACTTTCTGAATCTGACCGCAGTAACAAACACCGCATTTGGAAGGAGAGAAAGAACAGGACATGCAATTGAAGCCTTCGCCAAACTGTCTGCAAATGCGTTTATTCGCAATTCGTTTATTATCAGCCCTTCGTGACCAGGCTCCCAAACTAACCGTAGGTTTTGCAAATGATTTGGAACTAAAGTGCGCAAAGTTCTTAAAATGTCCGATTGACATGGAGTAGTTAATGAAGTACACAATGCTAACCAGTCTGTAACTAATACCGCTGTAGTCATGGATGAGTGAAGCTTACTCAAAGCCAATATAGCCGCCAAGAATTCTGTCACAAATAATGGAGTGTAATCCGGCAGTCTAACAGAGATACACCAGTCTAGTTCTGAGGAAAAGAATCCTACTCCTGCCATTTCCTCACTCTGCGAAGCATCCGTTGCTATGATAACTTTAGTGCCTATTTGACTCAAGTGATCTTGTAGAAGTCCATTAAAGATAAGCCATAGAAGTTGCTTGCCATTTTTGCGGAATATGTTGTCAAATGAAATTTCCAATGAATTAGAACTGTTATCACTTATGGCTATGTCTGTGAGCACTATCTTTATCGGGTCTAGCAGTTTTTGTGTGACAACCACCTGTGGTACGTAACTTCGGGGCCACGAAACACGTAAAAATAAATCTGCCTGTCTAATAAATATATATTGGTCTCGTCTTAGTGTAGATTCTTATATCCTTAAGAAAGTTTGGAAAGTTTAAATTTTAAATCTGGGTTGAAGAGAAGGAATTCGCGATTCTTTATATAAGTCTGCATTAGCTACAAACTTCGGTAGCCCAAGGCACAAGCAGAGCGCCTCCCGTTCCAGAAGCAGTAACGGACGTAGCTTCCAAACTGGAGCACCGGAAAATTAGGCGCATTCAAACTGTTATTCTTATTCAATCCATCTATAGAAAAATAATCCTTTAAATATCCCCTGTATTGGCCAATCCTCGGCATTGGGAAATGGAAAGAAGACCATTTGCTAGCAGCAACAGCCGTAATGCTTTTTGTCAGCATCACAGAAATTTATCGAAGCCATCGGGAGACTACGCTGCTAGTGCTGTCGACCACAGCGCTGTTTCCCCAATCTTTCGTGTCACAAAATTTTAATTGTCTTTCTTTAATGAGAGACTCCGTTCTTTATTTTTATTTTCGCAAAGATTTAGCTTTGGCTTTTTTATTTTTCTATTCAGGAATATCATTACCCTGCAGCCGTTGCAGGTGGAGAAGTATTCCTTTCTGCATTAAGTGGCATCGGACGCAGCCAATACAAACGGGTCTCAACGTTGCGATCTCCAGCGTACCTGCAGTGTGTCAACTTGGCTTGGCAGGAAGACCTATCGACCTAATAGAAGAAAAAAAAACAGGATGTGTTAGTGTCAGATGATTCGTGTGGTGTGTTTACCTTGTTATCTTAGTTTCCACGGATGTTGTGTGGTCTCTCTAAAACCAGTGTGCATATATACGTGAATAAGCTCAACGGTCCCTATGGCTCTAAGACATGGTAGAGAATTATTGCAGTGCGAATAGGCGAAGACGAAGAAGGCACACAAACGAACAGAACAGGCAGTGCTTTCGTGTGCCTTCTTCGTGTTCGTCTATTCGAGCTGAAATAATCCTCTAACATGAAGCAACTAGCCGCTGCTAAGATTCTTTTGCCTAAGACATGGTCTTAGACGTAGTTGGACAGCTCGCGCGTTTGTTTAATTATTGACTGAATATCGAAATATTTTTTAGAAAGAAACCAAACTAAAATCACAATATTCCAAATGCTACGAAGGACACCATGCACACAAAGTATCGAGGAATAACTTACTGATGCGCCCGCGGCGGGCAAATTTCGATGGAGGCAAAATGGTAAGGTCCTTGTACTGCGCGATATCAGTCCATCTTAAAAAAAATTTCAAGCGGTCGAAATTTCTCGGCCCCTTCGCTACAACGTCTCTCATGATATCAAGGTTTTGAGGCGTTAACTAGAGAATTTATTATTATTATTATTATTATTATTATTATTATTATTATTATTATTATTATTATTATTATTATTATTATATTATGTTGTTGTTGTTGTTGTTGTTGTTGTTGTTGTTGTTGTTGTTGTTGTTGTTGTTGTTGTTGTTGTTGTCCTCAATTCTGGCACATACCCACCCTGGGGGATTGGCCACGATGTCAGAAGTTGAAATAGGTAAGCCTGAGGTACTATGGAATACCAATCAGAATCGAATAACCAGGACGAAATTAGCAGGGAAGAGTACGAATTTATGAAAAGAACCGGCCTGAATCAATTATGAATTTTCAAAATGTAGAGCACACATCCCCGTGGCAATGTCCTAATTATTATTTACTGACGTTCTTCGTCGTCTTTGCTTTTCAAGTCAAGCAGGCAGAGAAAACGACGAAGACGAACTGCCGGCAACGTGCCCTCGTGCGTGCTCGAGGGCACGCAGCCTGCAGTTCAGTCGCCATTTTTCTGGTAGCTGCAACCGTTACAGTGGCACAAGAAGGCCCCCCCAGAGACTGGCATCCAACGCAAACAATACAACTGCGAGTCAACAGCATCGCAATGACCACAACGTCCGCACCGTCTCTCCAAGGCCCGGCGGCGAGTCTCGTCAGCGTCGCCAGAGATGCCGCAGAGAAGTACGGGAGCCGAAGGTGTTCGAAGCGTCATGGTGACCAGCTAGAGGCTCAGGGGTGCCTTACTCGCCGACAAGAACGGCCCATGGCAGCACACAGCCAGCAGGCTAAAGTAAGAAAAGGCGTTCTTTTCGATTCGAAGCCATCGAGCCACCGAGCGAAGGCGACAGCCGATGATCAGCTAACAAGACGCCGAGTCCTGAGCTCCGCCCGCCGCAATTTCCACCAGCCAGCAGCCTCCTGTAAGCTTCGTGTTGCCCGGATCTCAGCAGCGAAGACACTGGATGGTTACAAGTGGAGCAAGTGCTCCAGTTCAACAGACCTCGAGGTGTCTTGGCAACCATCACATGCGCGGCTGGTTCTGCTGCTTCACAGGGCCTGTGCAGCCCTCCCTGATTGCACTACCAAGCGTCCGCGCTAAGGAACATTGCGAGCACTTTTTATATCTTCCTCGCTGCGTCGATATCTATTTCGATATGTTTATTTTTACGAAGGTTTCATTTAAGCTATAAAAATATTTCGAATCGACGCGCTGGACTCGAGTTTTATTTCCTAGGCTCTGCGCCTATAGCTCGCAGAGATGACAGTTTAACCTGTCGATGATGTAACACAGTTACATGCCAAGCGAGACTCGCCCTCTCGACTTCATCCACGCACTATATAGGGCGGATTTAGTTATCTTATATAAACATGAAATAGGTTTTGCTGCCGTGTTTAAATTTGTCCCTGCAAACAAATGCCATTTCCTGTTATTATAAGCGGATTTAGACAGCATATTTTTCCACCCTATTATCCCGTTTTAGGGGATTACTCGCGTTCTTTTCTTGAAATATTCTCGCCATTCCGCTTTGGCACCCCCATTTGTCGCCAGGTATATGGTAGGAATCAAAGCGAATAAAACCGCCTCTTGAGGACGTGCCTCTCCTAGACCTATTCCAAGGACATCTTTAGATCTTCAGGATTCTCGGTATAGACAGCTCTGCCTCCTCAATTTGGATTCAGCTACATATATAAGCAAAAGATCCCGTAGCAACAATTATACATGGAGAGCGTATACTGCAGAGTTGCCACGTGCTGCCGAGCGAACAAGCAAATATTAAACCGAAAGGAAGCCCTCCAAAAAGTGGCCGGTAGTTTTAGCAGAACCCCAGAAAAAGCGCAAGTTCAACAAATATAACTCTTTCTTGTGGATTGTTCAGCATATGAACCAAATGCTACAAATAAGAAGGGAGCGCGAACGAACAATTTTGTTCAGTTTGCATATAACGAAAAGTTGCGCAAGAATAAACGATTGAGCAGACGGTGTCCTGTTGTGCGGAAGCATGCACGTCGCCTGAAGAGATGCATAATTTTTCCTGTCGATTCAAAGTCTCGGCAGCAGACGCCTCGAAACCCAAGGCCGTGGCGAATGTGCACGATGGCACCGTTCATTATCTTTCTGAGGCGCGACTCGACCATGTTCGTATCTAATACGCGCCGAACGTTGTCGCTGCTTGTAGGTGTATCACCAACAAGCACAGAGCGAATACTGCTGTTTTATTTATTTATTTAGTCAATACGGGTGATTTCTATGCGAAATCGTAGTCAGGAGTGAAAAGGACAGAAAGTTGAGCGAGTTGGTAACAGTACATAATCAAAAGAAGAGGCGTGCAGGACACGGACACAAGGAGAGCAGTGAACAACACGAACGCCGACTAACAACTGATGCACAGCACAGAGGCGAAAGAGAAAGAAGACACACAGCTTATCTGCGCATGCTCGGAATGGTAGCGCCACCTGTCAATCGGTTAGACGTGCCGGACTTCGCGATAGACAACTCCTAAGGCTTTCTATCTCCTCTCTGTTTAAGCTAATCGACGGCTGACTCACGCAAGCACTTCCACTAATACTGATATGCCAGGCCTCAACCAATAAACGCGTATCTTCGTTCTTATGCCTGTACAGGATCTCGGTTTTGTCTAACTCGGGCATGCAGCTACAGACCTGGCAGTGCAAGGATAGATTGGACGGCGTCCCACCTGATAGCGACCTTCTGTGTTCAATTAATCTTTGATTAATACACCGCGCAGTTTGCCCTACATAAAAAAGGTCCGCAGCTAAAAGGAATCTTATAAACTACACCCATGCGACAGTCGCTGAAATTGTTCTTGGCTAGGTGCTTAACCGCACAGATATCCGTTCGCTTCTTACCTTCCATCTGCTCATTTCTTCTATGCACTGCAGCACAAACCCTTCCTAACTTATTGGGAGCCGTAAACACAACATTAACCCCATATTACAACACAACATTAACCCCATTAACCCCATTAACCCCGTAAACACAACATTAACGCCATTAAATATGGGGTTAATGTTGTGTTTACGGCTCCCAATAAGTTAGGAAGGGTTTGTGCTGCAGTGCATAGAAGAAATGAGCAGATGGAAGGTAAGAAGCGAACGGATATCTGTGCGGTTAAGCACCTAGCCAAGAACAATTTCAGCGACTGTCGCATGGGTGTAGTTTATAAGATTCCTTTTAGCTGCGGACCTTTTTATGTAGGGCAAACTGCGCGGTGTATTAATCAAAGATTAATTGAACACAGAAGGTCGCTATCAGGTGGGACGCCGTCCAATCTATCCTTGCACTGCCAGGTCTGTAGCTGCATGCCCGAGTTAGACAAAACCGAGATCCTGTACAGGCATAAGAACGAAGATACGCGTTTATTGGTTGAGGCCTGGCATATCAGTATTAGTGGAAGTGCTTGCGTGAGTCAGCCGTCGATTAGCTTAAACAGAGAGGAGATAGAAAGCCTTAGGAGTTGTCTATCGCGAAGTCCGGCACGTCTAACCGATTGACAGGTGGCGCTACCATTCCGAGCATGCGCAGATAAGCTGTGTGTCTTCTTTCTCTTTCGCCTCTGTGCTGTGCATCAGTTGTTAGTCGGCGTTCGTGTTGTTCACTGCTCTCCTTGTGTCCGTGTCCTGCACGCCTCTTCTTTTGATTATGGTCAGGAGTGAGTTGTTTTGTTGTTCTGTGGGGTTTAACGTCCCAAAAACCAGCTCTGATTACGAGAGACGCCGTAGTGGAGGGCTAGGGAAATTTCAGCCACCTGGGGCTCTTTAACGTGCATTGACAAAACACAGCACACGGGCCTCGACATTTCACCTCCATCGAAGTGCACCCGCCGCAGCCGGGTAGGCCGAAGTGGGTAACACACTTTATAATATATTCACACTTGATAATATATTTGATCATCACACTTGATAATATATTTTCCAATGCAAGAAATCAACAGAAAAAGCTTAAAAGCAGGAACAGTATATCGGGGGAAAGCATAGAAGGAAAATAGGAATTTACAAACATTGAGTAGGTAAGTCACTGCAGCACATCTTTTTTTTTCTCCCCACCGCCCCTGCTTTTTTAACAGAACGCCCGAATTTTGTTGATAAAAAAGGCGAGAATAACATACATATCGACATGATCAGCCAAAAGTGAAACAATAGAGCTAGCGCTGAACAAAGGGAACTAATGGAACTCACACACAGGCATTAGAGGTTAGATATGTTGCGTCAATGAAAAAAATAAAAAAAGACAAAAACATGGTTCAAAGGATATGCGACAGATCCTGCTATGGCATTCATGAATGAAGAAACAGTTGTGGATGATAGAGCTTCGTCGGGCAGGGCGTTCCAGCTATGTGCTGCTCGGGGAAACAAGGATTTTTGGAAAGGAGTGGTCTTGCATGAAAATTATTGGAATTTCTTGCTCTGGTGTGAGCGTGTTATACGTGATTTCGAAGATACAATATATTAACCTTCATCGATTCCTACGTTATTTTGATAGATCTCATAGAACAGTTTCAGTCCTTCGCAGGCGCCCCTGCGCTCCAAGCGCTCCAAGTTCGAACTTTAAAGGAGCGTTGAGGGGGATGTATTTCTACTATAAGCGTTGTGAAAAAACCTTAATTTCTTTGCACGTGTCTCAGCTTTTTAATATTTGCTGATGTATGAGGATCCCACACAAGAGACGTGTATTCCAGTATGACTCGCACGTAAGTATTCTTCAAGCAGTTTTCACTATACTCGCACATGTGAAATGCAGCATATCTACCATGATGTAAGAGACTTCCATATTACTCGCACTTCCGAGGAAGGCGGCAGAGCTGCCTGTACCGAGTATCGAGAAGAGATACGCATGTCCCGGGAAAAGTTGGAGGATAGGCACATTCTCAAGAGCCGGTTTTACTCGTTCAAGTTCATTACAACCCTATATATCTTGCGACATAGACGTGTGCCAGGCTTAAAGGCGACAATATTTCCCGAAAAGAACGTGAGTAAGCCCCAAAACGAAATAACTGGCTGTAAAAATCAGCCGGTCATTTGGTAAAAAAAAAAAATGCTGTCCAAATCTGCCTACAATGACAGTAATTTGCAACGCTTATTTGAAGCAGCAAAGTTAAACTACCGTGCAACCTATTCCAGATTTTATATAAGATAAGCAAATCCGCTAGATATGGCGCGCAAGCAATTAGGGCAGGTCTCGCTTGCCAGGCAACTGCGTGACGTCATCGACTGTTTAAACTGTCATCTCTACGAGCTATAGGCGCAGAGCCTAGGAAATAAAACTCGAGTCCAGCGCGTCGATTCGAAACATTTTTATCGTTTCAATTAAGCTTTTCGAAAAATAAACATGCAGAAATAGATACTGACGCCGCGAGGAAGATATAAAATGGGCCGGCGAAGTTCATCACCCCGCACGCTTGCTAAAGTGCGATCTTGCAGTGTGGCACAGGTCCTGTGAAAGAGCAGAACCAGGTGCGCATGTGATGGTTGCCAAGACTCGCCGATGTCTGTTGCGAGGAATTGGACCACTTGCTCCACTTGTAACCATCCACGGTCTTCGCTGTTGAGATCCGGGCAACGCGAAGCTCACAGGAGGCTGCTGGCTGGCGGAAGTCGCGGCGGGCTGAGCTCTGCACTGGGCGTGTTGTTAGCTGATCATCGGCTGTCGCCTTCGCTCGGTGGCTCGATGGCTTCGAATCGAAAAGCATGCCTTTTCTTACTTTAGCCTGCTGGGCGTGTGCTGCCATGGGCCGTTCTTGTCGACGAGTAAGCCACCACTGACCGTCTGGCTGGTCCTCTGGCTGGTCACCGTGACGCTTCGAACACCTTCGGCTGCCGTGCTTCCCATGCGGCGGCCCCGGCAACGCTGACGAGGCTTGCCACCGGGCCTCGGAGAGACGGCACCGATGTTCTGGTCATTGCGATATTGTTGACCCCCACTTGCAATCAGCGCTTTGAATGCCGGTCTCTAGGGAGGCGTTCACTTGCCACCGGAACGGCTGCAGCTACTAGGAAAATGGCGTCTGAATGAGCGCGCATGCATGCACGAGGGCACGCGGCCTGCTGTTCTTCTTCCTCGTTTTCTCTGCGTGCTTGACTTGAAAAGCAAAGATGACGAAGATCCTCAGTAAATTCATAATTTCGGGGTTTAAGCGCCCGAAAACGTCCACGATATCATTGTGAGAGACGCTGCAGTGGAGGGCTTCAGAAGATTCGGCCACCTGAGGTTTTTTAAAGGGACACTAAAGATAAACAATGAATCAGTTTAGGTGGATAGATTAATAATTGAGAACTGCAATGCTGTGGGTTTCTCCGCCATATAGGATCATCATTAAAAGAGCAAACAGTAGTAAAGTTTCATTTTGCAATTTTGTACCCAAATCTAGGTAACCGGACGTAAGCGTGAAGTCACGGATTTCAAAGCATTTTTTCGTGTATTGGCCACTTTGGATCAATGAAATTTGATAAAACTAGCAACGTTTTCTCCGACCCGTTACAGCACAACTCGATTCATTTTCAGCGGGAAATAACTTTGTGCGCCACAGCAGGCGCCTTCACAATCAATGACGTCACGGCGAGTTGCTGCGGGAACGTGAAAGCGGCCTCGCCATCTGCATTTTCTTTTTGTGCGTTTTTTTCGCTAACTAAGCGTTCTCTTGTGGCAGAAGTGGTCCTGTTGGTATTATAAAAGGGTAATTTAGCAGTACGCGAAAAGTCGGTTTGCTGTTTGGTGTCCCATTAACATGTACTGACATCGCACAACACGCGGGCCTCAACATTTCGCCTCAGTCGAAATGTAGCCGACAAGGCTGCCTCAGTAAATTACTCCTCGATTATTTGCGGGCACGGTGTCCTTCGTAAAGCTTAGATTCTGGTGATTGTTGTTTTGTTTCTTTCTAAGGAAATATTTTGATATTCTCTTGACAAGACATCATAATCAATAAACAAACGCGCGAGTGTTCTATCTACGAATAAGGGTTTGTGTCAAAGCTATAGGGACGGTTGAGCGTATGCATGTATGTATGCACACTTGTTTTCAGTGAGACCAAACAAGCCACATAGACGCTAATATAAGAAGGCAAACAAATCACACCATGGTGGAAAAAAAAAAAAATGAGGAGCCTGAGGCCTTACCGTATCCCAATGCATTGCAGAAAGTGTGGCGGAAATGACGTCAGAAATTATGGGCCAAACGACAACTTCTGGGGCAGACGAAACAGCAGAGACGTCCTGGGGGGCGGTCTCTGCGTCTAAGGGACGTTGGCAGTCCGAAATGCCGATTTATTTTCGCGGAGTAATCTTGGCGCACGCTGCGGCTTCTGTATCACGTGAGACGTTTTTAAGCGCTGCGTATATGCACCATGCGCGGCACTCGACGACACTGAGATGGTTTAGTAGCCATTCCCTGAAACACTGTCGTGCACGTATTAAATTCGAAGCATTTTTAGCGAACTTCGGCTACTTTGAGCGTATCAATCAATCAATCAATCAATCAATCAATCAATCAATCAATCAATCAATCAATCAATCTAGCCGCCTACGATTTTGTGCTCTCCTGGCCGTTTCGCTAATGGGATATGTATACGAAAATTGGCATGCCACAACATCACTGCATGAAGAACGTAAATGACAGGTCATAACATGAAAATCATGACATGCATGTCGTGAGCGACATGATTTACATGCCACGGTCTTCGTGCTCTCTTGGCCGTTTCGTAAATGGGATGTATACGAAAAGTGTTATGCAAAAATGTGACTGTATAGCGAACAGAACTGACCGATCATAACACGAAAAGCACGTTATGCGTGTCATAAGTGGCATGATTTACATGCCACGATCTTGGTGCTTTCCTGCCGTTTCGTTAATGGGATGTGTAGGAAAATTGGCATCCCACAACATGAGTGCATGACGAACATAAATCACAGGTAATAACATGAAAATCGTGACATGCATGTCATGAGCCGTATGATCTGCATGCCACTCATTTCGTTAATGGGATGTATACCAAAATTGCTATGGCACAACACGATCTTGCAGCCCAGCAAGATCGTACTATACCAAGCGTCCGGGCTAAGGAGCTTCGCGCACACTGTTTATATCTTCCTCGCTGCGTCAATATCTATTTCGATATGTTTATTTTTGCGAAGGTTTCATTTAAACGATAAAAATATTTGTAATCGATGCGCTGGACTCGAGTTTTATTTCCTAGGCTCTGCGCCTATAGCTCCTAGAGATGACCGTTAAACCTGTCGATGACGTCACGCAGTTGCATGCCAAGCGAGACTCGCCCTCATGATTGCTTGGGCGCAACATCGGGCGTATTTTCTTATCATACATAAAACGTGAATTAGGTTGCGCGGCAGTTTAAATGTGCCGTTTCTAACAAGCGTTGCCCAGTTCCAGTTATTACAAATAGATTTAGACAGCATTTTTTCACGAAATCGCCTACAGATTTTTATACCCTATTATTCCGTTTTGGGGGCTTGCTCGGGTTGCTGTCGGGAAATGTAATCATTACGCGTGTCGCCTGCGTCTGTCGCCAGATATACGGTTGGAATCAAAGGGAGTAAACCGTCTCTTGAGGATGTTCCTTTCATCTATTCCATGTACATCTATAAATCTTCAGAATACTCGGTATGATAATGATGATGATGATGATGATGATTATCCTTCACATTTGGCGACTACCCACTGGGGGATTACCCATGACTCAGGCGGATTTGAGTTTAATTTACAAAGTTATACTATACCTGAAAGGTTTATTCGTACTTTGATGTGAATTTGAATATTACGAACGTAATAATTTGATATAGAATAACTTCATAAAAGAAAAATTACAGGCAGTGAATGATAGAGAGGATAAGAGAATAAGTGTTTAGGATCTATTAACAGAAAGATCAAATCGATTCGAATCCGTAATGAACTTCTGTACAGCAATGCATATATTCCTATTCGTGGGTCCCAGCATGGAAGACCCGAATGAAACCACTACAGTGCTTAATAATTTGTTTTGTGGGGTTTTACGTCCCAAAACCAGTTCTGATTATGAGAGGCGCCGTAGTGGGGGGCTCCGGAAATTTCGACCACCTGGGGTTCTTTAACGTGCACTGACATCGTACAGCACACGGGCCTCAACATTTCGCCTCCATCGAAATGCAGCCGCCGCGGCCGGGATTCGATCCCGCGACCCTCGGATCAGCAGCCGAGTACCTTAGCCACTAGACCACCGTGGCGGGGCAGTGCTTAATAATGGAATGCCCAGATTTCGCAATGCTTTTTCGTTTGTGCTTTTCCTAAGGGAGGTAAAGCGTCTGCGTTCCAGTAAAAAGTGTTCGATTGTCTCTAGTTCCTTGAAAAAAAGGCCCATAAAGGAGAGTCAGCAAGACCAGCTGGATGCCTATAGAAATTCAATGTTGGGATTCTACATCTAAACCTCGTCAATATTGTTGTTGTTGTTTTGTGCCGTTTAACGTCCCAAAACCAGCTCTGATTATGAGAGACGCCTATAAGCGTTGTAAATAGACCTTATTTTCTTTGCACGTGTCCCAGCTTTTTAATATTTGCTGATGTATGAGGATCCCACATAAGAGACGTGAATTCCAGTACGGGTCGCACGTAAGTATCATTCAAGCAGTTTTCAGTATACTCGCACATGTGAAATGCAGCAAATCTACCATGATGTAAGAGACATCCATATTACTCACACTTCCGGGGAAGGTGGCAGAGCTGCTGTACCGAGTATCGAGAAGAGATACGCATGTCCCTGGAAAAGTTCGAGGATAGGCACATTCTCAAGAGCCGGTTTTACTCGTTCAAGTTCATTACAACCCTATATATATCTTGCGACATAGGCGTGTGGCAGGCGTAATGGAGACAATATCTCCCGAAAAGAACGCGAGTAAGCCCCAAAAAACGAAATAACTGGCTGTAAAAATCAGCCGGTCATTTGGTAAAAAAAATGATGTCCAAATCTGCCTATAATGACAGTAATTGGCAACGCTTGTTTGAAGCAGCAATGTTAAACTACCATGCAACCTATTTCACATTTTATATAAGCTAAGTAAATCTGCTAGATATTGCGCAATCAGGGCGGGTCTCGCTTGCCAGGCAACTGCGTGACGTCATCGACAGGTTAAACTGTCATCTCTAGGAGCTATAGGCGAAGAGCCTAGGAAATAAAACTCGAGTCCAGCGCATCGATTCGAAACATTTTTATCGTCTCAATTAAACTTTTGGAAAAATAAACACGCAGAAATAGATATTGACGCCGCGAGGAAGATATAAAATGTGCCGGCGAAGTTCATCAGGCCGCACGCTTGTTATTGTGCGATCAGGGAGGGCTGCACAGGCCTTGTGAAAGAGCAGAAGCAGCCGCGCATGTGATGGTTGCCAAGACTCGCCGATGTCTGTTGCGAGGAACTTGACCCCTTGCTCCACTTGTAACCATCCACGGTCTTCGCTGTTGAGATCCGGGCAACGCGAAGCTCGCGGGAGGCAGCTGGCTGGTGGAAATAGCAGCGGGCGGAGCTCTGCACTCGGCGCGTTGTTAGCTGATCATCGGCTGTCGCCTTCGCTCGGTGGCTCGGTGGCTTCGAATCGAAAAGCATGCCTTTTCTTGCTTTAGCCTGCTCGCCGTGTGTTGCCATGGGCCGTTCTTGTCGGCGAGTAAGGCACCCCTGACCGTCTGGCTGCTCCTCTGGCTGGTGACCCTGACGCTCGGAACACCTTCGGCTCCCGTGCTTCCCTGCGGCGGGCCCGCCAACGCTGACGAGGCTTGCCACCGGGCCTTGGAGAGACGGCACGGATGTTCTGGTCATTGCGATATTGTTGACTCTCACTTGCAATGAGTGCGTTGGATGCCAGTCACACAGGAGGCCTTTTCGTGCCACCGGAACGGTTTCAGCTACTAGAAAAATGGCGTCTGAATGAGCGCGCATGCATGCACGAGGGCACGCGGCCTACGGTTCCTCTTCATCGTTTTCTCAACATGCTTGACCAGGGAAGCAAAGACGACGAAGAACCTCAGTAAATTAATAATTTCGGGGGTTAACTGCCCGAAAACGTGAGACGCTGCAGGGGAGGGCTTCAGAAAATTCGGCCACCTGAGGTTCTTTAACGCAACACTAAGGTCGATAGATTATTAATTGAGAAGCGTGTTGCCGTTGATTGCTCCACCATATATGTTCAGTATCAAAAGAGAAAACAAACAGAAAGTTTCATTTTTGAATTTCGCACCCAAACCTATGTGCCCGACCGTAAGCGTGACGTCACGCATTTCACAGTATTTTTCTCGTGTTCTGCCCACTTCGGATCAATGAAATTTGATAAAACTAGCAACGCTGTCTCCAACCCTTTACAGCACAACTCGATTCATTTTTAGCGGGAAATAATTTTGTGTACCACAGCAGGCGCCTTCAAAACCTATGACGTCACAGCGAGATGCTGCGGGAACGCGAAGGCCGCGTCGCCATTTGCATTTTCTTTTTGTGCGTTTTCTCGCTAACTGCGTTGTCTCGTGGTAGAAGTGGTCCTGTTGGTATTGTGGAAAGGTTAATTTAGCAGTACGCGAAAAATCGTTTTACTCTTTGGTGTTCCTTTAACATGTGCTGTCATCTCAACATTTCGCCGCTATGGAAATGTACCCGCCAAGGCTGTCGTATTAAATTACTCCTCGATTATTTGTGGCCATGGTGTCCTTTGTAAAGGTTAGATTTTCGTGATTGTTGCTTTGTTTATTGCTAAAGAAGTATTTTGATATTCTCTTGACAAGACATGAGAATCAATAAAAAAAAGCGCGTGTGTTCTAACTACGAATAAGGCAATGTCTCAAAGCTATGGGTACCGTTGAGCAAATGCATGAGTGTATGCACACTTGTATTAAGAGTGGCCATGCAAGGTACATAGACGCTAATATAACAAGGCAAACTCATCACACCATGGAGGAAGGAAAAAATGAGGAGAGGCCCTGCCGTATCCCAATGCATTGCAGAAAGTGTGGCGAAAGTGACGTCAAAAATTATTGATCAAACGACAACTTATGGGGCAGACGAAACAGCAGAGCCGCCCTGGGAGGCGGTCTCTGCGTCTAAGGGACGTTCGCAGTCCGAAATGCCGATTTATTTTCGCGAAGAAAAGTTGACGCACGCCGCGGCCTCTGTATGAGGTGAGACGTTTTAAGCGCTGCGTGTATGCACCATGCGCGGCACTGGACGACACTCAGCAGCAGTTCAGTAGCCATTCACCGAAACACTGTCGTGCACGTATTAAATGCAAAGCATTTCTTAGCGAACTTCGACGACTTTGAGCGTATCTATCTATCTATCTATCTATCTATCTATCTATCTATCTATCTATCTATCTATCTATCTATCTATCTATCTATCTATCTATCTATCTATCTATCTATCTATCTATCTATCGAGCCGCCTGCGATTTTGTGGTCTGCAGGTCGTTTCGCTAATGGGATGTTTACGAAAATTAGTATGCCACGACCTGACTGCATGACGAACATAAATGACATAATAACATGAAAATCATAACATGCATGTCATGAGCGGCATGATTTACATGCCACGGTCCTGGCGCTATACTGCCGTTTCTTTAATGGGATGTATACGAAAATTGGTTTGGCACAACATGACTGTATGACGATCATAAATGACAGGCCATAATACGAAAATTGTGACATTCATGTCATGAGCGGTACGATCTAAATGCCACTTGTTTCGTTAATGGAATGTATACCAAAATTGCTATGGCACAACACGACTGCATGACGAACGTAAATGACTGGTCATAACGTTAGAATCATGACACGCGTGTATGAGCGGCATGGTTTACGTGCCACAGTCATGGTGCTATTGCAGCCGTTTCGTTAACTTCCTATGTACCAAACTCGTTATAGGGAGACAACAATGCAAATCCATTTTACGTTCCTGATGCGCGCTTCGCATTTCCTTGATTCCCACTGCACGTGGGATCTGCCAGTTTTTTTTACCACTTCTTACGCAGAAAAAGAGGACACTACTGTGGAGTATTTAACGAACATATGCGTATTCGCGATTATAATGTGCCCACAATACCTAACATTCGGCGCGCGCACAGTTGCGCAATACCTTCCGATAGAACAGAATGGTTGGCACAGTCTCGAAAAACGTGATGCTCTCTGAGCGCGCTTTGGTGCTGCGTGAGAAACGCCACAAATAGAACCTTACGTACGTGCGTTCTTGTCTGGAGAACAAAGCGCGAACGATGCTGAGCTTCGCGTGCATATGCATCGGTAATGCCTCGGGAATGAAACATACAAGAAGTCTTGGGCAGTATAACTATAGTTACGAGTAATGCGTTACTGGTAACTAGTTACTTTTCCCAGTAACATATAACTGTAATTACTTACTTTTAATTTAAAGGAACATGTAAATGCAGCACTGTTACTTTTTACACAGGGATTGTAACTGAAAGTACCGTTACAGTTAATTCAAAAAAATATCCAGCAGCAACACTCCTTAAAAACACGGCTGGGTAGTATCGCGATACGAGAATATTGCGATGTTGTCCATGAATAATTTTGATTACCTGTATCTCTGCAGCGAGATACATTGAAATATTGGCAAGCAAGCCTAGACAAAGAAAAGCAATCATATGAAAGAAAAACGCTATACGTACTGAGCTCTCACACCTGCGACTACGTGATAGGTGTGTTTTGCAGCAGTTATAGAAAATCGTCAACTATTCGCTGTTATACTATAAGTCGGTCGAGAGTCCATTCACGAATACATCTAGGGAAAAAAAAAGAATATTAGAATGTGTTGTTGTTGCACGAGTATTCTTGGAGTGTTAGCTGATGTGAGGTGCATGGAGGAAGAAAAACTGAGGAGAGGCCCTGACGTCACATACGTGAAACAACCCCCCCACCACCACCACTAACATTAGTAGCGCCGCCTATCAGCAGGACAGCTAAACAGGCTGTTGTTTTGAATGACCTTCAAGACGACACACGCGCTCTCAGATCTCGGAGGTTGCCTTACGTTTTCCACCCGTTGTTTTTAAGCGTGGACGGGCCGACTTGTATGAAAGCCTTAAAAATTTGAGTAGTATTTCGCCTTGCAAGCGCGCAAGGCTAGGAAAAGACAAACCTGCCTTCGGTGGGAATCGAAGGCAGGTTCGTGTTTTCGTCCACTTTAATTCCTTTCTACTTACCCCAAAACTACAATACCGTAGTTAGGAATTTATATAACTACCCTTATGCTTTCCTAGGTTTCAATGTTTGTTGGTTCATTGAGGTATTTCGAACAAAGAAACGAGCCCTTGACCCCTTCCCCTTCGTTATATAAAGGTGTTTCTTATATTCGGCGTACCTCTCAATTACTAGGTTGATAGCATGGTTGTGGTCCTTTGTTTAGAAACCTTTCCTAACACCAGCTTGTTCTCTGGGTGTGTTAAAGGCGAGTGTTTCTCTTATCCTAGCAGAAACTACTTTTGTAAATTGCTTGTATAGTACTGTCAGCAGGCGAAATGGTCTGTAATTCTTTCACGCCTTTATGTCACCTTTCTTGTGGATTAGAATTATGATAGCATTTTTTCAAACTGCGCCGTTCATTAGATGTATTGTTACATATTGTGAAGAGCGATGCCAGTTTTTCTAATATAATTTTTCCTCCGTCTATGATCAAGACCGCTATTATACCATTTTCACCTGCTCCTTTACCGCGGGACATGCCTTTAACAGATTTTGTAACTTCGTCAGTCGTTATACATGGAATTTCAGTGCCCTCCTTTGATTCTACCTCTTCTAAGGTTGCATGGTTTGTCTGCGAGCTGTGCAGTTGAGAGTGGAATTCTTCTTCTACCTTTACTGTTTCGTTGAAATTGCTGATAACGTTACCTTGTTTATTCTTTAGCGCTTGCAATTCGTTTTGTCCTAAGTGGAGTTTCTTTTAGACCGATTTAATGCTGGCGCCTTTCTCTACTCCTCTCTACTTCTCTCGCGTTCAAGTTTCTTACATATCTTTGCCTGGCTTTAATGATAAGTTTTGAAAGTTATGCGAATTGCATTTCATATTTTGAGGAGGTCACTTTCATTTCTTGACGTTTTTTTACGTCTTTGTTAGATTGGGGCAAATTATTTCTTACATGTTTTGTTGCTTTACCACCGACTTCGATCGCTGTTTCAAAGATTGCCGCGTTATGGTTCTGTTTCCTTCTTCTAAATGTTCCTCGTTTTGGACTAAGGCGTCAAACTTGTTCTCTAGGGCGACTTTAAGTTCTTCGTTCATCGCTTTGATTATACTTCCATGTTTGCGTTTTTTCTAGCAATTAACTTAGTTCTTCTTTTCTTTAGGTTAAGTACAATCTTCGTTCTTACTAATCTGTGGTCGCTGCATTTTATCTTCCCTACTACTTCCGCGTCTTGAATTATATCTGGCTGTACCCACATTATAAAGTCAATTTCGTTCTTTGTTTCTCCGTTAAGGCGTGCACTTCCTATTCTTGTATTTCTTAAAAAACGTATTCATTATTTTGAGTCGGTTTCTTTCTGCAAATTGTACTAGCATTTCCCCACGGTTGTTCCTATGGACGACGCTGGAGTTGCCAGTGGCCTGTTCTCTTCTTTTTTTTTTTTGTTCCTACTTTTGCGTTCGAATCTCCCATGACTATTGTGTATTGTGTCCGTATACTCTTTTCATTGCTAATTCGATATCCTCGTAGAACTTTTCTAATTTCTTGTCGTCGTAGCACGTTGCTGGCGCATAGTCCTGGATTATCTGAAGTGTATACCGCTTATTCAGTTTTTTTACGACGCCTGTTACCCTTTCGTTACAGTTACTGAGTTTCCAAAAGTAACTTGTTACAGTTACAGCTACTGTTGAAAAGTAACGTCGTTACTTTTCTGTTACAGTGAAGGGCTAAGTAATACATAGCAAACAAAATTCTAGAGTTTTTTAATATAAATGTATAAAGGCATGTGGTTAGTCAAAATTGGTCCTGTGAAAGGGGCTCACTCAGACGCTCAACATCAGCAATCATGTGTACGCCCCATTTTGCAATAATCGGGAAATTATTTACAAAATACAATCGATCAGCCTGCTGCCACAAAAGGACTGCTCCACGCTCCTAAATGAAATAGGAGCTGATTCTGAGACGCGGAACAGAGGATAGGCCCCTCCGCGAGCCACATTGCCGCCGCCATTTTGGGAAGTGCTTTTTGAAAGGACCGCCGCTTTCAGAACTGAATGTGTGCGAAGCATTGCCAGGCATCTGTTCCTTGGTGTTTTACGTGCGGGTTGTCATGAAGAAATGGCGGGCCACACGAAAAAAAAAAAAGAAATTAAGGATGCTGCACCGGCCTCTGAGCAACAGCTTCTTTCGTCAGGCCGACCATACTGCCGCGTCGAGCAGCTTAATCTGCGTGGGGGCGGGGAGAACCCTTTACCGCCCTTTTGTGTCAACGACCATTGGTGACTTACTTGGTGACCACAGGCCAGTATGGCCTTATATAAGGCCATACTGGCCTGTTGTTAACATGTCTTGAAAAAGGTCGGGCTCCGACCGAAACGTTGATGTAATAAACCGTCGTTCTCTAAGAGGCGCATCGTCAATTCTGTTATAAACTAGCGGCAACCCAAGCTATTTTTGCATATACAGTATATATATATATATATATATGAGCGAATGAAAATCGATGGATCCGGTGAAATATGTGTTTGAGGAAGAGGGTGACAAACGTTCCAAACACAAATTCTTTACTAACGTTTCGGCAGGTGGGCCTGCCTTCGTCAGAGTAACCTGACGAATACTCTGACTAAGGCAGGCCCACCTGCCGAAACGTTAGTATAAAGAATTTGTGTTTCGAACGTTTGTCACCCTCTTCCTCAAACATATATATATATATATATATATATATATATATATATATATATATATATATATATATATATATATATATATATATATAAAAACTCATTTCCCCATGGAAACACGTCAGCCCATTTAAAAAAAAACTGCTAGAAGATGTCCGTGTCCTGCACTGCATCGCGGTACAAGCGACACATCGTAAAAGTATTGCACTAGGGAGATACTAATACATTTTGCAAACGTATCTCGATGGAGAGATACAGATAATCAAAAGTATTCATGAGCAACATCGCGATACTGCCCAGCCGTGCTTTTAAGGAGCGTTGCTGCTAGATATTTTTTTAATTAACTGTAACGTATTTTCAGTCACAGTACCTGTGTATAAAGTAACAGTGTTGCATACATCTTCCTCTAAATTAAAAGTAACTAATTACAGCTATAAGTTACTGGAAAATGTAACTAGTCACCAGTGACGCATTGCTCGTAACAAGTTACTGCCCAAGACTTCGTGTACGTTTCATTCCCGAAGCATTGCCGATGTATATGCACGCGAAGATCTGCATCGTTCGCACTTTGTCCGCCATACAAGAACGCACGTACGTAAAGTCTGTTTGTGGCGTTTCTCATGCAGCACCAAAGCGCGCCCAGAGTGCATCACGCTTTTCGAGACTGTACCAACCATTCTGTTCTATCGGAAGGTATTGCGCAACTGCGCCCGCGCCGAATGTTAGGTATTGCAAGAACATTAAAATCACGAATACGCACATGTTCGTTACGCACTCCGCAGCAGTGTCCTCTTTTTCTGCTTAAGAAGTGGTCAAATACGTGCACGACAGTGTTTCGGTGAATGGCTACTAAACTGCAGCTGAGTGTCGTCCAGTGCCGCGCATGGTGCATATACGCAGCGCTTAAAAACGTCTCACCTCATACAGAGGCCGCAGCGTGCGTCAAGATTTCTTCGCGAAAATAAATCTGCATTTCGGACTGCGAACATCCCTTATACGCAGAGACCGCCTCCCAGGACGTCTCTGCTGTTACGTCTGCCCCATAAGTTGTCGTTTGGTCCATAATTTATGACGTCATATCCGCCACACTTTCTGCAATGCATTGGGATACGGTAGGGCCTCTCCTCATTTTTTCCTTCCTCCATGGTGTGATGAGTTTGCCTTGTTATATTAGCGTTTATGTACCTTGCATGGCCTCTCTTAAAAGAAGGGTGCATAAATACATGCACACGCTCAACTGTCCCCATAGCCTTGACGCATAGCCTTATTCGTAGTTAGAACACCCGCGCGATTGTTTATTGATTCTGATGTCTTTTCAAGGGAATATCGAAATATTTCTTTATAAAGAAACAAAACAACAATCACCAGAATCTAACCTTTACAATCGACACCATGGCCACAAATAATCGAGGAGTAATTTAATACGGCAGCCTTGGCGGCTACATTTCGACTAAGGCGAAATGTTGAGGCCCTCGTGTTGTGCGATGTCAGTACATGTTAATGGGACACCAAACAGCAAACCGATTTTTCGCGTACTGCTAAATTATCCTTTCACAATACCAACAGCACAACTTCTGCCACAAGAGAAAGCTTAGTTAGCGAAAAAACGCACAAAAAGTAAATGCAGATGGCGACGCCGCTTTCACGTTCCCGCAGCAACTTGCCATGACGTCATTTATTTTGAAAGCGCCTGCTATGGAGCACAAAATTATTTCCCGCTAAAAATTAATGCAGTTGTGCTGTAACGGGTCGGAGAAAACGTTGCTAGCTTCATCAAATTTTATTGATCCAAAGTGGCCAGAACACGAAAAAAATACTTCTAAATCTGTGACTTCATGCTTACGTCCGGGCACCTTGGTTCGGGTGCGAAATTCAAAAATGAAACATTACTGTTTGTTTTCTCTGTAGTACTGAACCTATATAGTGGAGAAATCAGCGGCAGTGCGCTTCTCAATTAATACTCTATCGACCTAAATGGACTCATTGTTTCTCTTTAGTGTTCCTTTAATGAGCCCTCTACTGCAGCGTCTTTCACAATGACATCGTGGCAGTTTTCGGACGTTTAACCCCTGAAATTATTAATTTATCGAGGTCATTCGTCGTCTTTGCTTTCCTGGTCAAGCACGCTGAGAAAACGACGAAGAGGAACTGCAGGCCGCGTGCCCTCGTGCATGCATGCGCACGCACTGTTCAGTCGCCATTTTGCTAGTAGCTGCAACCATTACCGTGGGCCAAGAACGCTTCCCGAGTGACTGGCATCCAACGCACTCATTGCAAGTCGGTGTCAACAATATCGCAATGACCACAACATCCGCACCGTCTCTCCAAGGCCCGGTGGCAAGCCTCGTCAGCGTTGCCGGGGCCGCCGCAGGCAAGCACGGGAGCCGAAGGTGTTCGAAGCGTCATGGTGACCAGCCAGAGGACCAGACAGAGGCTCAGTGGTGCCTTACCCATCCACATGAACGGCCCATGGCAGCACACGGCCAGCAGGCTAAAGCAAGAAAAGGCGTGCTTTTCGATTCGAAGCCATCGAGCCACCGAGCGAAGGCGACAGCCGATGATCAGCTAACAACACGCCGAGTGCAGAGCTCCGCCCGCCGCGATTTCAACCAGCCAGCTGCCTCCCGTGAGCTTTGCGTTGCCCAGATCTCAGCAGCGAAGACCGTGGATGGTTGCAAGTGGAGAAAGTGGTCAAGTTCCTCGCAACAGACCTCGGCGAGTCTTGGCAACCATCACATGCGCGGCTGCTTCTGCTGCTTCACAGGGCCTGTGCAGCCGTCCCAGATCGCATTGCCAAGCGTGCGGGCTTATGAGCTTCGCCGGCACATGTTATATCTTCCTTGCGGCGTCGATATATAATTCGATATGTTAGTTTTTCCAAAGGTTTAATTGAAACGATAAAATTATTTGGAATCGACGTGCTGGACTCGAGTTTTATTTCCTAGGCTCTGCGCCTATAGCTCGTAAGATGACAGTTTAACCTGTCGCTGCCATGACACTGTTGCCTGCCAAGCGAGACTCGCCCTCTCGATTTCATGCACGCACTATATAGGGCGGATGTGCTTATCTTATATAAAACATGCTATAGGTTTTGCGGCCATGTTTGAATTTGCCGCTTCAAACAAGTGCCAGTTCCAGTTAGTATACAGACGATTTTAGACTGCGTTTTTTCACCGAATCACCTTGACATTTTTAGAGCCAATAGGATATTCAAAATGTAGAGCGCCATCTGTCGACATCCCCGCAAGCGTCATCCGCCATGTTCATCGGGCCGCCGGAAACCGAAACTTCCGGTATCTCAGCATATATCGGCTGCTTCCTGCTGCTTGTTTGGGGTCGGTCCGCGATGTTTTCTCACTGCTAAGTGCCGCTGTGTATGCAGCGTGCATCCGTGACGCGCTGGAAAGAACGCAACACCTTTTTTCATCCAAATACCTTAATTGCTTTAACAGCGAAAAATATAAAATGTACACTGTCACCGCCGCGCAGGTAATCTCATCGAGGATATTAGCATTGCGTGTTCTAGGAACGGTGGTTAACGCACGTAAAATCGCCGTTTAGCCTCGTTTCTATTTCCCCGTGAACGTGAGTTGCTTTCACAGCGACAAAAGAGGATTTAAGACGCGCATGTTTAATAGATTTTCAGCGGACGGGTACACGATGCACGCACGATCGAGAGAGCATGATGCACGCTTTCTGCCTGTATTCTTTTCACGGACGAAAACGAGCGGTCGCGGCAATAAATGTGCGTAAGTTTATGGCGTGGTTTGAGCGTACACAGCATTTGTTTCAAATCAGTGTGCGTATACTGTGCATCGGCGAAGTTGTGCGACATGCAATTCTAAGAACATCCCGTCATTAGCACAACAACCATTGTGCTATTAGCGCCATTAGCTCAGTGTGTGTCTAGTCGTCTCGTCCCTTGTCCTTTCGCGCTTTATGTGTTGGGTATGCTATATGCAAGTTTCTTGACGCTGCACCATGAACCAATGTTCATCAAAGCTAGATTCTGTATATGCTATCAAAATTTTTAGGTTCTGTTTTTGTTGTTTTTGATGTGGACGTATGTGATCGATAGCTCTATATGTCTACGGCCAAGTAGATTCGGCCGTCGATCGGCGCTCCGATTGCTGCAGCTGAAGCAGGCATTCAGTGCCATTTCGGAGCATCGCATTGCATCCGTCAACCTGATCCACGGTGCGCCTAACCAACTGCTTGGCGACCATAAGATTAAAGCAAACAAATTTAAAAGCACTTGGAAAGCTGGTATACGGCGCACCTGCACGTGAGACAACGCAGGCGCGCGGGTCATGTTGTTTCTCCTAAGTACCGTATTTTCCTCTCTATATGTAGTGCCCTTCCTCGAAAAAGAAAGCTTCGGAGAAAAGGCGACCTTGTCGAGCCTCATTTTTGTTATGTTCTTAATAACCGAGCGAGTACTTTTCCCGCGCGTACCTCCACCATTTACTAAGGAAAGTATGGCAATGACTCGGCGATACTGGCAATAAGTTTTCATCCTCTAACACACGTACATGCCACATGCACTAGTCCTCAGCATACTTGCTGCATGTACAGCATACTTGCAGCATACTTGCTGACATGTAGTGCACTAGCGTATCAGAAGTGAAACACCGGCCGCACATGAAAACTTCAAAACGCGACAGTCTAGTTTTTCCGAGACGTTCCTGGCTCATGTGTCCATGCACTGCTTATTTCTAGAAAATATGAAACACACAAATGCGAAGGATAGATGTGCCTGCGGCTGGAGAAACGAGAGGTAGAAAGCAGCACAGCGACGCTCAGAATTCAACCTAGTTTCGATATCTCACGCGCGTTTCTAATCGCATTGGTATAAGTAACATGGAGCATTATATTTCCATACCAGCTTACCTTAGACATTCTACACTCGCGCCTTCGAGACAACCAAGAATTCGCTCGAACGCTCACCTCCGATCAGAACGCGTCACAAAATGAGGAATCTCGGCCTACTATTTCCGTTACGAAGCAGTGTGCCTGTAGCAGCTGCCTTCCGGGTGGGTACTCAAGAGCGCAAGACTTTGTTATTGTGTTCTCGTCGACTTTAGGGAGCACAGTGAGCTCCCCCGACCTTTCGTAGCTGGATGAGGCCGAAAACTGCTGCCTTTTCTTGGCCCGAAAGCACCATCAGTGACAGCCTCCCAGCATCTCCCAATGCCAGCAATAGCAGACGATTCTGCGACGGCGCCCTGAAGAACATGGCGGGTGGGCCCAGTGTTGCCAGATCACAATGCATTATGAATATCCCCTATTATTCCGTTTTTAGGGGTCACTCGGGTTTCTCTCGGGAAATAACGTCACCGTTATGCGTGGCACCCGCGTTTGTTGTCAGATGTACGGTTCGAATCAAAACGAGTAAAACCGCCTGTTGAGGATGTGCCTATCTATGTATTCCAGGGATATGCATATATATAGCTGTTCTCGATACTCGGTATAGGCAGCTCTGCCTCCTTCCCTGGAAAGAACAACATGGACGTCGCTTACATCAGGGTAGAAGTGCTGCATTTCAGAGATGCGAGTAGTGAAAACTGCTTGAAGAAAATAACAGAATGCGCGCTCTGTGCTTGTTGGCGATACTCCTATATAAGCAGCGACGAAGTTGAGCGCGTGTTACATACGAACCTTGTGATGTCGCGCCTCAGAAAAAGAATGAACAGTGTCATCGTGTACATTCCGGACGTACGTAGTGTCGTATATCAATTGTGGAGTTCCTTACTACCAGTTGATATAAAGTCAGCGCGTGGAGGAATAGAAGCGAAATGTTTGCATGCGTATACAACTGTAGGGATGACCTAGTGAAAGTTATAGAATGAAGACCATCGCTCACCCCACGTGAGGGTCTTTGGGCTCGATGCAGGGCTCGGGATGTTTAACTGCAGCTTCGATCATCAATGCAATAATCCGGTACTCTTGAGTTATTCGCGGTGTCGTACCGCTTTAAAGCTATCCTGCGGACCCGGGATTGCAAATTAGTTAGAGATGAAGAAGGGAGCGAGAGGTCGTTAGTATTGTTTGGACATTATCGTGAAGCTGACCTCTGCTTTTCCGGACGGGATACGACGAAAGACGGGAATGGAGGGGAGAAAAATTTCTTCCTGTGCCGAGGTCTGCAGTGGTCATGGCTAATTTTTGTGCCGCCAGGTGCGGTATTCCTTCCTTTGCGATACCAGGAAGGCATGGCTACCGGTCTCGACTGTGGCGCGGCTGTTTGCGCCGTATTCGTCCGCCCATCCCGCGAAGGTTTTGCCTATGCGTGTGTTTTTTAAAGACGATAGTCTTTCTTGGGATGCTTGAACGCAGAAATTTTGATCTGTCTTCCTGTTTGTCTGTCTGTCACACGATTTAGCCACCCGTCCAAAGTTTAAGCACTTGCCTAACGCCCACCCATCTTGAACTGGTAGCTGCGTTCATACTTGTGAACACTGTCAATCAAAAAGCAAATACTCATAATACAAAGATCGTCACTGTGCTTTTCCAGAGTTACTAGGTAGGCTAACGTGTGACGACCGAAACAAGACGATCGCAGAGGTGCCACATTTTCTTACATTTCCTTTTTTTAGTCGGGTAGGATAGAAAAAAAAATGCAATAAGAACAGAGAAGTCTTCGTTCCGAGTGGGCAGCTTTCCTCAGCCTCATAAGCTCGCCGCTGTGGAACGCTTTGAACGTAAACACAAGTGTACGGGTATTGCAGGGTTTGCAGTGTTTCCACTCGTGCTCCAACCGCACGAAATAGGATTTACTGCAACATGCTCATTAAATTTACGTAAGCTGCGCCAAACTGGTACAAACTGTCTCGGATACCCTAGAGGCACCTCCGCACATGTCCGAGAGAGGCAATGTGGGGACGTCTGAATTAGGACGCTAAGACCGGTCAGCATATTTCTGACTTTCTGCACTGATTGAAAGTCCTAAACAGCATTACTTGTAGCCACAACCGCTGCCATGTTAACTATATTTCAGGTTCGAGCAGTGGTGCACCCACCGGAAACAAAAGGATGGGGGGGGGGGGGGGGGGCTGTAACCCCTCTTGTTACGCGTTAATTGATTTATTTAAATGGTCAATAATTTTCTGCGTGCACTGCTTTGCAGAAGGGCATTTTGGCCCTGTCAGGCCCCGTCAAGATCTTCGGGTAAAATGCTGAAGAAATTATAATCATCCTGTAGCTATATTATTATTATTATTATTATTATTATTATTATTATTATTGTTGTTGTTGTTGTTGTTGTTGTTGTTGTTGTTGTTGTTGTTGTTGAATTTCTCCAAAACTGCATATTGTAAAGAATGCCTGCCCCTTTCTCCTCCCCCATGTCATGTCAAAATTTAAACCTCCCCCCCCCTCCCCCTGGAAGGAATGGTGGGTGCGCCACTGTCTTCGAGACACCGATCTCATCTGCCCATCCGCTTGCAGCCGCAGCCGGTAGCGGTTCCCAAAGTTAGTTTCGCCACGGTTCCAGAACGGTCTGCAGAGAAGCTTACGAGCTCTGTCACGGCTCATTATCTTTCCATTAATTATGCGCACGAACATCCGTCGTGCTTTGTGAGTAAAATATAACTAATACGCACCACCTTTACACGTACTGATGGTTAAAGTGCAGTAGAGCCTAACGCATTTTGCTGACTGCGCCACAGTGGTGCTCGTAATGTTGGTACACGTACCAACGTTACTAGACTAGGCTCAGTTCCAAACCCGACGTTGTGCGGAACCACCTCCGATTTGAGCATCCATGGCGCTGCCGTAGCACCCTGATCCACGTTTTGTCGGCGCAGCTGGGAGAAAGCGTGGAAAGGCTGCTGTCTGTGTGCGCGCGACAGCAGCTTTTGCGTTTATCGCGCAAAGAAAGCGCGATAAACGGGAACACGACCTCATTGCGCGTAAGACAGTAATTTTCCTACGCAACCCTTTGGAAAAGAGGGGGTGGGGGGGGGTGGGGTGGGGGGTGCTGTACACATCCCTTTCTCCTTATAACTGGGTAGGCACTCCCTTAATTTCTAACAAATTAGAAATACCCGTCGCTTCACAGCCCCTAATTTCAATTCCTGGGGAAACCCCTGGCGTTAGAGCATTTATAACCGCAACGAACCATGCCGACGCGTTCCGTTTCTGGCGGCGGAAATGGTTACAAAAATAACGACTGGGATTTCAAGCGTCTTATTTTTCCAACATTGCGTCGTACATGATGAAGGTTCCAGAAAGGGAGCAAAAGAGAAAGGAAAATTATTCTGTTATTGGTACAGGTTATTGTGAACTTGTGCAAAAACTGAGGTGCAGGTATAGAATTACCAGTGGCCATATTTTACTTCTTTTTTTTTTCCTGATGTGCTGGACAGTCCGTTATCTGACCTGGCCTAAGTGCTGGCATGCACAGAGAGTTACTGAAGAATAAACGTGGTTGAAAAAAGTGATGGAGACCTCTTGTGGTGTGTTGCAGAACAACCTTCCAAAAGCAGCTTCAGTCGTGTTGGGTGCTCCCAGCACTTTAAAGATGTCAACTTATGCGCGCTGAAATTTTACTGGACCAGCATGCATAGACTCTTACACAAAATAATTGCAGCAACACGAGGTCAAGTAAAAGCAAGCAAGACAGCGTGGAGAGTCGTAGCTCATATATGTATTATTCTTTTACCCCATTAGTTTAATCAATTCTGCCTGTCTCTGTTTCTTCGCGATTCACCGAATAAAGGTTATCAATAAGAGTATTAATTTATATATAGATGGTATAGATGTACTAAACGGTATAGATGTACTAGATGTACTAGATGGTATAGATATAGGTGGTATAGATGTACTAAACGTACTCAATCAATCATTCTACAATTTGCTACACTTCTGATGTGATCTCACATTGACTGAGTGCCTGCTGTTCTTTAAAAAGCAACAGAAAAACCACCTTTCTTTACACAAGACCGAGCGTGCAACTAATTCACGCCAACTATAATCTGCAACCGTCTCTGCGCTACTCAATCGGTGTTGATAAGAGTGTCGCATTCATGAGTTCTATCGAGTATGCTTCAGGTAAATAAATAAAATGGGAAAAAGCGTAGAAATCGATGGACAAAAC
The DNA here is from genome assembly GCA_013339685.2 of Hyalomma asiaticum. Classification (NCBI taxonomy): domain Eukaryota; kingdom Metazoa; phylum Arthropoda; class Arachnida; order Ixodida; family Ixodidae; genus Hyalomma; species Hyalomma asiaticum. Next base: position 322,034,381 of record CM023481.1, read on the forward strand.
CGCACAGAAGCGGTAAAGAAAAGAGCAAGATAAGCATCTCGTCTTCAGTGAAGGCTTTTCAGAAAATTTCCAAGCGTACTGCTTTCTGAAGTTTAACGCACGCAGATCAGTTTGGTTACGCTTCTTACAGGACTCTGTAGAAAGTAAAATGTGGAACACAAACTGCGTCTTGAGTGTTCACCTGAACATGCACCCGATTTAAGCGCAGAAAACGAAGAGCGGCGTCGCGGCTTCGTGGGTCAAGATGGGAGCGATAGCGCCTCGCCGCGGCGATCCCAGAATCGGAGACACTGGCGACAACGCAACAGGCGGATAGTTCGAAAACTGAACCCACTCTAGTAACGTTGTACCGTACATAGTGAGTGTACGATAGAACTTCGTTACATGAGTCTGCGATACAATTTTCGTTACAGTGAGTGCGTAGCGGTTTTGTTCGCATAAAGGAAAAAAAAAAAAAAACACGCATTAGTTTCTTCTTATTTTGCTTCTTTCAGACTAGCCGATTTTTTGAACAATGTCGCAGTCTCTAGAGGTTCAGAAAAAAAAAATGGTGCTCACTGTACCAGGGACTAACAGATACAGTACAGAAGTGCGGTACAGATGCAGTACAGAAAACTTCAAGTCCGAAAGGTGGGCGGTTTTTGCCTGGTGGTCATAAAGGAGGGATGCAGGCTGGAGTGGTGCGTGCAAAACCACCGCCACCCACCATGTGGAGAACCCTAATGGAACAATATAATTTTTGCCCCCCCCCCCCCTTTCCCAAACCCCATCTCCAGAGCAGTGGAGCAGCTTACCAGCTTTACTAGCAGTGGAAACGCCTGCTGGCCAGTCGGGACCTCGCCGAACAGATCCTTCTGATCGCCAGAGCTAAGCTGGCTGCTATATACGGCGCATGGGTTCCTGGACTGAGGAAACCAACCACCAAGAAACGACCAACTCTCGTCTACTCACAACAAAAGCTCATTCATTCATTCATTCATTCATTCATTCATTCATTCATTCATTCATTCATTCATTCATTCATTCATTGTGTCGCATCCATATGAGAATAGAATGTAAGTTATGGGAATGCCTCGATACCCCTCCTAAGATATTCTATCATTCACAGTGCCTTCCACCAGCACATCCGGGTATCTTGCGCTTGCGTCGTCGTCGCTTGAGGCAAATACCCCCGAAACGATCGAGCTCGTTACTGCGAGGTTCTGCGTTCAAATTGTTTCTATTCATTAAAATATTACTGCACTAAAAAAAAATTTTTTTTTTTGCCTTCCGATGCCCAGCCGTAATTCCGCAGCTGATAGTAGCCCGCACGTCGGTATAACGACACTGAGAGCCCTGACGTTGGCATATACTAACGCTGGCAAAGTAGTGTGAGAGCGCCGGATGCTCACATCGGGGCGGCCAGCTGACGTTATTATGTTCACCCCTTACATGTGTCCCGCGGAATCGAATCGTGGCCGCAGCAACCGCATTTCGGTGGAGGCGAAATGCTAGAGGCCCGTGCAGTGGCAGTGCCAGTGCACATTAAATAACCCCAGGTGGTCGAAATTTCCGGAGATTCCCGCTTATGCGTTGACATCTCCTTTGCTGGCCGGTGTTCTAGCTTCATACGTTGTTGTTACGTGGGGTTTAACGTCCCAAAACCAGCTCTGATTATGAGAGACGCCGTAGTGGAGGGCTCCGGAAATTTTGACCACCTGGGGTTCTTCAACGTGCACTGACATCGCACAGCACACGGGCCTCAACATTTCGCCTCCATCGAAATGCAGCCGCCGCGGCCGGGATTCGATCCCGCGACCCTGGGATCAGCAGCCGAGTACCATAGCCTCTAGACCACCGTGGCGGGGCTCCATAGCTTCAAACGTATGTCTAGGTAAACATTCTCCTCGATACTGGTTCAAATCATCATCATCATCATCGTCGTCGTCGTCGTCGTCGTCATCATCATCATCATCAGCCTGTCTACGCCCACTGCAGGGCAAAGGCCTCTCCCATGGATCTCCAATTATCCCTGTCCTGTGCTAACTGGGCCCAATTTATTCCCGCAAACTTCCTGATCTCATCTGCCCACCTAACTTTCTGCCGCCCCTTGCCACGCTTGCCTTCTCTAGGAATCCACTCTGTTACCCTTAATGACCAGCGATTGTCCTGTCTTCGCATTACATGGCCCGCCCACGCCCATTTCTTCTTCTTAATTTCTACTAATATGTCCCTAACACGCGTTTGTTCTCTAACCCACACGGCTCTATCCTTGTCCCTTAACGCAGTCTTGGGCAGTAACTAGTTACTAGTAACGCGTTACCGGTAACTAATTACTTTGTTCAGTAACTTATAACTGTAACTAGTTACTTTTAATTTAGAGGAACTTGTAACTGTAACACTGTTACTTTTTACACGGTAACTGTAACTGTAAATAGCGTTACAGTTACTTCCCTTAAAAAATATCCAGCAGCAACACTTCTTAAAAGCAGGGCTCGGAAGTATCGCAACACAAGACTATCGCGACGTTGCTCTTAATTAGTTATGACTATTCGTACCTCTGTATCTAGATAAATTTGCAAAATGTATTTGTATCTGACTAGTGGAATGCTTTTACGATGTATCGTTTGTATCGCGATGCTGTGCAGGACACGGAAATCTCTTAGCCTTTCTTTTCTTTTTCTTTTTTTAGATGTGCGTGACGTGTTTCCAGATCGGAAATGACTTTTTTCTACGACGGCAAGCAAAGCACCGCCGGTCGGCGACAAAAAAGGGCGGGGAAGTGTTATTCTCCCCTCCCCTATGCAGAAACGTGCGCGACACCGCAGTATGGTCGGCCTAAGTGACGAAAGTCACTGTTGTTCAAAGGCCTTGCCGCATCCTTAATTTTTTTTGCGTGGCCAGCCATTTTTTTCATGACCACCCGCGCGGAAACCACCTAGAAACAGACGCTTTTCAATGCCTCGTACACGTTCACTTCTCAAAGCGGCGGTACTTCGAAAAAGTATTTCCCAAAATGCCGGCAGCAATGGCTCCAAAGGGTTTATCCTCTTTGTCGCGTCTCAGGTTGAGCTCCCATTTCATTTATGAACGTGCAGCAGTGCTTCGTGGCATCAGGCTGTCCCAACGTACTAAATGCGAAGCATTTCTTAGAAAACTTCAGCGACTTTGAGCATATCTATCTATCTAGCCGCCTACGACTTTGTGCTCTCCTGGCCGTTTCGTTAATGGGATGTATACGAAAATTCTTATGAAACAACATGACTGCATGAGGAACATAAATGACAGGTCATAACATGAAAATCATTAAGTGCATGTCATGAGCGGTATGATTTACGTGCCACGGTCTTGGTGCTCTCCCGGCCTTTTCATTAATGGGATGTATGCTAAAATTGGTATGCCACAACATGACTGCTTTACGGACATAAATGGCAGGTCATAACATGAAAATCATGACGTGCATGTCATGAGCGGTATCATTTACGTGCCACGGTCTTGGTGCTCTCCTGGCCTTTTCGTTAATGGGATGTGTGCTAAAAATGGTATGGCACAACATGACTGCATGACGAACATAAATGACACGTCATAACACAAAACTCATAATACGCATGTCATAAGCGGCATGATTGACGTGCCACGGTCTTGGTGCTCTTGCAGCCGTTTCGCTAACTTGAAAACAATGTATGACGACCATGGGTGACACGTTCTAAGAACATGAAAATCGCGACATGCATGTCATGAGCGGCATGATTTACATGCCACGCGTTTCGTTAATGGGTGTATACCAAAACTCCTATGGCACAACACGACTGCATGACGAACGTAAATGACAGGTCATAACATTAGAATCATGACATGAGTGTCATGAGCGGCATGGTTTTGAGCAGCCACAGTATTGGTGCTCTTGCGGCCGTTTCGTTAACTTCCTATGTACCCATAATCGGTATAGCCGGACAACAATGCAGATCCATTTTACGTTCCTGATGCAAGCTTCGCATTTCCTTGATTACCTCTGCACGTGGGATACGCCATTTATTTTTGTAAATAAATTCCAGACAATCAATAAAAAAGTTGTTGCAGAAAATGAGACGTACGCAACGATTGCTGGGCTCACTCGAATGAGACGTACGCAATGATTGAATAGGCTCACTCAAAAGCCCAACACTATAGTGTTGGGCTTTTGAGTGAGCCCATTCAATTCCATTTATCCGGCGCTTTGCTACGAGCAACTTCAATTGACCGCACGCCTTCATATGTTTCCGTTGAAAGAACTACATAATTGTGTTTGCGGTGTATTAATCTTGTACAGTAACGGAAAAGTAACTACGTTACTTTTTAGCAGTACCTGTAACGGTAACAAGTTACTTTTGGAAGCTGAGTAACTGTAAGTGTAACATAGTTACTTTTCTGGCTTGGGTAACTGTAACTGTAACACTGTTACTTTTTACTGGTAACGTGCCCATGACTGCCCTTAAGGTTATCTACCATTTCCCGCTCCATAGCTCGCTGCGTCGTCCTTAATTTAAGCTGAACCCTCTTAGTTAGCCTCCAAGTTTCTGCCCCGTAGGTGAGTACCGGTAAGATGCAGCTCTTATACACTTTCCTCTTCAGCGACAATGGTAAGTTACCATTCATTATCTGAGAATGCTTGCCGAATGCACTCCATCCCATTCTAATCCTCCTAGTTACCTCGGCCTCATGATTCGGATCAGGGGTCACCACCTGGCCTAAGTAGACATATTCACTTACTACTTCCAATGCCTTGCCAGCTATCTGAAATCCCTCTCGCCCAAGGCTATTGAACATTATTTTAGTTTTCTGCATATTAATTTTCAAGCCCACTGTTATACTTTGCCTATTAAGGTCAGTAATCATGCTTTGTAATTCATCTCCCGAGTTACTTAGCAAGGCAATGTCATCAGCGAATCGGAGGTTACTGAGGTATTCCCCATTAACCCTTACACCCACCTGATCCCAATCCAGAATTCTAAATACTTCTTGTAAACATGCTGTGAATAACAGTGGAGAGATTGTGTCCCCTTGTCGTACGCCCTTCTTATAGGTATTTTGCTGCTCTCCTTATGGAGGACTATGGTGGCTGTGGAGCCGTTGTAGATGTCTTCCAGTAGTCTTATGTAATGCTCGTCTACGCCCTGATTCCGCAATGCCTGCATGACTGCGGAGGTATCGACCGAGTCAAATGCTTTCTCGTAATCTATGAAGGCTATATATAGGGGTTGATTATACTCCGCGCATTTCTCTATTACTTGATTGATAGTGTGAATATGGTCTACTGTTGAGTAGCCTTTACGAAACCCTGCTTGTTCCTTAGGTTGACTGAAATCTGGTTCAACTATCTCTGGGCAAATCACCAGAATGACGGGAGTAGAGTGGTTGCTTTCGCTTATTTAGCTGGCTTAAGATTGGCAAATTTCATTGGATGTGCAAACTGGATGTCGAATAACACTACCTCTGTAAGACGGGCAATTTTGACCGTGGTCGAGCCGATCGATAACGTTGCATCGATAAGGTGAACGAAAGTGCATATACACAGTCACTTTGAATATTACCATCCAGTCTCGAAGCGAATTCTGTTTTGTACAGCTATATACCTTTACACCATGCATATCAGGTGCGTTTACCATTTGCTTCGAACCCACTCATTCGCACTCTAAGCGTAAGAGTCTAACCGAGGTGATCCCTTTTAGACTGTGCATTACTATCATTTTCGATCGCAGTCGACAGCGCTCATGTCTGACAGGGACATCCTATTCGCAACTAGTGTAGCAGCGTCACAACAGTTTCGTTAAATATCCATTATCCACCTATTCTATTCACCAGTTGTTCGAATAGGAAGACCGGATAACCGTATTGATGTGTTATTCTGTTGTTTATGCGGTTTATATTACCCCACTATTCGGATGGTAGAATAACCTGATATCAACTTTCAGTACTGAAATTGTCAGCTTGTCTCTCTCTCTCGCTCTCTTGGATTCTTAATTTCTAGTAGTCTTTGCAAGCGCTCGTCTAAACCTGATAATGTGGTCTCATTAATGTCACGTTACCTGTTTATAAAGTAGCCTTTCTGGATTGCTCTACTTCCCATCACTTTGCTGCCAGATTTACACTGCACCGGGCTCCTGCTGCTGTATGGCACAATATGACTTGAACACGCGTGGTGAACGAGATCAGCAATTACAGCTTCATAAACGTTTTGGTGGAATACAATATTCAAGCCCCTAATTCTAATATTTATTTAAACCTGATAGCTTAGACATCCGTTTCTTGAAAGCCGGACAACCGAATTCCGAGACCGAATCCACTTCCCTCCGGTTAAACCGGATACGTTTCAGAAATACGCAAACCGCGTAGCCGGTTTAACGGATATTCGCAAGCGCTATGGGCAATTTAGGCGGTTTATAAATGACAGCTCCCGTTCCAACCTACCACATTCTTCATAATTAAGAAGAAAACATCAGCTTAGTCTCCAATGAGCATTTATCAAGGCGAAACCTTTAGCTGGTTCGCGCGAAGCAGAATGTGACCGCCGGTGCGGCCGCTCTAAGAAAAGAAACACACAAACAAATGCGCGTAAGTGGCGCCTCGTTCGCTTAAAATAATATACTAAAATTGGCAAAGATGGGTACGATTGTACGAACATGACTGACAGTTAGGTCTCGGCGTAACAAGGTTGACATTGCCGTTTACGACGCGATTAACGATCATAAATTCATGCATGGTGCGTGCCCGCTTTAAATATTAAACATAAAACTAAATTAAACAATATTTGTGAAATACTGTGTATGCGAACATCAGATAACAAAGGTGGGACATTGGGGATGTGCAACCCGATTTTCACTTTCTCACGTTACAAGAGCGCTAATTTTAATTACTGATTGAACTATATGACCTAGAAATTCAAACGATCAGGCTGTATATCTATCGCGTTATTTTAGTTTTTCAGACATCAGTAGATGTCACGGAATGACATTGCCTCGTGGTGGAATATGGTTGGCGGTTTACGGTATCTCCGCACGTGCAACTTTAGAAGCGCCTCGACCGCTCCAAAGACGTCAGAAGCAATCGGCCCGTTTCCGAGAAAACAAGGAGAAGATGATTTTCTGAGCTGGGAAGCTTGAACTTTTGGCTTTCCCATGCGACTCCCCAGCGCGGTTCTTGAAAACCCCGAACGCAGTGCTTCGGACCAACAATGCGGGGCAGGACAGCAGGGCGCCGTTTGGCGTGCACTGGGCACGTGCGCGCAGTACGCTATTGCGTGTCGGTCGGTGGCCCCTCGCCTCCGAGGGGACGACTACGGAGACCGTTGCTGACCGGCGAAGGAGGGCCCCCGCCGCCACTCGGACCCAATAATGACCTGTCAATCAGGCGAGTTGAATGAAGATGCCAACTCGGCGACCACGAGAAAGGGTTTGGTCATCGCTCTCTCCAGTGCATTAATTGCGAGAGGGATATTTTGGGCGGAGCAAGAAATGAAGTTCCGGAGCAATTGTCTCACAAACACGCCCCGATTCCGAAGACAGCGAATCAGGAAAAACATGCGGGTATTTAAGCAAGGAGTATTGAGGACCACGGGGTTCTATAGTCGCTTGGCTGTTATGGCGTAGAAGCCGATGATCGTATCGATCTAGAAGTTGTTAGCGTGGCTCTGTACCGGCTGGCCACCTAACCTTAGCCGCTTCGCCTAGTTGAGATGTGCGCTTACCGTCTGCAACGTAGGCATCGGGACTTCGGCTCGAGTTAGTTAAAACTGCTCGAGTTTGCCACCAAGCACTAGCTCCCCGGGAACGCTGCAACTCCGTCGACCTCAACGCTGTGCCGCACCAGACCGTCCTTCAGCGCTGCCGGTCATCACATCAACACGTATGCCTTCATGTTTCTACCCCCCCCCCCCCCCCCCCAACTCTCGGCCTGAACTTTCATGACTTTTGTAGATTGTACTTCTATATTGTTCTCATTGCCCTATTTACTGTTTGTTAGTTATTTTTCTTAGTTGTTTGTTATTCTCGCGCGTTAGAATTTTGTAAAGCTCTTTCATCGCGGTTAAGTGCATAATTGTTAGTTGATTGAAGTGTTGTTTACTTTGTATTCTTTCCGCTGCCCTAACACTCTAGATTAAATTTTGTTGTTTTGTTTTCCAACCCACGACTCCGATCCTTTCACTGTGTCTCTTGCGTACGGAACGACCGAAACTGCCGCCGTTCCCTTCGCCGACTTCGCGCCGGGGAGCTTGAACGGCGGCCCTGTAACAGTAGACAACTTGAGAAACAAACTTTTCTTTTGCAATACCGCAGTTCATAGATATTTTTATGCGTATTTCTGCGAATAAATTATTAAGGCAATCGACGAAAATGGAAATCCCCCACAGTATCACAGTGAATCTGCAGGGGCAATGACCTTCTTTGACAGTGTTCGACCGACGCGTTCCACTGCCTAATGTCTCCATCAGAGTTCTTGCATCCGATCACAGCACGAGTGTTGACACCACGTCAACCGACAGGACGTAGGGCAAACGGCCCTTGTCAGATACCGCCACCCACGCTTTCGCTACGGAGCAGAGTCGTTTTCCTTCTCAAGTTGGAGGCCACCAAAGAAAGGTAGTGCATTCTAGAAAAAAAAAAAAACACATCATCTCCCCTACGGGCAACCATGGTGGGATCAGAAAGCATCGCGGGGGGGGGGGGGGGGGTACGCATCGAGTTTCTGTTTCGTTTCACTTGGCAACACAACCCAATGAAAGTTAGAGTGAGAGAATGTGGTGGCGCTGCGCCGACGTTGACGTTGTTCATGGCGTTTCGCACATCGTTGCACAGAGAGCGAATGATGGAAGCACAGCGAACGCGCGCTTTATACTGCGCCGTCACTTGCGCTGCCTACCGGCGTACCCTTATAGAGAGAGAGAGAGTTATATGCAATGATTTGCTGCGCCGCACCTGTGGCGGAGAGGGGGAGAGGGGAGGAGGAGAGAGCACATCTGCGTAGGAGAGGAGAATGAGGGAGAGTTGCACATTCGCAGTATGGTTGCGGACGCCGCAGAACGGACACTGCCCCGAGCATAAGGTGCTCTCGCATCTAAAACCAGTCATATTCCAACCGCGCGACGCTGATCTCCTTTTAGCTGCGCAAACCACTCGAAAAGGAGAGGGGGGAGGGGCCGCAACATCACACCGCTTTTGGAGCAAAACTGGTTCTTCGATTATTGAATACCCAGTTATTCGAACAGGAAAATCGATAGCCGGACAGACCGGTTATCCTGCGTTGTCGCCAGGCTGTGCATACTGGCGCGCTCGTCCTTGGCCGCCATCATGCCTCCTTGCACGACCGATATCCAAACAATGTAAATGCGGAAGAACAGACATTTTCGGCAAGATGACCACATCGCGTAATCATGATTTCCGAATATTCGAATTTCTTCGAATGTGAGAAAATTTCGAATACTTCACGTTCCAATCGCGTACTAAAGATGTAATATGTTTGACGAATATCGGAAACATTCGAATACTTGCGCACCCCCTAGTTAATGGTATACTTAGTTGCAATCACTTCAATCGGTTATTGTTAAATTTGATCCCCAGCTGTCGTAATGAAAATTTCTTGCTGAAGCGAATATTTCAACAGTTAGCTAATAAGTTTATGCTAATTAATTTACTTTGCAAAAAGAAACAGAAACATATACACTAGGAGCATGACCCTCAGCACCGCTTAGTTAGTTACAGCTCACTAGCCCACTCCGTCATTTTTGGAAACTCCGTTACTGGGACACCAATTGAAAATTTGTACATCATCCATCACCATTATTCATCATTACGGTGGAATCTCTTCCCTCATAACGGTGTGCGTTGGTGACGTTGTGTCTCCCTACGAACAAAGCAGAAGCCTGCGCCTGCGGGCAGTTGACTACCTTGAACAGGGACTGAAAGAGAGAAGCAAGCCACGTCAACATGCACACGGTAGCCGTCCCCTCCGGGCCATAAAAGATTCGTGTGGAGCTGTGGCTGTAAATTGCTGTTCTTTCATTCCCTGTTAAAGGGTAGTCGACTGCACACCAACGCATAAATTTCCCGCTTACTCAGGCGGTTGGGGATATTGCTTAAATTAAGCAGAACATATTGTGCGTACAGTGATGCGCACATAACACACGCGGCCTACCACCATACCTACTACAATAATACCCGCGGGGTTGTTCTTTTTCGAGTTTTATATTAACAGCGCAACTGTTTAGGGACTCGCAATGTCCGTTGCTGGGCGCCTGTCAAGCAAAAGGAAAACGCGGGCCCACTCGTGCCCTGGACCCAGTACCCACATTCTTGCTCTTGGTGAGCCCACTGCTACAGTGCTTATGCGAAGTAGAATATAGAGAGAAAAAGAAAGCAAGAATGGGGAAAAGAACACGAGAGAAAAAGTCTCGGGTTACGCAGACGGGAAAAGCGGGTCCGCTCCTGTTCGACCCACTATCCAAAACCATAGTCCTCAGCCCACTAGTGACAGTGTCGCGCCGACGCCTGCTCTTTCTCTCCATGGATTCGGCGCGGCGGGAGCAAACGAGAAGCCGAAGCCACGCTTCGCCGGAAGTGCGCTGCCAGGAACGCGCGACTCGTGGGCTGGAGCCCACAGGAGTACGCGGGATGTAGAGGGAGGGGAAGTAGATAGTCGAATGTGTAGCGCCTGGCGAGAGATTCGGAAACGCCCAGGTGCACGCACTCGCCCGAGATCTTAGCTGCCGAGCTGAGTGCAGGATACACCGCGCCGCTTCCCCTGATACAAGCATGCCGCACGAGTCCCTACTCACCCCTTACACTGACATCCTCCAATACTATCGACTCGGAAGATGCATACACCCTTCTGCACACCGCGATTTAAGAAGACGCGAGGCCGTCCGATGGCGCAAACTACAGACAGGCAGCTTTCCACACCCCCCTCTTATATAGCAGAATCTTCCCGGAACAGATAGCGCCAAGGTGCCAACATTGCTCACCTCCGGCCATACTCATACATACGTTGTGGGTTTGCACACGCTACAACACAGACAACACAAACACTCTGGAGTCGTGGGAGTCCCTCCTGCGTGCCTCCGAGCCAGCAGACCAGCGCCGGCTTATCCAGCGCGCGGTGGAGGGAGGCTGCGGTATACCAAGGGATCCCCGCCGACCTCCTCCAAGAATGCGCAGCCAGTCTTCCGACTGGTCCTCATTTTCTCTGGGCGTAATAAAGAGACCACCACCACCACCACCACCAGGAACGCGCATCGTCAAGCTGGCAATAAGCGGTCTGCGTCCCGCAGACGCCTGAAAAGAAAGCGCGCAAGCCTTTCATTACGAGCGACCTTCTAGCGTTTGGCGGGCCGGAATAAGAGAGGAATACGCAGACGCCCGCGCATCATACGTATTGTTTGTTTGTTTGTTGGTGTGTGTGTGTGTGTGTGTGTGTGTGTGTGTGTGTGTGTGTGTGTGTGTGTGTGTGTGTGTGTGTGTGTGTGTGTGTGTGTGTTTGTGTGTGTGTGTGTGTTGAGCAGCGGCGCTGTGTCCATCTTCACGGTAAGATAGCGCGATGATTTTTCTAATTGAGGGCCAGAAATTGGGTGATATTTTTCAAGCGGATAATCGGGGAGAAATTGGTTGTTTGGAGAACCATTATGATATTCGGGGTTTTTCGGGTTAGGTTTATACGAATGCACTAAGTAGTTCACATTACATTCACTTTTCATATTTTTGTATTCAAGGCAAACCACTAAAGCTCGGGATCAGATGGAAGTTGCTAAGCGTGTTGACATCTGGGTTTTCTCGCAAATACTCTCAACCTCTGCGTTTATCTGGAATGAAAAAGCAATAGCTGATATTCTTATACCAATTAAAAGAAAGTAGTGGACCTGGGCAGGACATGTCATGAGGAGGACAGACAATCGATGGACAGTAAGAAGGAGGTAAGAGATACCAAGAGAAGTAAAACACAGCAGAGAAAGGCAAAAAATTAGGCGGAGCGATGAAATTAAGAAATATGCAGGCATAAAGTGGAACCAACTCGCTAAGGACAGGACACTAAGGAAATCGCCTGCAGTGGACTTAAATGGTCCGATGATGATGATGATGATGAACGACAGTAATGAACATTGATAACTTCTAAGGAATGAACCACCTTATTCAAGAAAGGTTGGTCATCGATTTTTTTCACCTACTTATCCTCGTCAACATATATCATATGAATGAGCAGCATGTCGGTCCGCATCCGCAGCCTCCCCGATCTTTGAACGTATCTCAGCTGAGAGAAATTTCTTTGGAATCACAGCGGCTGGTTGCGTGTAAAGTACAGCTAGCGTCCGCAGTACTTCAAGCGGGTTGTGAAATGAATAGGTCATTGGGGTCAACTTAGCGATTATTTAATTCAACATTGTTGTTTCGAGGCAGGTATTTTTTGTCAACAATAATTCGGGAGGTGAAGGGTTGTGCATAGATCGGTCTCTAAGTCAGATCAGGCGAAAGACGCCGGTACGAAGAGATATACGTGCCTGTACAAGCCATTATTACAGTTCCATGATGGAATAATTTATCCAAGGTCCCCTTACTATTGCCTTCAGCGTACGTCTGAAGGTAACAGTAAAGGAAAAAAAAAAATGATTCCAACACCCCCGCCCCCCTTCTCAAGTTATATGATCCCTGAACGGAAATTCGCTAATCATCGAGGCACCTACTGCTATACAAAATTACAATGCTACCTTTGCACTGTCTTCACGAACATTAAGTATGCTCCTGTACCCACTCAATATCCCGGATGTATTCCCTTCTAACGTGAGGCTTGTTTTGGTCGCCCACTATCTGTTAGTCAGTTGAAGTCTCACTCTTCCAGTAACCCACTGTCTTATACAGTAGCGCACCCAGGATTTCTGCCGGGGGGGGGGGGATTCAAGCTTTCACGAAGGACCGAGCAAGCGATTACACAGTTGTTGCGTGTGTAAAAAAGTAAATAAAATGCCAAATAATAGTGACATCAATGATGATGATTACTTTTATTATTCTTTCGGCGTTTTGCAGACATTAGCTCCACATTTTTCTAGGACATAGGAGCAGTTACGGAGTAGGAGGGGGGTTAGGTTGGCTTCAGGGGGGGGGGGGGGGTTACAACCCCCGAAACACACCCCCCGTCGGTGCGCCACTGGCCTTATAGATGCGGCTTGGATTTATGCTCGAGCTTGTGGAACGAACGCACATCTCTGCTAAGACGCAGAATTAACCGCCGCGCAGTGGTTGAAAAGTGCGGCCCCGGAAAGCACCAGTAGTGCAGAAACCACGCTGAGCGTACACCAGTCGACGTTGCGCGGCTAAACGAGAAGCCGAGGCAAATCGCACATGGGGCGTGTGCTTCGGCAAAAATTGAGTCATCAAACACGTAGTATAGCGATTCCCGCGCGCAGTCTTTTTCGCGCGTCGCCATCGCTGCCGACACGACGACTAACAATGATTCTTTGTTGGGCTGACAGGCCTAGCAAGGCCATTACACGTAACTTAGCGCAACGAAAGATCGTATCACACACGCGCAAGGAAAAACACGCGCACAAGTGGTGTGCTTACAACTAGCTGCGCGCCTCTTCTTCCCTGTGGCTTTGTGCTTGCTTTAATGCACGCAGGAGCTGGTCGGCACTAATGGTAACGATCGAAGGCGCCACGCAGTTGCAAGGTTGACCGCTGAGATGATCGACTTCACAAAAGAATAGCTGCCGGTGTCTGGGTCACAATGCGTCTTCCAGGCGCGTTCGCTTATTCGGACGCATAGCCGTTCCGGTCACGCCATGTGCGGTGTGCTTCAGCGCCTCGGTCACCTCCGCCTCTAAGGGCGAGCGAGAGCACGCGGTTCTGCACTGCGCTCCACGCGCTGACCCCGTGAGCGCTCCTCTCCAAGGTCGACACAGACAGGCTTATGCAAAGGTGGTCTGCAAAGCGCCACGGAAAAACGAGCGACGATGCATACAGGTGACAGGGAAGACAACTGTGCCGATGGGCGTGTAGAGAGACTGCGACAAAGGCAATCCAGGAAAACCGCGATTCAATAAAACCTCCTCGGTTGTCGTTACGGCTGGCAGCACGCCGAGGGAAGAACTATACGCCGCGAGTTTCGCGCGGCCACAGCGTATCCGAGGGTTTTCGACTACGCTAGGAAAAAAAAAATGTAAATGCGTTCTGCCTCTCTTGGGCGCACAAATAGCGAGCCGTATAGTTTTAGCGACAAGCAGCTTTCGTGTAACCGCGTCAGTGGCAGGGGAAGATTATGTCTGTCTGTAACTATGACACTCTTGTCTTGTTGACACAAGTTACTATCGAAACCTCAGACGCCTTTTCTTCTTCTTCAGACACCTTTTTTTCTGCTTCTTCTTCTTCTCTCTCTCCCTTCTTTTCTTGCGGCTGTGCACTCAACGTACGGCTGTGATGTTTGCCGGAAGGGGCTTCGAAAGAGTGATGAAGCAAGTTGCAGAAGGAGCTTGGTATCTCTTGTCTTCGGAACTTCTCTACGGCCTTCAGTTTTCGTTCTCATTGTCCTTATGAGTTATATGAACGCCGACGTGCGATCGCTACATGAAAGAGCACCCCCTCCCCCCCCCCACCCCCCCTCCCGTAACCTCACCCCAGTTATTTGATCCCACACTGTTCAATTATGAAATGTGAAAACACTTGACACACTTATGATTCCAGTGCGTGATCAAAAGGCTTTTTCTAGGGGGCAGAGGAGAGATTTGTGTACGCTGAACATTGCATCACACTCAACGGGCTCAAATTTATTTGCAGATAGCGGTAGCAGTATATGTCAGAGGTTCGAGTTCTCACAGTGGCAACTTTTGCTTAATCGAGGTGACGTAATTACTGTGGTCTGCCGCGGTGGTATAGTGCTTATGGTGCTTGGCGGCTGACCCGAAAGACGCGAGTTCGATCCTGGCCGCGGCGGTCAGATTTTCGATGGAGGCAAAAATGCTGGAGTCCCGTGTGACTACGCGTTACCGGTGCACGTTAAATGGTTCCTGTAACACTTCTTGAAACTAACGAAAGGGAAGGGGTCAAGGGCTCGTTCTTTATTTGTTAGAAACAATTTAATGAGCAAACAGACAATGAAGCCTAGGAAAGCATAGGGGAAGTTACTTGTTGTATTGTAATTGTGGAGAAAGTAGAAAGGAATTAAAGTGGACGAAAAGACAAACCTGCCTTCGGTGGGAACCGAACCCACGCCCTTCGGATGTCTTGTCCGATGCTCTACCAACTGAGCTATGAAGGCGGTCGTCCCCCCGTCCACTTTATTGCGTATTTATGTACGTATTATCCTGGGAGTGTTAGGCAGCGCCACTCATGGCCAAGGCGGCGTGTGTGGAACACACTTTCTTGCCAGGAGGCGTCACGTAGAACGTGAACTTAGATGAGATGGCTGCTGCCCAATAAGCCCTCGCATGCTACCTAAGGCATCAAGTCTGCCGCAACGAGGCCCAAGCTATGAAATAATGAAAGGGAAAGGGTCAAGGGCTCGTTCTTTATTTGTTAGAAACAATTTAATGAGCAAACAGACAATGAAGCCTAGGAAAGCATAGGGGAAGTTACTTGTTGTATTGTAATTGTGGAGAAAGTAGAAAGGAATTAAAGTGGACGAAAAGACAAACCTGCCTTCGGTGGGAACCGAACCCACGCCCTTCGGATGTCTTGTCCGATGCTCTACCAATTGAGCTATGAAGGCGGTCGTCCCCCCGTCCACTTTATTGCGTATTTATGTACGTATTATCCTGGGAGTGTTAGGCAGCGCCACTCATGGCCAAGGCGGCGTGTGTGGAACACACTTTCTTGCCAGGAGGCGTCACGTAGAACGTGAACTTAGATGAGATGGCTGCTGCCCAATAAGCCCTCGCATGCTACCTAAGGCATCAAGTCTGCCGCAACGAGGCCCAAGCTATGAAATAATGAAAGGGAAAGGGTCAAGGGCTCGTTCTTTATTTGTTAGAAACAATTTAATGAGCAAACAGACAATGAAGCCTAGGAAAGCATAGGGGAAGTTACTCGTTGTATTGTAATTGTGGAGAAAGTAGAAAGGAATTAAAGTGGACGAAAAGACAAACCTGCCTTCGGTGGGAACCGAACCCACGACCTTCGGATCAACGTTACTAGAACCAGGTCCTAGTAACGTTGCTTCGGATGTCGCGTCCGATGCTCTACCAATTGAGCAGCAGCCATCTCAGCAGCCAATTGGGCAGCAGCCATCTCATCTAAGTTCACGTTCTACGTGACGCCTCCTGGCAAGAAAGTGTGTTCCAAACACGCCGCCTTGGCCATGAGTGGCGCTGCCTAACACTCCCAGGATAATACGTACACAAATACACAATAAAGTGGACGGGGGGACGACCGCCTTCGTAGCTCAATTGGTAGAGCATCGGACGCGACATCCGAAGGTCGTGGGTTCGGTTCCGAAGGCAGGTTTGTCTTTTCGTCCACTTTAATTCCTTTCTACTTTCTCCACAATTAAAATACCACAAGTAACTTCCCCTATGCCTTCCTAGGCTCCATTGTCTGTTTGCTCATTAAATTACTTCTTGAAACTAGTCAGACAACGATTCCGATCAGTCGTGGAGGCTCCTGTTAACACGTGTGCCAGATATTGGACTGCACGCACCACTGAATTTGCAATTTGGTTTCAAATAGCTGAGAAGCGCTTCTTTTTAGGGGCGAAGCTCCTTAAAGTTTGGGTCTGTCCGTCCGTTGTTCCTAGTAGAGCGTTACCTTCAACGAAATGAATGATGCTACGTGTGGGAGGCGCGCCCTCGGCGCGTGCCTCCCGGCGCGCGAGCTCTCTCACTCTTCCATCTGCTGTCTTGTGAGAGAGAGAGAGACAGAGAGAGCGAAAGGCGCGCGTTGACTATGGAAACGCTCTTTCTTCGATGAACGCGCTACCAGCTCGCAAAGAAGGAGAACGCGCCCTCACCCGCGAGAGACAAGCTTGACGCAGGCAGCATCTTCTAGCGAATTTCTTGATTGAAAAATACCGACTGCTCGTGCTGGAGAACCGTCGACCGGCCACCCATATATATATATATATATATATATATAGGGTTGAAAAGAGACACACGTTCAAAATTCTTGCTTTATTAACGTTTCGGCCGGTGGGCCGGCCTTCGTCAGAATGACAACAATACAAGGATGCACACACTATTTAAAGGTACATAGTATCACATTGTAAAGCAGATGTACTGCGTCTGGCAAACACAGATTGCCACCTTGTCTAACAGATTGCCACCTTGTCATGCACTACAGCACGTTCTGAAGAACAGCACATGGTTATCATACCTCTTTTGAAAGAAGATGCGATATCTTTCAACAACAAGGTGCGACAAAATACAGATAGAGAATGTAAAGGTACAGATACAAACGTATATGAGACTATGCATAGAATATCGAGTTTGACATTTTAGAGCGCGTCACTGGCCAGTGATGTACTAAAAAAAGAAATGCGGAGATTGTATCTGATTTAATGACAATGCGAAAAGTGCACTACGCACGAAATGTAGTCTAAAACAGCAGTGAGTGGCGAGGATGAAATAAATGAAGCGCATGCCCAAACCAACCAGACATTATTATTGTCGTCACACATGAACGCATACAACTACGTAGGCACGCTGGTCAATTTTCCCGCGCTTTCATTTAGGCCGCGTGAAACCGTACTGAATTTGTAGATCAAGAATGACTCCCGTATTTCGCGGTCATGATGTGATGTGAATCCGGATTCTAAAATTGTGGCACTAAATGATTCAAACTTGTGACCAGTGGCGGCGACGTGCCTAGATATCGGCAAATGAGGGAGCGAGTGGACATGAGCTTTATGGTTGTTAAACCGATACCTAAATGCAGTTTCGGTTTGACCGATATACTGCAACTTGCAAACAGAGCATTCAAGTAAATAAACAACATTCTCTGTGTCACACGTAAAATCGCCGTGAATTTCTACACTAAAGCCATTAGCTGTGCTTCTAACCATAGTGGTTGTCATTTGAACACATACTTTACATCTAGGTTTGTAGCACGGTTGGCAACCGGTAGTCTGAATAGGACTACTTCTAACTTTGGAAGACGTCAGGATATCTCGCAAATTCCTGCAACGTCGGTACACTACGCGGGGTGGCTCCGGGAAAACCTTTTCAAGGCGTTCGCTCTGTGTTAACATATTGTAGTGCTTCCTAAGAATCTTTGCTATACATTAGGTGCCGATGCGCTGTGCGTCAGTACAAGGTTAGCATAATTCAGGCCAGGAGGCCGTCTGTCTGCGGTAAGAAGTGCGCTACGGTCAAGTTTGTCCGCACGTGTGACTGCGTCATTTATCATTTCAGAAGGGTACTGTTGTTTTAAAAGGGCGACACGTAGTTTCTCGCAACTTGCTGCGAAGTCCGCATGGTTAGAGCAAATACGTTTAAAACGCACTGCTTGGCTGTAAGGGATACTTGACTTGCAATGTTTAACATGGCTGCTTTTGAAGTGAAGGTATTGTTGTCGGTCAGTAGGCTTATGATACAGTTTGGTGGACAGTTTGCCATCTGTCAGCTGCATATATATATATATATATATATATATATATATATATATATATATATGCGCACTGGATCTTGACTTGCAATGAAGTGCCGGTGGGAGATTTCACTTGTGCGTAGTTTAACCATAAGGATTCGTAGCGTGCGCGTTAACTAAATTAATCCGGAACTCGGCACGATCTACGATGAACCTCCGGAGCTTCGCCCACTCATCATCATTCACTCTGTGGATATGCTGCGAATTTTTTTTCTTTCAACAAACGACGTCATTGGTCGAGGGCACCGGCTGCGACGCTTGAGGCAGAAATAGCATCTGTTGATCGCAAGATCGTGAAAACACTCTCTGCAATGATTTGTTATGAGTTCAACTAATGAAATACAGTGTATGTATCGCTTAAAGAAGACCGAGAAAAGTCAAGCGGACTAGATGGCGCTGCCGGCGACGTCATTTGTGGAAAGGAGAGCAGGCGCTTTCCGGCTTTATTCGAAACCCAATTTGCAAAACTCCTGGTGCGCGAAGCGCAAATAATATTTGGCTCGCATGTTCACTGGAGTCTCAACGAATGATTGGCACCGTTTTCTGACAGGCTCCAACAAGTGTTGCAGGGCCCCTTTAAATAACCCCAAGGTGGTCAAAATTTCCGGAGCTCTCCACTACTGGGCGTGCCTCATAATGATATCGTGGTTTTGGCACCGTAAAACCCCGTCACTTGTTATTACGTCATTATTCTGCCATCGTACGACCTCGTCCTCGTCGACCTCGACCACGTCGTCAACAAAAAGCCGTACACGGTTTTTTTGTTGACAACGAGGGCGTACAGCGAGCCAAGTATAACGCTCTCGCATTTAAAAAACGAAAAGAAAAAAAAAGATAACGCTGTGAGTGCTTACAGACCGAGCAGCGATCTCAAGTGCCGCCCCTGCACCCTCAGGACGTGACGACGCTGTAGACGAGTGAGAGTGGAACGACAGAACGACCAGGTACAACGATATCACAAAGCATTATAGGTTACAGAGGGGCATATTCCCGCCAACGCACCAAAAATTGACAGAAAAAGCAGTCTGTCAAATGACGGCGGTTATATATATGAAACGGACAAATGCAAGCTATGTGAATCCAGAGCCACTCTGGAGCATATATTATGGGAGTGCCGAGGGATTAATGACAATCACGAGAACGCAGCCTCTGTATAGTGACTGCCTTCGCACACGCTGGGAAGCCGCGCTGCTCAGCCCCGCCCTCGAAGATCAACTATAGGTCGTCCAGCGGGCCGAGGAAGCCGCCAGGGCTCAAGGACTCCTGGATGTCACCTAGGCGGGGCCATTGGCCCGCCCCACTAACTCGCCGGACTAGGAATAAAGTTCTATCCTCCTCCTCCTCCTGTGTTGAAGCGCTTGTGTGCATTTGTAATGAATATAACGTATCATTACGTACAAGTTTTATTTCCTTTTCACCAAACAAGAAAACAATATCTCAAATGAGAATAAATGGCTTTAAAAAAAATACAATTGTGTCTGATAGTGTACACGTGACGTCAAATCTGCTGCTCTCGCCCTCACTCGCCATTCATAGTCGCCATTGCTGGGTAACCTGCCTGATTATCTAGCGGCCGCAGTTGACGTGCTGCAGCCAAACATGCACGCCGGTGGCGAATGCCGGAAGTGACGAAGCGGCGCGTGCATGCTATGACGACACGAAGTTCCTAAGGCAATTCAACACCCATGGACCTTTACTTGAACGGTAATTAGATGATATGAACAGACATGCGTGGATGACATGTATGCGTACATATATTTGGAGTGCAATGAGAGGTGCAGCATGTACTACATGTGCAATTTTTCGATGTGCAGATAACGTCGAGCACGAGGCAAGAAGGTGGATACTGCGTTGGGGGAACGGCAGCGGAACAGCGCGCGGAAAAAGATTTTTCGCATCTTTGGCTACTCTTGGGAGCCTTACCAGCTCTAAGAGGGAAAGAAGTCGACCCTTTCACGAAAGAGAAAAAGCACCTCCATTGTGAACTGCCGCACGGGAGTACGAAGGCTGCCGTCGCAGCCTCGTCATTTTTTTTTTTTCTTGGGGCGAGGGTCACTGGGTCACACGTATTTAGCACAGTCCAGAGGGCGTTACGGCGGCACCTAAAGAGCCTTCGATGGAAAGGTGTTACACACCACGATTTTTAATAAAAAAAATTACGCCGTCTCCCGCCAAAGGGGACCATGAGGCGACGCGAAGCAGCACGGGGTGTGACCACCGCGTTCGAATCGGTTTGACTAGGTGTCGCGTTTGCATCGGTTTGACGCTAGCAGACGCTGCCTGCGTCAACGTTGTCTCTCGCGGGCGAGGGCGCGTTCTCGTTCCTTGCGAGCTGGTAAAGCGTACATCGAAGAAAGAGCGTTTCCATAGTCAACGCGCGCCGTTCGGAGAGGAGAGGAGGAATGCCGAGGAGAGGAGATGAGACAAGGAGAGGAGGGGGAGGAGGATGCGCATGCGCAGTGCGGGTGTGGAATCCACACGGCGGCTGGATGGGTGGAGGTAGGGAGTGACATAGCCCCGAACATAAGCTGCTTCGCATCTAAAACGGTTATAACAGTAAAGGCCACTCCACGGTGACAGCCGCCTCTCAGCTTCGTACAGCCGATGACCGCAACGACGGCGGTTGGGGAGAAAGGGCGAGATTGATTTGATTGATTTGTGGGGTTTAACATCCCAAAACCAGCTGTGATTATGAGAGACGCCGTAGTGGTCTCCGGAAATTTCGACCACCTGGGGTTCTTTAACGTGCACTGACATCGCACAGCACGGGCCTCAACATTTCGCCTCCATCGAAGTGCAGCCGCCGCGGCCAGGATTCGATCCCGCGACCTTCGGATCTGCAGCCGAGTGCCATAACCACTAGACCACCGTGGCGGGGGAGAAAGGGCGAGATGAAGTGGAGGCAACAAAACAGCAACATTCACCGCCATTTCCGTCAATACTACAGTGTAAAACCATTTTAGATGCGAAGCAGCTCTTTGACTAGCCTGTGTAACGCTGTCCCTCCGTCCGTACGAACGCGCCGCAACGCGCTCCACTCGCCGCAGGTGTTGGAGCGGTGCGAAGTAGTCACGCCGCAGCTGCGCGCTGACGTCACTCTCTCCCTCGCCTGCCGCGCGCTCGCCGCAGCTGCCGCCTCGTCCGTTCGCCCGCAACACCTGCCGCTACTGCCGCTCGCTACACCGCCGACTCGTCGGTTCACGCGCAAAAAATTAACACCATCTTCCCAAAGGGAATCCTGATGGGATGCGAAGCACCCGCGTTAGCGCCGTTCAACCCGTGACGCCACCCGTGCGCAACGCTGCTGCTTCGCATCCCATCAGGGTTCCCTTTGGGAAGATGGTGTTAATTTTTTTATTTGATTTGATTGATCTACGGGGTTTTATGTCCCAAAACCACGAGCTGATTATGAGAGACGCCGTAGTGAAGGGCTCCAGAAATTTCGACCACCTGGTGTTCTTTAACGCGCACTGACATCGCACAGTAGACGGGCCTCAACATATGCCGCCTCCATCGAAATGCTGCCGTCGCGGTCGGGATTCGATCCCGCGACCTTCGGATCAGCAGCCGAGTGTAAAAATGTACAGCGTAAAACTCGGCGAAAGTCCCCTCAGCGCTTCTTCTTGCAGACAGCGCGACAGATGAGAGTGCAGCGTAGTCGCAAGGAAATAAGCGCCTCAGATGATTTCCCGTTTTCGCCGACCAGCACATGCTGCGACGCGCCACTATTCGAACTTCGTTACTTCTTCATCACAGGAAGTTCCGGTCTAACGTAACAGTGCGGGCACATTTCCCACGCGTGAAAATTTGGTGATGAATATCTCAAATTAGGTGCGATTTGCCAGATTTCTAAAAACAGAGTACGCCATAAATTCTCACGCCCTTCAACTTCCCCATATAAATAACTGTTCTCAAGTCGATAATTAAAAACAAGTTCTTGTTAATTAATCATTCTGATGCAACTTTAGCCACGTCAAACCATTACCGCCTCGGAGTAGAGTTCATGTACGAGTACGATAGGCGCTGTACTGTCATGGCATTCTTTTTAAAAAAATTGGTAGTGTAAAAAAGAGAACAAAAAAATCTGAGAGCCGGAAAAAAGCCTAGCTACACACTAAATATTTTAACTACTCTTCACAAACACTTTAATGACTTGCCATGGGCGAAGCCTTTTCGGGTGTATATAGCTACACACTTTGCTTAGGGTGCACTTTGCGACCACACTGCGAGTCGAACAGCACGTCATCATTTATTACCGCACATTGGAGACTGACTTGGCGTCACAGGAATATCGCACATGCAAACATGAGCTCAATCGTATTAAACTAATGCACAGCACAGAACGCTTGCCTTTCTGAACCTTAAGCTCACAAAGCCGTATATATATATATATATATATATATATATATATAGTCCGGATGTCTTGAGCTAGTGCCAGTGGGGAAATTACTGTTCTGCGTAACTACAAAATAAAAATTCAAAGGACACCTGTCAGTTTACAGTGGGCTGACTGGTCGCCCTGCATCACACAGAACTGTTAATCTTTACCCACCTTATATTCAACGCCTTTTAATTACCGAGTTCTATGAAGTTATCAGATAGTGCCTCGCCGATTGGACCGAACGCGCTTTCGCGATGCTGCTGCCCGAGTTAGTAAAACGAACCTGAGCACACACACAGCAGCGGACCAGAAGCAAACATTCACCAACGTCGGTGAAGCGGTGTCCAGTTGACCCGCCGCAACCTTGCAGAGGGCGTCCCTGGACCTATTAAAAGCCGCGGAGCACGGTTGTCAAACAAACGACCGCACCAAAGCACTTTCTCATTTACACCCTTACAATAGGGGAGTAAATTAGCCGGAACTGGAGTGTTTCAAGGGTATTTTATTTACGAACGATCAATTTTCAAAAGTAAGGGTGTGGTAAAGTTGATGACTAGGGTGCCGGTAACGGAAACGCCTCATTTTTTCCCAGTAAGGGTGTAATTTTTTTTTTTATTGTGGGACAACGATGCGTTTCAGCGGTGGCGCTAGAGGCATGTCACGTTGCTTGGTTCGATCATGTGCACACCAGAGCCCTGCGCTAGGGAGGCACCATCAAAGTACCAAGGAAAACGGGAGTCATAGGCACAATACGCTCGCCTTCCCCTTCTCCCCACTTCTGGTGCCCATCACACGCACGCACGCACGCACATCCTTATGCATTTAAAAAAAGAGTTCACTGCACATCGAATATCGTGGTTTTGGGACGTAAAACCCCGGAAATCAATCAACCAATCACTGCACTTCTTACAACGATCAGCACATGCACTACCGTGTTCTGTAAAACTACTCCTTTAGGAAAGTGAAAAAAAAAAAAAAGAAGGAACGAGAAATAATCGGGCCACTTTACATATTATCCCGGCCGCGGCGGCTGCATTTCGATAGAGCCGAAAGGTTGAGGCCCGTGTGCTGTGCGATGTCAGTGCACGATGTCAGTGCCCCAGGTGGTCGAAATTTCCGGAGACCTTCACTACGGCGTCTCTCATAATCAGAGCTGGTTTTGGGACGTTAAACCCCACAAATCAATCAAATCACTTTACATATTTTAATGCTATTTCAGTGGCAATATCCGAAAGAGAGAAAATCTTTAAACTGCGCCTGTGGTCCTGCGAGTGGGTGTGATGTGCGCGTGCATACTCTGGTATAGTACGAGATCGGTCTTCTTCAAATAAACGGAGTTGGCAGTCAGCTTCTGTAATTTCACTACCAATTGTCCTTGCTCATGTTACGCTGTTGCGTTTTTAAATGCGAAGCATTTCTTAGCGAACTTCGGCGAGTTTGAGCGTATCTATCCAGCCGCCTACGATTTTGTGCTCTCCTGGCCGTTTCGTTCATGGGTTGTGTACGAAAATTGGTATGCCACAACATGACGAACATAAATGACAGGTCATAACATGAAAATCATGACATGCATGTCATGAGCGACATGATTTACATGCCGCGGTCTTGGTGCTCTCCTGGCCGTTTCGTTAATGGGATGTTTACGAAAATTGGCATGCCACAACATGACTGCATGACGAACATAAGTGACAGATCATAACGTGAAAAACATGACATGGATGTCATGACCGGCATGATTTACATGCCACGGTCCGGTGCTCTCCCGGCCGTTTCGTTAATGGGATGTTTACGAAAATTGGGATGCCACAACATCACTGCATGACGAACATAAATGACAGCTAGGTCATAACATGTCGCTCATGACATGCCTGTCATTAGCGACATGATTTACATGCCACGGTCTTGGTGCTCTCCTGGCCGTTTCGTTAATGGGATGTTTACGAAAATTGGTATGCCACAACATGACTGCATGACGAACATAAATGACAGGTCATAACATGAAAATCATGACATGCATGTCATGAGCGACATGATTTACATGCCGCGGTCTTGGTGCTCTCCTGGCCGTTACGTTAATGGGATGTTCACGAAAATTGCTATGGCAAAACACGACTGCATGATTATCATAAATGACAGGTCATAACATGAAAATCATGATATGCATGTCATGAGCGACATGATTTACATGTCACGGTCTTGGTGCTCTCCTGGCCGTTTCATTAATGGGATGTATAAGAAAACCAGTATGGCACAACAAGAGTGCCTGACGATCATAAATGACAGGTCATCACGTGAACATCGTGACATGCATATCGTGAGCGGCACGATTTATATGCCACGCGTTTCGTTAATGGGCTGTATACCAATATTGCTATGGCACAACACGACTGCATGACGAACGTAAATGACAGGCCATAACATCTTAACATAACAGGCTTCATTGTCTGTTTGCTCATTAAGTTGTTTCTAACAAATAAAGAACGAGTCCTTGACCCCTTCCCTTTCGTTAGGCCATAACATCAGAATCATGACATGCGTGTGTGAGCGGCATGGTTTACATTCCACATTCTTGATGCTCTTCGGCCGTTTCGTTAACTTCATATGTACCAAACATGGTATAGCGAGACAACAATGCAAATACATTTTACGTTCCTGGTGCGTGCTTCGCATTTCCTTGATTCCCACTGCACGTGGGATCTGCCCGTTTTTTTTTTCTAATTTTGATGTATGGTTTTAAATGCGATGCATTTCTTAGCGAACTTCGGCGACTTTGAACGTATCTATCTATCTATCTATCTGCCTACGACTTTGTGCTCTCCTGGCCATTTTGTTAATGGGATGTATACGAAAATTGATATGCCACAACATGACTGCATGACGAACATAAATCACAGGTCACAACATGAAAATCATGACATGCATGTCATGAGCGACACGATTTACATGCCACGGTCTTGGTGCTCTCTTGGCCGTTTCGTTAATGGGATGGATACAAAAATTAGTATGCCACAACTTGACTGCATGACGAACATAAATGACAGGTCATAACATGAAAAATCAATGACATGCATGTCATGAACGGCATGGTTTACATGCCACAGTCTTGGTGCTCTTGCGGCTGTTTCGTTAGCTTCACATGTACCAAAATCGGTATAGAGAGACAACAATGCAGATCCTGTCTACATTCCTGATGCGTGCTTCGCATTTCCTTGGTTCCCACGGCACGTGGGATCTGCCATTCCCCCCCCTTCCCTTTATGCGTGACAGCGCTTATGGACACCGGCAGAAGACAAGGGAAACAAAATCTGCTGTTCGAATGAGTCCATAACAGCTTCTGCTGCAATTATAATTCAACATGACCTACCTCGCACAGTACATGGGCCTAAACATTTTGCCTCCATCGAAATGCAGCCACCGTGGCCAGGAATCGATCCTACGACCTTCCGATCAACATCCACATACCACAGCCACTAGATTAATGTGGCAGGGTGTGTGATCACGGACATAGAGTAATTACATACGTGTACTATAAAGACGTTCTAATGAATTTTTATTAAATCATCTGTTACAAGTGGCTAAGGGTGCTAACTACCTAGTGATAAGCTGCAAGTTAGTCATGCAACTCACAATATGTATCAATGCAACAGTTGCATTTCCTACACAGAGCAAACTTTTCGTGTCGATATGACTTTCACTAGTTTCAGTAGTCTGCGCACAACACTGCAGTCGTTGCTATGAGTGAATACAAGGCAGCATCCAAGTATCAAGATGGGTTGTTTTGAAAAAAGTAAACTGGTCATGGGTGCATTCCAGCAGTCACCTTCAAAATAACACAAAGCTCTGTGATTCAGTACCCCTAATGTTTTTTCCAACATGACTTGAAAGTTTTGTTTGTGGAATCCCCACCTGCTATTCAACCTTGTTTTGACGATGTCTAAATGGCAACCTTTGATCTATGCTTTTGGTCCTGGAAAGTGTGTGAAAACACTGAACTGACATCCAACAGATAACCCATCCCCAATTTTACGGACCATCAAGAGTTGTGAACCTAAGCGTACCAGCTTGACTGGCCAATTAACAGAAAGCACCACAGAAAAACCCAGTCAACACAATCCAAAAAAGGCTAGGCAAGTCTGTACCTAGCAAGGAACACGATAATGTTTGAGATTTATGGTACTGCGCATTGTAAACTGATCCCAATAGCCAGACAATCCACAGTGAACTTTTTGGCACGTTTTAGAACATCCAGAGGGGAAGCTTTCAGCAAGAACAGCCTGATCTGGGGCACATGCGGAGTATTTTATAAAGCTACTACACAATTAGAAGGCATGCGGGGTAGGGGTAGTATTGTATTAATTTTGAATAAGTGGGTTTCTATTACTGTGCACTTAGATCTAAATACAAAGACCACTTCTGTGCTTACGTCTCATTGAAATTCGGCTGCTGTGGCCGAGAAGAAATTGCACTTGCACCTTTGTGCTAAGCTGCGCAATGCCACAGCTACTAAGCCTCACCGATGGGTAAAACAAGGAGCTGGATGCAGTAGTACGCACCCTGTCACGGAGTGCTCCATGGGTGCGAGTTTCTTGCCAAAAACAATATTTTTATTCCGTATAAAAATGCAGCCTGAAGGTCACAATTATGACACGAATGTGTAAGCCAAGTTGAACTGCAGATGAGTGCCTAACTTGCTCTGGAAACACATTCAACACAAGTTCACAAACTGACGTGAACACTCTGATTGGAGAACTACAATTGATGTTTAAAGATATGTAAACAAATTACTGTCTTAATAACAGTGCAAGCCTTAAAACATTCTGGTTCTTCGTGTGGTTACAGTGACAATGTTCAAAAGCTAGTAGCCCACTCTCTCAACTTCCCATGTGTGTATACCTTGAGGCTTCTAATCTGCATAATAGACTCTTTCAAAAATTTGCAACTGCACTTTCCTGCACTGCACCTTTGCCCAACTAATGGTGGTGCCTGTCCTGTTGAAATGTATGATCATGCCCGGGCTTGTATAATGTGCAGGTTTATCTTGCGAAGGCCAAGGATACATATTTCACGTTAAAAGTGCACACAATCTGTGTTTATACACGCTGTTTGCAGAAACGACTGCGACGCCATTAGTTTGGCAAAGTGCATGGCAGGAAAGCTAGCTTCAATGTTTTCAAAAAGGTCTATTGCAGCCATTGTGGGCAAGTTTTCTACACACTGCATATTCAATTAATGTACGAAGTGCACAAACCCCCGGGTTCTCGGAGATTCCATTGAGGAATAAGAGTGTATTACAACTGTATGCTGAATAAAGAACGAAGTTTTTAATGCTTCGGCATGACGACTATGGGAACTCGGGAACACAGGCCATACACTTCTTAGAAGTTGGGCGGGACTGGAACACCAACATCTTTTGCCAAGGTGATCATTTCCTCTGGAAAACAACACCAAAGAATGGTGATTACCCCCCCACAGCAACAAGGCAGAGAAAATTGTAAGTGAACCTCATGCTCACATGAGGTGTACACAGGGAGCAATAAAACCCAATGGAACAAGGTGAATGCTCTTGAAACAGAGTGAACAAAACATGCGGTTTGTTCATTCTCAGCAGTGTTCATGTCTTTCCTATAATTTTTGAGGTCCCTACTTTGATACACAGGAGTTCAGACTGACCAGCCAAACTCCCTAATTTATCATGTGGTTAAACCTGCACTGTACAGCTTGTCCCACATCTTAAGATATTTACCTACACCAACCATAACTGAATGATGACCACAATTTTCTGGGTACTCCAAGTGTAAAATTGCATGCATTCAAGTAGTGCCTCTGCAACAAGCACACATGGCAGTTTTCTGCCATAACTGTGAATGGGATGCTTTTGTAAGAAAAAAAGAAAGACGATTCGGCAGAGAACACGCAAAACAGAAATGTGGAGGCCCACATAAAAAACATGCTAGTACACAGGCAGCAGAAACAAATCATGCACAGTCAACAGCAAAAGTTTGCGGGATCCAAAACTTAAAAAAAAACCTATATTGCTGCTAAGCCTCGCAACATAGCCCCGAATTAAACATTTCAGTGGGTAGAGGTTTTTGCAATGTACAGGCTGTAACACTTAATTAGAGGCTGTGTTCAGAGGCTAAGCGGTAATACAGCTTTTTTTTTTTTTTTTTTACAGTTTCAAAGTCCCATAAACCCCAGGCTCCACCTACAGGCTTTATTTAAAGAGCCCCTCATCAGCTCTGGCCGCTTTGAGCTGAGAAGTGCTATGCCCGCTCCTGATTGTATCTGCCAAGTCACATCGCTGCGCACCACAGAAGCAGTTCAAATTTCAAACAGAAAGCTGTTCCTGGCCACTTGTTCTCCTCTCACGTACATCCGTCTCGAACGTGGAAAGGATGATGGCTGTGACCGCAGGTGCCTGCGTCAAGCGCCTTCACTTACATCAGCATCCGTGTCGTGACACTGCTCATAGATCTTACCGGAACTCACCACATAAACTTCGTGTTGGGGGGGGGAGCGTCATGCAGACGCGGTCATCAGGAGGGAATGACGTAATGATATGTATTCACCAAGTGACCCCTATGCTCAGGTGGCGGAAAAAGCAGGGAAGAAATCTGGCTTGCAAAGGCTAGACAGACCAAGTGGCAAGGGTGTGGAGCTCTCTTCCTCGCATCATTTTTCTCTGTGCGTGACACTACAAAAAATTTTTTTCTTCTCCACTTGTAATGAACCAATTTGAAAAATTCTTTCAGTAGAATGCTCTCTACTTTGCATGGAACAACTTCCACTGTATAACTAAAATTTGATGTGATCACCTGAGGGAACCCTTAAGGGCAAAGTTCAAGAGGTGGTTTAGAGCTGCTTTAATTTATGATCATTAATAATTACAATGTAGAGGGCCAATGTAACACTTATGTTCCTTTTCATGCTTTGTCAGCAGTCGAAGTGTCATTCTGCCTAGATTATCAATAGGATTGGTTAGTCACGACCCATGATTGTCAAAAAGTGAACATACTCATGAAAATGGAATCTCTGTAGTAGTATGACCCTGTGTTCAATTCAGTGCAGTTCACAATGTTTCACATTCTACCCTGCTTAGTGTTAAGTACTTGAAGGAAGTTGTTATCCTTACCCCTAATCCTTTTCTGTTTCTCTGCTTCCCTCTTTTCCTTGAGTAGCTCCATCTGCTTGGCTTCGTACTCGCGAATAGCTGCTTCCTTGCGAGAGAGCCGCCCTGGGTAAGAAAACAGCAAAACACAGTTGCCATATTTGCAAGCCACAGAATGAAACAGTCGCATCACAGATTAGACGATTTGATAGCTGAGAATCAATTCTTAGAAAAGAGAGGACAGGACAAAGAGAAAAAGGCAGTTTTTTCAAGCAACATGAACAGTGCAACATAACAGAAATAACCAGAAAAGTAACACAATAATGCTACAAGGGCTAAGCAAATAGCATTCAAGGGCTGAAGAGAGCAACAGGCTTCGTGCCTATAGATACACCACTCAGTGCAGTCCACTCTGGACAAAGAACATGCAAACAAGTGGACAGCGGAAAAGAAATGTAGAAAGAGTAGAACTTCGTTTCTGTGCCTTTAATATTTTTTTTTTTTTTTATTTACAGATACTGCAGGCCCTCCTCGGGCCCATGCAGGAGTGAAATACAAACAATACAATCAGCCAATAAATAGTTATACACTGGATAGCTTGGCATAATTCAAAGAATACATAAATAACAAGTACACACCAAGAAAGTCATCAATGTTCAGTGCATATGTATTTTTGTGAGAACATAACTATAATCAACCAAAAATATTTTCAATATAAGTAAACCATTGAATTGCACACAAAGCAAGGTATATTCAATATTCATCACTTACATCAGAAAAACTAATACTTTCAATGTGTTTCATAAATGAAGCCGTCGAGGCAGCATTCACTGCTTCCGCAGATAACGCATTCCAATGGAAAATTGCACGAGGAAAGAGAGCGAACTTGTGGACATTTATGTGGCTACGTGGCTGCCTAAAAGTTTTATTGTGATTCATCCTGGCTGAAAGTTTTGAAGGTTGCTGAAGATAACGTTCCCGTGATAATTTGAAGTCCCCATGATAAAGTTGGTAGATGAATTTTAATCTGGATGCTATCCTGCGCTGCTCAAGTTTCTGTAGGCTTGCCCTATTACGTAGATTTGTTACACTATAATGTCGGGAGTAAGCGGAATATATAAAGCGCAAAGCTAAATTCTGGACTCTCTCGATTTTTTTGATCAAATATTGTTGCCAAGGGCTCCAAATAATGTCGGCATACTCCAATTTTGGTCGCACTAGTGCTTTATATGCGTTCAGTTTTACCGTAGGAGGAGTATTACGCAGTTTTCTCTTCAAAAAGGTCAATTTCTTCAGTGCACCCGTACAAACATTTTCAACATGCATTACCCAGCTGAGGTTACTGGTAAGTGTGACTCCTAGGTATTTAACGCGATCAGCTCTCGTTATGGTAGCATTTCCTAAAGAATATGTAAAGTGAAGGGGCCTCGATTTGTTGGTAAACATAACGGAATTTGTTTTTGAAGGATTTGTTTTTAGTCCCCACCTTGCACACCATTCATTAATTGAGCGTAAGGCATAGAGTAGCAAATTCCTATTCCTGGAGGAGACATACAGGTAGCACTAGTTTCTTAACAATATTATTTTGTTTGGCCAGTTGGCGCACATTGTCTGGGATGGTCAACATAAGATTACACAAGGAAGACAGGAAGGAAACAGGAATGCTGCTAACAGCTAAGCGTTGTTAAGTAGATGGAAGAATTTACACGGTGATGCAAAATACAATACTGGTAAACAAGCACATTCACTGCAACAGCATTACATTGCTCAGCAATTGAAACACGATATCCAAATGAATGATAGCCAGAGCATTTTGTGCTACTGGAGTGTGCTGGGTGATCCCAGAGCAATCTGAATTGCAATGTTTCAGAAAGTCTTCTCCTTTCATTAAGTACTCTAACAGATCAGCTCAGTGTCTCCAGTGCAAAGAGATGATGCAGAAAGCATTGGCAGCCACTTGCTTCGAGTATTGTGTTTCATTCGCTGATCCCTGTACATTACATTATTATCCAAAGCTCGTGCACATAGAAGGAGTTAGTCAATGGTATATTCCCTTTCAGTGGTCTCAATGTACCATTGCACTGAGAAGTGGTCCACTGTTTCCTGCTTTACTGTTTGCTAACTTATGCTCTCGCAACCACCTGCAGTTTGCACAACCTGGAGCAGAGCCATGTATGTGCATGCATGGGTTACGCATGTTCCAAAGGACCACCCCTGACATTTTCTTTCCTGTGACAAGAAAAATGAGCTGCAATATGAGCTGCTATTATAGACCCTTTCACCGGCTGGTTGCCGACAAGCCACAAACCCATCCGCGGCCCTAGGATGCTTGCAGTCGCTGGGTTCCACAAGCACTTCGATCCTGCGTTCTATTGTTTTCCTCACCCCGAACAGGAGTACAAAAGGACGCAAGCATGTACCCCTCACTGGAAGTCGCCTGAGGGATGCAAGGGACACGTTTGTTTCTAAACAGTGAAAGGGTCTGTATAGAGCTTTCAGAATCCACTGCCCAGAGTGAATCTTTTAAAACAACATGCAGCGTTCTACATAAAGCAAGCAAAGTTTCATGAGCTCCCTATTGTAACAGTATTTACCAACACCAGCGCATGATCTTCAAATGTTTACAGCAACAGACAATCCCATCCTTAAACTATGATATGATCAAATATATGAGTGCTAACTTTTCTTGTAACCATGGCACTTCACAGTGATAGTGTCAAGTAGTTCTGAGTGAACTATCCATTAAAATGAATACTTTGCAAGGACATGTTGGAAAGTATTCACTTTGGCTCATCAGAATGGATTGTTGGGTGAGTTTGTACATTTTGATTGGTGCACAAGGCAGGCAGAGGGATAAGGCAGCAAAAAAAAAAAAAAAAGAGGTAGAAAAAAGACAAGAGGACAGTAAAAGCGCTCGCCACAGCACTTATCGTGCCTTTGTCTTTTTTCCACATAGTTTATTCCTGCCTTCTCCCGCAGCTGGCCCTTTGCACCAATCAATGCACTGTAGCTTAGTGTTGACTGAAATATCGCTGAGATATCCCCACGTAGGCAAGTACTGAATGAGAACCTGCCGTGGTTTCAACACGGACCAATTAAAGCTGGCAGTCACGTGAAAACTGCAGTATATAACAAAAGAACGACATTCACCTTAAACATTTTGCAATTCCAACAGCGAAATGGCACTAGTTGTCACAACATTTCATTTATATACTTGAATATGTGATGTAACCAGCCACTGAATGCCTATAATCAGCAAAAATAGCACGAGTAATGCAGTCAAGTTTTGCGAAACTGTGGCACTGGGAACACTGCACTAGCAGGCTACACACAGGCAGATATGCATATTCTTGCAATCGTGCCAACGGTAGTAGCAGTGCAAACGGTTCTATCGAATTACATAGGACAAAATGCAACGGGCACTGAGAGGAAAACTCACTGTAGTGGAAGGCTCCGTAAAAAATTCCAGCGGTGAGAAAGCCCCACCGGCAAGCCTGCATTGAGCAAAAATGAATCAGCAAAAGATTTTTTTTGCTGCTTAATAATTCAGTGCACTCTGCTTCACATGAACGGTCATAATTATTTGCCCTCTGCGGCGTTTTCTCAGGATGCACTTTTCGCACACCAGTACAAGTAAAACAAAATTCCGCTTCTCTGCAGGGCACCTCAGCGCGAGCAAAGCGACACACACATACACTAACTGTTTTTGGAAAGCAGAAAGACGTAGGCAACAAATGAACCTAAAATACTCGTACATACATCAGTGCTCGGACGTCGTGGACTCACGCCGACATGAGAAAGTAACTCTTAGGGCAACATAACCGACGAAGCTGATGTTGTATCAGAGGGAAAAGGCGTCACAGTCGTCTTACATTTGGATTCTCATTCTGAGCGAATTATTTCAGAGGTCACATCGTCAATCAGTAGGACGAGGCCGATCGTTTGACCTCTGATGTCCCGAAAGCACATGCTAACGCGGTCTTGGACAGGGTTGAATTACGGTAAAATCAGTACGTACCCTGATGAAAGGCGATACGGAAACTGGAGGTCCTAGCTCAACCGTATTTTTCATCGCTCGAAGACGATAGCAAAGTCGGCAGGGAAGTTTTCAACGAAAATTGCCTTCCGCTTTCCGCACACGACCGATGGAAAGAGAGCCCGCTATGACCGCTAAGAACTGGCTCGCTGGCTCTCGAGAAGTGTTCCTCACAATGGCGCCACAAGACACTCAGAATTAAATTGAACAACAATAGCAATAATGATTATAGTAATATAAAATACACGTTATTGACATCTCTAAAATTCAGTATATTTAAAATGTAATTAATACATAACAAGCTAGTAATTACTTTTTTAACGCAGGTAATTTTTTTGCGGCTCATCTCGACTACAGTCTTGGGATTTTGGAGAGACCGCGCGGCGGTGCATCACATCAACAGCAGTACGCACGTCCGAGGTCCGAGGGAGCCGCCGCGGGGGGATAGGCAGGAGTAGGCAACAGATCGGCTGAGTGAATGGCGATGATCTTTGTGTCCCGGGCGATCTCGACAATATTATGGTACTTATCACACCCGTTCCAGTTGTTCCTCACCTGTGCGTCCTCCGTGTTGCTCCTGTTATTTTTTTTATCGGTAACAAACACCAGCCTTGGGATAAGAAAGCAGTACATAAGGTGTCTCCTGAAACTGTTTGAGGTAAGTCTGCTGCAAGTTTCGTTGGAACATTTTTTTCACCGCCTTGCTGCATATCTAGTCTGCGTAGAGCCTTTAGGATCACCCGGTTGGTTTTTTTTGGGGGGTATTATTCCGGCAGTTCGCCGGTCGGCGCGTACTAGTGACCTGGCGGTAACATGTGCGGCGCTTATCGCAACTTGCTAACCTGTCTCGGTCATCCTAGGTGCGCGTGAACTCTTCGAGATGCTGTGCGAGACACGTTATAACGGTACTTCCCTCTTTCTTGGTGCGTCTTGCGCTGTAGTGAAATAGTTTCGTGTACGCGCATGTGTTTGGCACTGGCCGATGTAATTGCGCAGCGTGAGAACTGTTGCTTCGATGGGATGTTGCTTTCCTGGCGCTTCTACAGCTATTTATACGCTAGTGGCTGCATCTCCAGACATTTGGCCAACTTGGGCGATAATTCCGCCAGGAACGATATACAGTAATGTTGGATGTTTTTCCGCCGGAATGTTGTTGAACGCGCGGGCGACAACCATAAACTGATCTGCGATTGGTGATAGTTTTCGCTCGGAGCGGTGCTACGCACCGGTTGTGCTTGCGTTCGCTTAAGTGAGATTAAGCGAGGTTATAGCGAGTGGCCTCTCCGCACTTAGCGATAGGTCGCACCATGCTCCGTACCACTGCTTATCAATGCGTGGTCTGTCGGCTTTATGATTGCGGCGGCGATCGTAAGTGTCACCGGTGGATTGTATGTTACAAAATTTCTTTCGTAATGAGTGTGCTGGTATTGAAAACCACTGTGGCAAATGCTTGAAGGAAAAAAAAAAAAAAGAACTCGGTTTACTGCGCACAAATAACTCATTAGCAGCCCGCGGTAATGTGAAACCAAGCTACTGCGTTTGTTGCGTTTTTTTTTTTTGAGCCCCCTGTAATCATAACGTGCCTGCGAATAGAGAGAGAGAAGTGCATATAAAGCAGAGAGGTTGATCAGAGGCAGTTTTGGTTGGCTCCCCTGCTTGGGAAGGGGGTTCTGGAAATTCTGTTTTGATTATCTGATGTTTGCATATTTGAGGAGCGCATTTGTTTCAACACCAGTCCTTTCTGTTTGACAGTCATAAATTTAGGCGCAATACACATCAAGCATTCCAGAGTTATCCCATTGGTACTTTAAAGCATAAACATATGGGCTTTATAGAAAGCAATTATCATCTTCTAGCAGCAGCTGGTGCTGTTATTTCAAAAGCAATTCGGACATTGCTGAAACTCACCTGTAGGCAGAAGCAAGAAAAGAAAAAGTGGGGTGGCATAAAAAATGCTGCCACAAGTCTATTATATCTATTTGTGTGTGTGATACGAGTAAAATATAGAATGTTGAACTGCTGCTGTCAGTTGAGGTACCCTGCAGTTTCCATAGGGGTCAATTAGTGGAAATTGAAGCTGACATTGTGTCAGCTGTTGTGCTTCTTGAGCAGCCCTGGTTTAATACCACTGGATCATGCTATTAAACAGCTTCAGCCATTCCTGAAAGTGCTAGTTCATTAAAGCATTAAAATAGGGATCCTGTCAGAGCTTGACGACTGTAGCAAAAGGAAATAAACTGCTGCAGATATTTTTCAGGCATAACTAGTAGTGTATAGTGCAATATCCACTGCACAATATTAACAGCTATTATTCTACAGCCAATACATTTAGAAGGTTTCTTACATCTATCTCTCTTTGTCACCCCCAAGTCCACTATAAATGTTACCTATTTGTCAAGCCCATGTTTGACAGTTCAGTATAGGTAATTTTGTAACTGGATATGAATCTTACAGGAGGGATAGGTTCAATTCATATTTTAAATTTAGAATATTTTCATGCCCCTGATATTAACTGTTCTATTCCTCCTCTCAAAACCTGTAGAAATAAAAGAAAAAAGAAAAAAGAGCACTTTAGAAGCTATTCTTTGCAATTTGTAAGTATGGAAGGACCTGAAGGCAAACTTTCTTGTAAAACTCGTTGTTGGGCTAGTTGGTGCATTACATTGACGAAAGGTATTCCTTGCTGTTTTCCTGTGTTCATCTGTTTTCTTGGCTGGATTACGTTTCTTTGTCAAACTTTCTTGCTGTTTTTATTTTTGAATGTTCAAATTTGGTTCACACCTGCTGAACAGTGCGGCAGTACTGCATGTAGATGCCATTACAAGCCATCCTGGCTCAACTAAATTGTAGTACTTGGAGTGCCTGGCACATAGGTGAGAAGATTGCAAAAGCTCTTTTTAAATCAGCATTTGTGGAGTGCTGTTTCTGTTGCAACTTAGTATTGTGCTGTTTTCCACAGTATTAAACTTATGTAAAGTTCATTTTTACATTTTATTCATTTTATCCACTGTGTATACATTCTAGAATCCATGTTTTAGCTGAGCCTTTAGCAGAAAATGAGCATATAAGCAGCCTGCAGATGCACCTTGCATAACTTTCACGCATCTCAGTGTGCCAGTGTGTGGTCAGAGACCCATTGGTCTTGTTACAGGAAATGTTGACAAGCTGTTTTTCATGCTAAGCTGCACTCATGCTATGAGAGCTGCTCTAATTAAAGAAAGTGCACTGGTTTCATCCATGTTGGTTCACTAAAGTATGCTGAAAGGTCTGCTCAATGTGTGTCATTGTGCAGTCTCGTGTTCAAAGGCGTGAGGTGGGGTCTGAGACATCACAGTGGGTTGTTTGAAAATCACTATCTTGTGCTGTCCTTCCAGTATGGACGAATAAAAATTGAACGAGCCCATCGGCAACGCCTTAAACGAGAAGAAAGTGCAGAGGACCTCCCTGGTTTGGATTCTGAACCGACAAATGCGACTACTTCAGGTGAGAGCGTTGCTGCTGTTGTTTTGTCGTACTTGATTGACCTTTTAATACTGCCCACAGTAATCACAAGGGATGATCTCATTGTTGGAGCTGAGCAGCCAATTATCAACATCCCACTCAAGGAATATCACCTCGGTGACATCACTTACTTCATCAAGAAAGGTGTTGAGGTGTGAGTTTGTTTTTATTGCAACCATTGTATGTTTTAAGTGTGTGTACTTGTTGCCAGGCAATCATTGATGATGTGGTGACCAAGCGGTTTGCTACTGAAGAGCTACCCTCCTGGAATTTGCTGACTAGGACCAACAAAAACTACACATTTGTCAGGTAAGTTTTGTGTTATGTTCTGCGAACATTTGGTTGACCTTCATTGATGTATAGGAACTCTGCATTGTTCATCTTTTCAAAGTGTTTAAGAAGCAAACAGTGTCTGTGATCATACATCTGAATTTGTTTCATGGTTTATGAATGTTTTCCAGTTGGTAAAAAAAAAAAGGGGGGCAGTGCCTGTGAAGGATGCTGGATTAGTATAAGAGTGGAATCATTCTAGAAAATATTTTGAAGCTTGAAGGTGAGGGAAGTGATGCATATGTAGGTAATGTATTGATGTACAAGTATTGGCGTACATTAATTTCACAGCACTTGCATTGTTATGCCCTTGCACACATTGATTTCTAAACAAGGTACTAGCACTCTGCTCTTTGGAAGTTCTTTTTTGCTGCAACCAATTTGAAACTAAATGCGCTCTGTTATTTTTTCTGCAGCTTTCGGTTGACTGTCATCTGGTGCATTGGCTGTCTGCTGCGTTATGTCATCCTATTCCCAATGAGGTAAGTCAGTGTGAAGGAAAAACAAAAATAAATACAGAGAATGGAAGTGGTTGTAGTCACATTTTATTGCATGAAAAAAATGGAATGTACTGAGGGGCCCATTTTGCTAGTCACAATGTAGTGAAACTAATAGACAGTGAAACCAAGGAAAGCATTCTGGGTATTATTTGTAATTAAAAAAAATTGTGATAGTTATGAGTTAAAGGGAACACACCACCAATGAGGTCAACATCACAACCTTCGCATTGTGTGTGTGTATTTTTGTATTAACTCCTACACATACAGGTAGAAGTACCATCTGATAGTTCCCATATGCTGTATGCTGTATGTGTGAAATGACCATCAGACCGATTATTCTCACCACAACAATATATCACCATTTGACAGCGTAAAAGAAAAAAAAAGAACAGAGAGATGAAGCTCTGTTGCCATGAAAGTGAGTGTTTCCCACTCTTCCAACCTCCCCCATTGATATTGGCTGTTTGATCAAGGTACCCCAAGCGTTGTTTTGTTTCTGTAGCAATGCAATCAACTTGCATTAATTTGACATTGATTTGTTCAGTATTTAAGTTAATTTAATCTCAAATGAACGTCCTGGCCAGCACCCATACAGTTCTGTGGGTTATTTAATTGCTACTTAGGTTGACTTTTGGCACAAAAATTGGAATGTTGCTGGTCAGCACAGGCCGTGACCTTAAGTGCTCATCCACTAATGGCACCAGTCATCCTGGCCTCACTTAGGTAGCATTGGAAGTGTTGGAAGAGATGTTATTTCCCACTGTAAATGACAACTTTCAACCCACATTTGGTAGATTTTTAAATGAATATGGCAGCTCACAATGAATTATTGCCTTTTTTAACTAGTTCTAGTATGCACCTTCTTTGCAAGTGGTCTTTGAATTGCCTGCCGGTTACAAGTGCATGCAAAAGCAGAAATATGCTCACACCATTATTGATTTCGTTTTTCAATGCCATTATTGCCATTGCCACCATTTAATATTGGGCGAAGAGGTTTTTGTATAGGATGGTAGTGATGATGCGTGGCTTTCAGTCTTTGATTGTACTGGCTTATTTTTCAGATGTGCCTTTCTATATGTTAAAGTCACAACAACAAGGTTGCATCATGTGTCACTCCAGAGACTTCCATGCATGGCAGGTCAAACTGGCAATATGTGTCGTCTGTATTTTAGCCATCACCCCATTTGTGCTAATAGCAAGCTCTTCCAAAAAATTTTAAATATCCCCTTCAGGTGCATAGGTCGGCGCACTCACTCATGAGTGCACTGACTCACACTCACTCGCACTCATTTCATAGACGTGAGTGCGAGTGCGAGTGAGTGCCAGTGAGTCTGAGTGGAAGTGAGTGTGAGTGCGGGTCCTGGAAAAATTATGGTGAGTGAGTGTGAGTGAGTGTTCTCCCACACTGCCGACCTATAGGTCGGCGCACTCACTCATGAGTGCACTCACTCGCACTCACTCGCACTCATTTCACAGACGTGAGTGCGAGTGCGAGTGAGTGCCAGTGAGTGTGAGTGGAAGTGAGTGCGAGTGCGAGTGAGTGCGGGTCCTGGAAAAATTATGGTGAG
This sequence comes from Hyalomma asiaticum, assembly GCA_013339685.2. Lineage (NCBI taxonomy): Eukaryota > Metazoa > Arthropoda > Arachnida > Ixodida > Ixodidae > Hyalomma > Hyalomma asiaticum. The sequence continues at coordinate 322,074,374 of CM023481.1, forward strand.
TGAGTGTTCTCCCACACTGCCGACCTATGTTCAGGTGTGAACATAATAGATGGTCTGTAGATGTGTCAAAGTTGCACGATTTTATTCAGGTAGACAACATTCTTGCAAAAATGAGAAGGTGGCAATATTTCATTTTTGTACATTTTTGGTCATCAATATACAGTTGAATTCGCTTATAACGATGTCAAATGTAACAATCTATTACAGCTGCTGTTACCTTGAAAATTTTGATAATGTGGAGTTAATTAGGTCCAGTTATTTTCCCGTTATCAACCATAGAAACTTATCCCAGTCAACATCCAGCTGTAGACTATTTGCATAACTGACGTCACAGGCTTCGGGCGTACAAAGACATGACACAGCCAGGGGCTCCGGAGCCTGGGGGGCAGGGGAGGCGGTTGCCCTGCTAACATTTTTTCCAGAGGGCGCAGGCCCCCCCCCCCCACACACACATGCACACACACTTTCCGACCGTTTTCACTGAAATCAAATTTTACAAAAGAATTTTCAAGCTGGTGGTCCAGTGCTTTCCAAAGCACTGGACCACACTACCACACAGGTTGCACGGTCTGTGCAGGTTTTCAGTAATCAGAAGTTTCCGACCATTTTTTAGGTGTGTACCTATGTGAAATAAGCGAGTATGCAAATATGTAAAATTTAATATGGCTAAAGAGAACTTAAGACATAATTCATGTAATTAACATTGCTAATTAATATTATATAATGTGTTATTTAAATAAATTAAAATATACAGACATTGAAAACAAATAAATAATAAACACAACATACAAAGATGACAGTACTTGCCCCCCCCCCTCGCCTATTCCTAAAAACGTCCCGGAGTCTCTTGACGCAGCTATCTTCAAAGCGCTTTTTTGGGCATTAGCTTGATAATAACATCAGCACATCATCATTTGTACGTAATACAAAGCAGATACGGCATACGCTGGTCACAGATGAGCACAAAATGGACAAAATGTGAACTCGATGCGAAGGTGATCTGCCGCCATTTTGCGACGGCGATGTTCCAATAGTTCCCCTATAGTTCTGCATTTGGCGGATCAGACGGGAGCAAGGACGGGAAATTATTGCCAACACCGCAAATGTGGTTTCGGTTTCTTACTCGATGCTTACGTGCAGTTAGTTTCTTGGCTTCTTTCGTCATGAAGAAACATGTGCTTTAGATGTGAATAAGCACATAATTCTACTGAGATAGCTGCTTGCGTGTCGAAGTGCGTGCAAGAAACCATAAGTGTTCAGTGTGCCACTTCGTTCCCATTGCCGCTCAAACGTTGCTATCGCTGCTCTCGAGCTTTACACAATCCGAGTAGGCACTGTGCAAAGGGTTGGTAGTTATAAGCTGCTATCGAGAGATCACAACTGGTCGACACTTCATTTGAGCAGTTGCTAATATAGAATTGTGATGACGTTCAACCTTTCAAACACCGTGCTCTCTAGTCGAAGCTACGCAGCTACCGGCGCTCTTGTCCTGGCGTTGCTGATGTGTAGCAAAATCAAAAATAAAAAACAGTAAAAGAAAAAAGCCATCATGCGGATTGCGTTTCCCTGGCGACTATGCACTCTCCTGTAAGCGGCAGATACGATACATCACAAAAGCAGTTTAGTCCACTTGTAAGCACGCACAGGCCGTCGCTTAACAAAGTGAAATTATCTTTTCACCGGAGGGCTAGTTGGCGCTTTGTGTTAAAACAGGGTGAAGAAAAACGACGTGGCAGCTATTTTTGCACGTTTTGGAGGGCAGGTCCACATACAATGAGCTACTGATATAACAACCAATTTTCGCGGCACTTTCGAGTTCGTGATAAACAGGTTTGACTGTAGTTAGGGCATAATTGAATATCTCCTTATTCTGTAATCAGTCGTGTTTTAATTTTGTATGAAATAATCTAACATCCTCAATGTATATGGGTAACATTTTAAAGGTTATATTCGTTCCGAGCAAACATATTGTTATGGGGATTACATGTATTTACAATATGTACAGTGGCAAGTGCCAGCCAACACTAATGGTGGACCCGAGTTTTGTCCAATCACTTCGTTGCCTTCACTCTTGTCCCTCGTAAAAAGTGAGTCCCTCTGCTACCTTCCTCGCAACACTACAGAGTGAGCCCCTCTGCTACCTTGTGACATTACCCCCCGGCGTAAAAGCGCCGACCCGGCGCGTGTCATAAGACTCCTGTCCACCATTAGTCTTGGCTTGCACTTGCCTCTGTACATATTGTAAATACACGTAATCCTTGTAACATTTGTGTTGGAGGTGAGGGGTACGACCATGCTGAGTTCCCTCTGCTACCTTGTGACAATATTATAGTTCTGTTGTGCCTCTTGGAACATGGCACATTGAACAACTCATCAAACGTGGTAGTGACTTCTACAAAATGATATGCTATAGCAATATAAAAAAAAAAGAAATTAAATTAGGGCTACTTTTTTTACTCAAGAAGCATGCACAAATGTGCAAATTGCGTTTAAAGCCAGTTGAAGTAACCTGTGGTACGTGACGCACCCTAAAAGTTGATGAGTACATTTATTTACCAAAGGGGATAGCAAATAAAGGGGGTTGTTGTGGAGGTTGGCATGCGGTCTGTACACATACACAATGAAATATTATTTGAAATGGAGAACCGTGGACTGTAAAAATATTTCCATATCAAGCGGAGTGCTGTTACGTATTTTATTGCTTTTAATTTGGCCCACTGGATAACCTGATCACTTCTGTCAGTTCCATAAATAGAAGGCTAATGGAATTAAACTGCAAAGAAAATTGTTTTTTAAAATTTCTGTTCATCTAGGTAGTTGGAAAAATTCTTTCGACTGCATTACTTCCTCAAGCTTGGCTTCGAAAGAGCTTGAAACATTTACAAGAAACATTCACGTCTTGTGGGAAAAAAAAAAAACGTGTATGTAGTCTTAGTCAGGAGCACAAGCGCACCCACACAAGATTCTGAAAGCAAAAAATCATTAATCCTTTGTGTTCCATTGTCAGGCCCCTCCCAACGGTAAAATGGGGTCATAGTGGTCCACTGTTGGGCACCCTGGAAAGCGTTATTTGGTGTCAACACACTACCTTGTCTTATGAGTGTGTAGCCCTGCTCAGAACGAGCGAGAAACGTACGAAGAAGGAAGGAGTAATCACCAAGTCACCACCATACCAAGTCACATACCACATACCAGGTCACCCAAGCTGCGGCACATACCAAGTCACATACCAAGTCACCCAAGCTGCTGCACTACTGTGTGCTATGACCTGTAGAGTCTGTAGAGTGCAGATGGTTTCCTAGGCTTTGCCTGCCATCTGTAGGTGCAGCTGCAGGTGCAAGGGTAGAAAGAACAGACACCTGCTACCACTAGAATCTGGTAGAACAGCTGGTGGGTGATGTAAGGGCTCGTGCCAAAATGCAGGGCCCATGTGCACCTTTGCATTGCAAGGAAAGGCTGTATGGGAAGCCTCATTTCATACTGAAGCTCCTTGAACGAAGCAGCAACAACTGCACTGCTTCTTTCCTACCCCCTTTCATTTTGCAGTGAATGCAAACTGCTTTCTTCGGCAATTTATAGTAGTAACGTTGCGCTGCACCTTGGAGACTGTTTTGAGTGCTTCAATATGCTGTCCAAACATTGATGAAAGACTTAAGCAATAGCAGAAATAAATATCCTGTGGGTTTTGTTTTTGCACAGTTGTCTTTTTTTTTTTTTGCAAAATATTGCCGAAATAATTTTGGACCATGGGGCTTGAAGGTTTGCAAAAATTTTAGACCACGAAACATGGAAATGCTGACCTCCCTAAATAACTGGACTTACACTCGATGACAACCTAAATATCCAGTAAATCCAATACCTCATGCTTTTATTTAAATTTCGATGGAGGCGAAATGTTGAGGCCTGTGTGCTATGTGATGTCGGTGCATGTGAAAAAACCCCAGGTGGTTGAAATTTCCGGAGCCCACCACTGTGGCATCTCTCATAGTCATGTCATGGTTTTGGGATGTAAAACCCCAGATATCAATCAACCTTTTATTTAAGTAAACGTCGATGTTGTAGTGTAAGCTTCTCAAGAAAAAAACAATAATATTTGTCCTGTACACTTCCACACTTCAGAAACATAATTCCCACAAGATGCCTCTGTTGGAAGAAGTTTCTCCCAACGGTGACACTCATGGAAATGGTTGAACATAATAGGCTGGCCTGTCTCTGGAAGTTCTATTCAAGTTTGGAAGTGATGTGTCTATAGTAGAGTTATGCGGTAGCAAAATTTTGAGTATGAAGTGAATTTGAATATGTGTTCAAGTGCAAATTGAATCGAATATTTTTTGAATACTTTTTAATAACACCATGTCAAATTATGGAGAAATGTGCTGCTAAACATAGGCCAAAAAATTTTATTTCTTGGTTAATGTCACTAAATCTCTCAAACACTAAATTTGTCTGTTACTACTCGAACTACTAGGCTTCAGGATTCCTACGTGTTAAATGACACTAACATTGAGTTTGCTTCTAGTTATAAGTACCTAGGGCTATGGTTCTACAGCGATCTTATGTGGAAAAGCCACATTGAAACCATTCTAGCATCTGCTAACCGCTGTCTGGGCCTCATCAAACATCGTCTAACACACGCCTCACCCCACATCAAGAAACTAGCATACAGTACATTAATTCGACCAAAGGCTGAGTACGCATTAACCTTATGGGACCCAGAAAAAGAGTACCTTGTTAATGATATTGAAGCTCTGCAAAATCGTGCTGCGAGATTTATTTTTTCGGACTTTTCACGAACAATTAGCATCACGCCGTTAAAGCAGCATGCTGAACTCGAGAATTTGGCAGTTTGTCACAACATAGCACGCTTAACACTCTTTCATAAGCTTTATCACCACCTGTTCTTACATGAAGATTTTTTTCATGCCCCATCCGCTATACTCCCTCATCATGATCATCCTTTCCAACTAAAACACGTTTTTTGCTGCTTGTCACGATACACTCATTCTTTCATACCACGCACTACAACCGAGTGGAATAACCTGCCATCTGATATTGCAACAGAACTTGACCTTAATCAATTTCAGAAACTTGTTCGGTCGTATCTTACACCCTAAATGTTTTTCAACCGTGCTCGTCTTTTTTTATCGCTCTCACTGTTCTTTTTTCTGTTTTCTTGGTTTATATATTTACTTACAGTTAAAAAGAACTCTTTCGTAGTGTTAAGTTTTCAGTGTTTTGCATTGTATAACCATTGCATTGTTTCTGTATTGCATAAAATGAAACTTCAACACAAGTTCAGCTTACAATGTTCTTTTTTTTTACATGTTTTACTTCTGTTTGCTGGGTGTGATTATCAATAATGTTTTTTTCCATTCTTTTTTACCTTGTATATTGTTGTAATGTTAACTTTGATGATGTTGCTTTCCCCCTATGTAATACCCTCTAACTGAGGGCCTTTAGGGTATACTGGAATAAATAAATAAATAAATAGTGTTCTTCGACTGTGTCATTCCAAAGTCCTGAAGAACAGTCCAACAAAGAACTGCGCCATAGAACTGCGCCATAGAAGCTGAGCTGACCTCGCCGCATTACACGAGTGTTAACTTTTCCTCAGTACGCGGGTGTTAGCTTTGCCGCAGTACACTTATGTTAGCTTTGCTGCGGTACGCGAGTGTTGTCTTCGTTGTAGTACAGATGTGTTATGCAGTGAAGTGTACTACATGCGGGAATGGGCCACTTGTCACGAGACATAGCATTTTTTTTCCTTAATTAAACATCGAGTAGTTCAAATAGTAAAAGTTAAATGTGAATAAAACAGCAAGTGCTATTCGAAAAATTCGAAATTTCTAATATTCTTACACCCCTAGATTACAGCTGTAATGTTAGGTTGTTTGACTATAGTTTATGCTCACTAACATTGCTAAAAGCATCAAGAACCCTTAAGGTGAAGTGGAAATGTGCATTACAGACTCATATTGACCTGCACTATGGCTTCATAGCAATCCTTGCTCTGTGGAAAGGCGATCGTAGAAAAGGTGTTCAACCAACTTTCTGTTGCTGACCAGCTTTCTGTTGTGGATAAGTGTGGGCACAGCATACTTTCCAATTTTGAAAGTGAGATCCAGTAAAACTGGTGTATTACATGTAGAGAATATCACAAAATAGTTCAAGATATTGATAATTCAGTATTAGAGATAGGTGCTATTATAGACAATAACTTCGTGTATCTGGGTTTTGACGTGTAAGACTTTAAAGTGCCTACAACCATATATGCTGAACAGAAACCTCAATACGACAGTGACACCAACGTTTGGTGCTGGTTTTCTTGTTCTGTTTGCACTGCTTTTCTCGGGCTTCCTTCTGTTGTTGTGTTTCACTTCCCAGTCCGTCACTTTGCATTATTCTGCGTTTTCTTTCTTGGCTTATCTTGTGATGACTTCACACTGAAACCCCCACTTCTATATTTTTGTGTATTTTTTCTCTCTTCTTTGTTGAAATCTATGAAAGTGGAGTTCGCTTTACTTGTGCCAACATCTTTTTGTAGAAAAAAAAAAAAGCGAAGCAGGAGAACTCATTAACATGGCCCAATACAACAAAGTATCTGCAAGCCTGCATATTTCCAACAGTCTTTGTGTCTGTGGTACAGTAAAGCTATCTCCAATGTTTTGGAAACATTTCTGTACACTAGTCAAGAAGTGCTACGTTGAATGCTGCACTGCAGCCCTGAAAAAGTGTTGATGGTGTTTTAAAAGTCCATGAATATCCATGCATTTTTCTCTTTGAAACCTCTACAGATCCTAGATGAAAGTACTAATAAGGGTTATGTAGAGGTAAAAGCAGCAGGCTCAAACACAGTGCTAGGGGGAAAAGTACTAGGGGCAACTCGGTCACTGTGGTCCTTAATTAAGCTATCATGAGCATGACGGTCTATACATGGTTTGTCAAATGTTTGTGCCTGTCACTTTAGACATTCTTTTGGTAGTATTTGTTATGCTTAGTCTTTTGAAATTATCAAGAAATATTATTTTTGTAAATGCGTGAAAGGAAATATGTTTTTGTACACTGGCATGAATATTATGAATTATTAGATATACAATGCCAAATATGGATTGTTAAAGATCCATGCAAGGTCAAAAAGCTATTTAAAGCCAGAAGGACAAAGGTTAGCAAAATTTGTCTATTGTCCATAATTTCCATGCTGTCTGAACCCTACTATATTTCTAGCTCCTTTAGGTGGTAGTGTCAGAGTGTCCTCTAGCAATTTTCATAAGAAGCTTAATGGATGCTGAATTTTTATAAGAAGTCATATAGTCTGTTCTTAAAGCTTTTGTTTGATTCTTCTTTTATTTTTATTTTCTTCCCCCAGGGTGGCGTTGACATGCATTGGCATGATTTGGCTTATCTGCTGTACAGCCATATTGGGATATTTTCCAGAGGGTCGGTGAGTGAGGCCTGTTCTGTTAAATTGCATGATAGTGTGGTTTTTTAAGTCAGACGTGTCTGTTCAGTGTTCTGCTATTTTATTGTGCGACTCCTTTTACGCTTGCTTTCATATTTGGCCATTGGTTGCACTGAATGCTTAAAGATGTAAGCAGGCACTTTTCACATTCAAAGGTGCTGCTCCATTATGTATGTGGTCCATGGACACACTAGACAGTCTCAGGATTCAAACGATGCAGCAGCATTTAAAGTGAACTGCGGCCGACGAGATCGTCCGTTGAGAGCCCAGTCACCGAGCCAGCGTGTCAAAACTTGCTTACCGTACGTGGCGATTGTACGTGTGTGCGGTGTATGTGCCGTATGCGTGAGCCCTTCTTTCCTCCTTCAGAAGCCCGCCCCCCTCCCCACTTCCAACGACCCTCAAGGTAGAGATGGGTCGCTCAGGAGTGAGCCGGATCTTTTGAGCGGCTCTTTCGAAAAAGCGAGTGATCCGCGGCTCAGTAAACGTGAGTGGCGGTTCTTTGGGAGAGCGGACAGCGGTTCTCTCTCCCTCAGAGAGCCGAGAGCAGAAGGTGGTTCTCTCTCGCTCAGTGAACCGAGGTGAGCCGTGCCTTCCTTCGCTCAGAGAGCCGAGAGCGGAAGGCGGTTTCCTCTCGCTCGATGAGCCGCGGTGAGCTGTGCTGAAGTACCTGGATCGCATTTTGTTTCAACAGCGGCGACTAGTGTTGACCGTTGTGGGCTGACTCGGGCTACTCGCATCTCGCTCGCTGTGTGTGCTGCGTGAGGCAGTTCATCGTGAGCCGGTACAACACTTCGAAGACGGACTCCAAATCTGGAAGGGTATTTCGTGTCTTTAAGGAGAACAGGTCAACGTAGCTTACGTCCCCATTAGTGCTCATTAGTATAGTTATAAATATGTCACCCATATCATCCAGTCCTCTGATCTTCCTGAGCATGTATTTTAGCACACCAATAAAACGAATAACATGCCGTGTTGTGTCAAGGCTTCCTATTATTTCGTCGTGGCGCATGTTGGAAAAAAAATATGGCATGATCTCACTTCGTTGAGTTCTGATCTGTTTATATGGGCCACACAAATATTGTTCGACGTCTTTGTTTCTGTCAATGGGTGACGGAAGCTAAATATCTCTTCAAATTTACGGCACATCATGATGGCACCAGACTTACGGGCACTCTAAGGTATTTTACGTAAATGAACATCTTCCAGAAATGCATCCATTCACAGTGACACACGTTAAAATTAAGTGCTTGATTTAAGACAAGTCCCGACACGAGACAGTGAAACACAGCAAGTACTGCTTTCCAGATAGTTCAAATCAGATCTCGCATCTACTTTTCAAACGCGAAGGGTGTTGTCTCGCACACAACATGGGAAATTCTTCATTGTATCTGTGTAACGCTCCCTTGGTGTGGCTGTAATTACTTATGGAACTGTTGTAAATATGCGCGGCGCCACGAAAGCGCGCCCCAAGCAACGACCCTTTCTTTGCACTGCCGTGCAGCAGCACAGAAAGGAGGTGCTTCTCTTTTTTCCGTTGAAAAAGAAAACCCGGGCCAGTTTGGAACGGTGCCGCATAGTTATTATTTTTTTTCCTCAGGAATCTCCTTTTTTTTAGCAGTAATGTGATTTTTCGAAAGGTGAACGTGTTTCAAAGAAAGAAAAGGGATTTGCTGTTACAAAAGGGAAAAGGCAGCGCAAATTTCTGACGGAACCAAGACGACAACAGGGCTAGCTTACAAATTTTCTTATTTTTTGACATGATGGCACATATATTCACAATGCCCGTACACGGTAGCGCCGCACAGCAAATAAATTTAGTGACAATCTGCTAATCCTCCACGAGGAGGATTAGCGGAGGATGCCACGCTTTCAAGTGGCTAGTACGGACTTAGCCAACACCTGACGCGCAGGAACAGGGGCCTTTGTTTGCCTTCTTCGCATTCACGATGGTCAAGGGTAGCAATATCTAATAATGGGCGGCGCACTCCAGTCCAGTGCACAAACCGAGTTCTCAGCAAGAACATGTCATGTTCTTTCTAGCGAAATGTGCCGATGGAAAATGCATGGCGACCAGATACGTGGTGATTTGTAGGCGAGCCGGTACCGCGCCGATAAGGCTGATTGTATGTCATTCCATGAAGCGTAGGCAGGCATACTTTCTAGGAAGAATAAGAAAGCACGAACTGGATACAGAGTCACAGATAGAAAGCAGACACTCATACACATGCGCGCAGCGTTTCAACTTTCTTGGTTATATGATTTTCGGAAGACATGTTGGTCAAATCAAGTTTTATGGTATTGTTGTAAGATAAGATTATTATGCATGTTAGTATCTGCTAAGCGCCTCATAATTTCTGCCACCCACCTCACCCCTCAGCGAATGAAAATGTGTCTCTCCTAACAAAACTGCATGAACCGGAAACAAAAATAGAGAAAAGCTCTCACACACCCTGCAGTTAGTATTTTAATGGTTAGCGCATATTGTACTTAATACTTACATGTAGAACGATCACTGCAATATAAGGTCCCTCGCAGAGTTGAATTGTGCGGAAGTCATATACGCGGAAGTTATGTGTGCTTCGCTTGCCTTAAGCAGGGATGTTAACAGGGCCCCCAGTGACATGGGCAAACCACGGACGCTAATGCAAGGCAGCCGAACGGCCGCCCACCGCTCCGGTCGGTCCCGTTCTTCCCTCGCACCAGAGTGTTTTCCCTCGGACCCGGTGAGCCGGTGAGCCGTTGAAATGAACCGGATCATTGCAGTGAGCTGAGCCGTTCTGAGCTGTTCACTCAAGTGAGCCGCTTTGCCCATCTCTAGCTGTGACTTCCCCTCTACTGTTTAATGTGCTACTTAGTTCCATCCCCAGCCATGAAGGTATATACACTTACGTATATGCAGATGACATCGCGTTCTTTGCATCAGACTATGACTTTTGCTGATTTATTTTAAAACATCGCCAGCTATTTCTGATGTGCTAGCGGGATTTCCCATTGTCTAAAAGAAAAAAGAAAAATACTTTTGTACGTACCATGTGTGCGGTGCAGCATAGGAGCGGAAATGAAGATTGAATGAAATGGAAAATTACGAAATGCAAGTTTTGTAGGGCCAGGCCCTAAAGGCTTCAAGTACATGAGTGTTCCTTGCTGTTGTCCGACGGGCTAAAATTTCTATATTGCCCGGAATTTTTTCAGATGTTCAGTCAACCACAAAGGTTTGCGGACCACGCGAGCACATGCCAGACTGACTTTCCATGCCATCTAGCAGTACGCCGCCTATTGGCAACCTGACACCCCCGCCAGAAATGCGTCTTCTTGATACCCGCTATCATGTCATTTTTCAGTGACGCGAATTGCACTGTTAGTTTTTGTTTCGACACACTGCACTCGTCAGCAGCAAGGGCGCCACATATCTGACTCGATGACGGAATCACAGCCGTTACGGCCTGTATCGACCGGAGTGCTGATGAAGCGATATCAGTTTCACGAAGGGCTATCAAGATATAAACCTGTGGCCCTGGCTGCCAAAGAGCGTGTAGCGTGAAAGAGAGAAAGGTGAAAAATGGTTGTACACAGTTGTTGGAAAACAGACAGGCCCTATAGTTAAGAAGGGATGCTTCTTGAACGTAGCGCTGCTGTCGATCGCGGGTGACGTGGTGGAAGTGTCGCGAAGACACTGTTGGCCACGTGCTCGTGTGGACCGTAAACTTTTGTGGTTGACTGTACAACTCCACTATGACATTTTCTCTTTCCCTGTATGTGTGGACTTCCGAATGCCTCCACTTGAGCAGTGCTGCTTGAAATGTTTAAGGCTGTAGTGTAAACAGCACTGTCAAAGTAAAATATGAAGTTTACAGCGTTTAACTGGTCTGTGACCCAGTTCACGTACCGGTTCAGTGTTGCGAACCAGTTTGTGAACCAGTTCCAAGCTTTGTTTCCTCGAACCAGAACCAAACAGGAGCGAAATTGTGCACGGTGAACCTGAACCCATATTTTTGTCGGTTCAACACCCTGGTGCAAACTGCATAGCTCTGAGGAAGGCAAGTGTAGCTTACAGGAATCAGATAGCCTGTTCGTAAGTCAGGAAATTGGTGATGTCAGTACAAGTCATTCCGATTGTGCAGGTACAGTTGGAGCTGAGACGAACGCGACTTGTTCTCAGCACGCGATGTCAACTGATCTCTTGATAAAGGGGGGGGGGCGAGAAAATGTGTGAAGCATAAACGATGCCAGAAAGGAATGCGGACAGATGGGAGTATGGAGAAACGCGAGAAAGTGAGAGACGGGGGGGGGGGGGGGGTGAAACCGCAAAACAAAGAGAAAAAGGATGAAGCAAAAGCTCAATGGTAGCATGCTTGAGTCGGGCACGCCGACGTGCTCAGGGCCACGAGAGTAGTCGAAGGGAGGGGCATGGCACTCTCACCCAGCAGCCGTGGGAGGGACATGCATTGTTTGATAAAGAGCGGTTAAGAGGAGCAGGGCAGATAACCTCACTGTCATGCTGTAACACTGGACACGCATAATGCAAGGAGAAGCGCATAATGCAAGGAGAAGCGCATGATGGCAGGATGACGTTTATGTTGTTCTTGTCAAACGAGGTGCTGGAGAAAGCTTGCCGCAAGGATACTCGTGAGTGACCGGCAAAGTAGTGGGTTCCGGCAGGTGTTGTGCCTTCCGTTGTTGGGTCAAACAGAATCGAGAGAACGATCACCTCAGGCTCATGTCAGAATTGAGGTCCTTCATGAGCAAAATGGAACAAAAGCGCAATAATAGGTTTCGAAAAACAAAATGTATTTTGAGTTATGCGATATGTAATATGTAAATATTTCTTTGTGAGTGATTTAAAGTGTTCAGTGGCCTTTGTGTATGCTCGTCTAGTGTGAGCTGTTAGGATACTTTTATGGAATTTAGGATATTTTTATGTACTTTGTGGGCTTGTAGTTCGCCATAGAAACGGAACATTGCCCTTGCAAATTGCTGCAGGGTAGGTGTTCGAAAAATGGTCGCCACCTGCGCTGGAGTTGCGCGTAGCATTTTCTTTCGAGATGCATACAAAAAGGGGAAGTCTCAATGGCAGTGCCTATAGCTTAAGCCAAAGCCTCTAGATCGTGAATCAGCTTTGAAAGTTTCACTACACTCCTGTTTTTCTTCCTTATGTAGGATTTGTAGTGTCTTCTTTTGTTCTACGCAGTTCGGTTAAATCATGTCTTGTGAAGCGTGTAACAGATTCATGTGTGTATGTAGTGCTGCTGTAAATTCAATAAAAGTGTCACCTTTGTGTGGGAAATAAGCTTGGTGGGGCTCAGTGGGAATTTTCCTCGCACATGGTCACTGTGTGGTTGAGTCTATGTGGTTCTAGCTGACGCATGCTGTGAACAAGAAACCCCAGCAGACCCTTCTGAGGCACCTGAACTCCGACCAGAATGTTGAATGACGTTAGAAAGCACCCTGGTGTTTCGGGCTCAAGAAAGCTGTGTGCCACAAGCGACAACGGCTGCAAGTACCAACCAGCATCATTCCTGTGGACAGCGGATGTCATCCCCTGCCCATCAGGATCTCCTTCCACGGCGGGGCAGTCTGCTTTGATTGGAATGGTGCAACTTCTCTTAAAACGAACTGCGGAAGACGAGACAGTCCGTTGAGAGCCCAGCCACCGAGCCACCGTTTCAAGACTTGCTCGCCGCACGTGGCAATTGTGCGTGTGTGCAGTGTATGTGCCGCATGCGTGAGCCCTTCTCTCCTCCTTCAGAAGCTTACTCCCCTCCCCACTGCCGACGACTTACAAGGTGCCGGCGCATCTGCTGAACTGAGGACAGGTCTCACAAGTGTGGACTGTGAAGGATATTGTGAACGCTTCACGAAAGGGGTATAAAAGGGGGAAGAGGACACACTGCCCGGCAGTCGGTGCTCGGCAGTCACCCTCGCTCCAGGGCATGGCTGTACGCATGTTTGTATTGTTCTTTTGAGCACTTTGCTCACTCAAAGTGGTGTATTAAACATTTGTTCTTTGTTATTTACATCGCCTTGTCTTCCCTGGTGGCCTTTCTCGATGGTCAACCTGGTTCCAGCTTCGTGCAGTTGCTGCTGAAGGTTTGCCACGCCACACTGCTCTAACAACAGTATGAACAGGAAAAGTGTCCTTACTTGTTTTTTAAAGGATGAACACATGCCATGTTGTCCAAGAGATACCATTTGTGTATCGTATGGCATTCAAGGCGCTCTGAAACACTTATTTACATATTCAGAAAATGTTGCTGTTCTCTAGAAAAGGCTCTTGTAAACATGTGAAATGCACTTTGTTGCTCTAAATGTAACAGGGAATCGACATCTCCTGTCATACAGCCAAAATTGCCTGCTCTCCTTCACCTTGTTGTCATCAGCTATGTAACATTTGGGAGCAAACTGGTCCAACAAGTATTGGCTAATTTTGTGATTATGAGAACATTGTCTTTAACAGTACTATTGTTGGTTTTCTTTTCAAATTAAAAATATGATGTGATGTGTAAGAGACCAAAAATAATATTTCCTACTTGCTTTTCTATTCTCAATCAAAGGTCATCTGTGTAGAATTTTTCTCCCACACTCATGTGAAGTGGCAGCCGGCATACTATGTGCATGCTTCTTGAAAACCATATGCCTTAATCGGTCACTTCCTTTTGCCGGAACTCGCTACAGCGCTACTTGAAGGCTAGACAGGAGTGCACCAAAGTGGGCATGCATCCTGGCAATGTCATGCACATAGTAAATGTTCTGTTAAGTAGCTGTGTACTGGCTCCTCTGCATTGTGTAGATATTTCAGCTGTCACGAGGCTGCTACAAGCCCTCTTGCCATGTTCTTGCTAGCTGAAAACCGTGTGCTCATTAGCCTCTGTGTATGATGCATCTCCGAGTACATGGCAATGTGAGGCAGCCCAAGCATTTCTAGAGAGTGTCACACATGTGCAAGTCGGAAGATAGCTAGAAACACATTCAAAGAAAAAACAAAAACGAAGTCCCATAGACCATCGTGCATAGCAGCCTCATTTTCAGGTGAGGCCTTTGGCCCCTTACCATTTCCTTCCTGGACAGACAGCTTCCAGGATGTTTGTGTGGGTGAAAGGAGAAAACTGCTTAGAGTGTGTAATAACTACCTGCAGCTCCATTTATATCTGAAGGAGTGAAGAAATTTTTTTTTTTTTGCAGGGTATTAGGCTATCTAATTCATTAATGATTGTGGTTTGGTTATGGAAAGGATGCTAATTTCTGCAGCCTGTGTCGGGGGCACGGCTAAGCGTCTGAGGGGATAGGAGAAAGGGACTCGATAGAAAGGAGAGAAATGTTGTAGTGGAAGGCTCCGGAAATTTTGACCACCTGGGGGTCCTTTAACGTGCACCGACAACGCGCTGTACATGGGCCTCTGGCATTTTCACCTCCATCGAAAATGCAACCACTGCGGCCGGGATTGAACCCTCGTTTTTTGGGTGGAAGTTGAGCACCATAACCACTACATCACCGCGGCAGGGGTCACTGTATGATTACTTAGAAGAGTGTTTCACAGACCCTTTGAGGCTTCTTTCCACCGAGATATCTTTTGAAGCATGTAATGTTATCAAAAACTCACGGTCACTTAGTGCAAAACATGTTGAGCATGTCAATGCATATACTGTAATTGTTAAAAAAAAATACAAATGAATAAACAGTCTAAACTTGGTGCTCCTCTTGACCCCTTCCCTCCTTCATTTTTTGTGCTAAGAGAAGATGAGTTTTTGGTCAACATTGTAACATTGTCAGCAACAAATTCTGCTGTACCTTGAAGCCACTAGAGGTGTATTGAACGTTGTATATCTGCTGATGTTGCTTTTAGGTTCAAGCGATTCTTGTATTGGCATGTCAGTCTGATCACTTTCCGGATTCTCTCAAGAGCTGTGTCAGCCATAGTCACATACCACAACAGGTGAGCTCAGCATCATGACACTTTGCAATTGTTGGTATGCCATTACTGTGATGTTTGTAGCTTAAGCACATGGCGTAGAAGAACCCGAAGTTCTTATGCTATGAAAATAAACTGGATGAGATCAGGTGAGCTTGAACTTTGGAACATGAATGAATTGTTGTGAAGTATTTTATCGCACAAAAAGATTTGAAGCTTAAAGGAGCAGTTTTTTTTTTCTTTTTTACTAAAAGTAAGCATGCCGGAAACATTGCAATTCCAAGTTATAAAATATTTACTATTCAGTTGAGTATGTAGAGTGATAAAAACAGATAAATTTTATTTTATTTTTTTGTACCACATTGGGGGTGGGTGTGGTCCATGCACATAATTCCAAGAAAACTTGCAAATATACATGCTGCACGAGTTGTGTTACAACCTTTGTTTCTCTCCTTTTTACTAGTGCTAGGCTGCAACTGTAGTGAACATGACAAATTTGGCTTATAGGGAAGTGCTATCCTAAGGATTGTGCAGCAACTGTAGTAATCACATGAAAATGTTTTGATTGAGTGAATGCGGGTGGAAACATGCCGTAAACATTGTAAGATTCACTAGGTACAAGGCATGGAGGTCAATGTAATAAGAGCAGTACGGAGAGGTGAATAAGTGCGTTATGAGGGAATAAATGTTTGGATAGTGCTGGCAAATCACAGCTAGCCTTTAACGTAAAAAAGCTATACAATTTAATGAAGTGTCATTGAAGTGGTAACCAGTTTATAATTTGAAGTGAATCAGAAAAGTTATGTTGCATTACTTGGATGTCAGGTTCAAATGAAAGCTAGTAAAGTGTAAGTCCTTCTTGGAATCAACGATGTTACCTGATTTTGTCATGGACCATATAAATTTGTTGAAATGAACTTCTTGTGGGCAGATAAACATGGAATGTTTGCTTACACTTTGGACGTTCGATGCTTATTAACAGAATGAATCCCTCTGAATTTATTCATGGCACCAGAATTTGTGGGACATTGTCATTTAAATTTTTTGTACAGGTGGCTAAAAATCTGGAGCAATAAAAAGAGGACTCTGAACTAGTGCAGTGCATCAAACTAAGGCAGAAATAGCCATCTTGGCCCAAATAAGAAATGGAGTACTACTCCTTCTTTTGACTTACTTGGCTGTTTACCTTTTTTCACAGTACCAGTTCAAGAATACCAAACCAACTCACAAAATCATCAACACTAGTAAAAACAGTACTGGTGTTATGTTGGTGTGAGCCAACGTTTCTGCTAGCATTTAGAGCCATACATGCACAGTTCTTTTGTTTGTTTGTTTTTCTAATGGGAAATGAGAGAAGTCGGCATTTTTAGGGAGGTGCCAGCTACTGCTTGTCACTTAGCAAGCAAAACAATAAGCTAAGAATTTTGTCATAGTTGTTCCTTGCCTCCAGGGGTTGAAAATAAATGTAGCTTCTATGGCTCTTTAATATGTACCCTTGGTGCCTTCTTGAGTGTGACTGATGCTCTAGAATGACAATTTCAGAGAAAACCGTGCCAAGCCTGGTGGCATCTGTGTTGCAAATCACACTTCACCCATTGATGTGGCTATGCTGGCAAGCGACAACTGTTATGCATTGGTAAGAAAGTGTGCTAGTATCTCTCAAGTGTCAGCTGTTGAATGAGAACCTTTTTTGTATTCAGGTGGGCCAGACCCAAGGTGGGTTCATTGGTGTTATTCAGACAGCACTGAACAAGGCGGCCTCACACATTTGGTTTGAGCGAGCTGAGATCAAGGACAGGCAAGCAGTTGCCAAGAGGTAAGCTACACTTTCTGGAGAATGTCTTGGTTTTTCGAAAGAGTAATCGTGTCTACATCTTTTCTTGCAGACTCAGAGAACATGTTGAAGATCCTACAAAGCTCCCCATCCTCATATTTCCTGAAGGTATTACTGATTATATGATTATAGATGCCTAGTCAGGCATATCTATATGAAAGCTTTAGCCTTTCCTTGAAACACATGTTTACACATTGAATTGAGGGCATGTGGTGGTAAAGCAGGCATGCCCCAATGTTACTTACTGCTTGAAGCCTGGTGAGCAGGTTAGGTACTATTCTTGGTGAAGAAGTAATGCTTTATGGAAATTTTAAACATTTTATGCTGCTGTCATCTTTTGTTCTTATCACTGCGTCTTTCTAATTATGAAGCGCTAGGTTGCATTGGCACTCAGTGCAGTGCGTTACAGGATTTGAGAACCAGTCATTCCGTTCCAGTTCTGGTGTTCCCATATTTTGACTTTCACACACCTTCCAGACACAGTGGCATGAACAAAATTATTGAAAGGTTATCTTCAGGAGTGTATGACATGAACAAGAACAGCCAGGCATCTCCGCAGTAAGGAAATGGACATCTGCCAACATGCACACAAATGACGACTAACATCAAGCAAGGAAGTTTTCGCTTATTCCAGCAGCCGAAATGTTTTTAAAGTATCTTTAACGTGCATAAACTTCCTCGGGTGCTCGTTCAATTCTTTTCATGTATATTCTCGTCCAGACGGGCTTCTTTCTAACCTTACTTTCACTCACACAAATGGTAAACTGATAGTTTTGCCTTTCATTTTGTCCTTGTTGCTTGTTGCATATGCACACTGACATTAGTACCGTATTTACCCGCATAATTTGCGTCCTTGCATAATTTGCGCACCCCTGATATTTAGCCAGCTTTACAAAAAAAAAAAAAAAAATTCCGCACATATTTTGCGCTCCCCGTCCCGCCCGAGCCAGCTCGCTGGTGCGCGCGCACAGACGAACTTAGAACAGCCGCGCGGCCGCGCCCCTCGCTGCGCAGGCAAGAGCAGTCATATGCAAAAGGGGCTCCAAGTACGATGTCCCTTTTTCCGATTCTTTTCTCCGGAAGCCCCCGGAGCCCAAAGTACGGTCGCTAGAATAAAACCATGCGAGTAGGGGCGACGAAAACGGCTGAAGCAGAGATCAAACGGAGCCCGGCCTATCTCCGTCATTCGATGGGCGCATGCGATCACATCGCCCCGATCAGGACACCTGCCGCCGATGCAGGGAGGAAACACCCTGCCTGTCTTTAACGAGCATCAAAAAACGCGAGGGAGGGGGGCGAGTGTCGTTCTGCTTCCGAGTGATCGCATGGCAGCCAAGATAGCGCTGGCACGCGCTCTATCTCGGCAGCAGTGTTGTACGGAACGTCGTTCCAAGGAACGACGTTCCTGGAACGAGTTCCTTTTGGGAGGAACGGAGGAACGCCAACGTTCCATTTAGGATTGCTGTAACTGTAACGGGAACGCGTTACATTTACGAAGGAACGGTAAAGGGAACGGCGTCCCTTCTATACACGTTACACTCCACGATGATCGCACATACGCAGCACATCATGGAGGGCGGACAGGATAGGCTACAAGTCCTCCTTCAAGTCCCCGTTTTCCTGCCGCCACTATCGCTCCCTCATAGAAAATCACGCACGAAGACGCCATTCTATTGCGGTTTCGACGAGGATGGCGCTTACCCTTCACTGCAGCCGCACGACGTCAGGGCATCGCGCTACTCCTTCGCGGCGGCGGCTTACTATATGACCGCTGGACAAATAGTTTCCGGCTGTCAGCCAGCTGCACCGCAACGCGGGAAGAACTGCATGCAACAGCAAAGTTACTTTCGTCCCTTCCGTTATGATCCCGCCGCCAGGACTCCCTCCGAGCTAAAACCCTGTCAACGCGTGCTTTACTATATCGCCTCTCCCCGCATTGGTTCTGAGAACGCGTTCACAGCCATGCATGGTTGTCCATACTTGTAAGACACTCTGTGCATCAATCTCTTCAAGGTATTTTAGTTGGACTGAACCGGCCGCGCCTTAATTTAGCGTCAGCAGCCCTATGCCCTCAGCAAAAGGAGAAACGGAAGGTATTTCGAAAGGATATAGACACGTGCTAACGCGAACGTGTGCTGAACATGCTTACATGCGTGCGTGCGTGTTTGTAATATTGAGCGAAGATAACATCGCTCTAACCCAGAACTGGTTAATTATGGCCGGTGATGCCCAGTTTGTTCCAAATAAAACCTATCGTTTCATTGCTATCATTACAACGCGACCAAAGGGTTAGCCACACAAGAATAACCAAACATTTTAACGCACCAGCACCCCGTCCACTTTACTGTACCAGCCTCATTTGCTGTATACAAATGCCCTGTCAATTATGCTTGCGTGGTGTGGGTCATTTTCGGTAGAAGTCCCGTCAAATTAGGCATGTAAGGCTATTTATTTTCGTATTTATTTCCTGCACCACAACAGCATTTAACCCTTGCCATAATGTAGGTGTGCTTACGAATTGAACAGGCAAATAATGCTTATTCCTAAAGCCACGAAGAAAAAAAACAGTCCCGCGTTATTTAATTCGGCGGTAAACGCACAAGATAGAAATATTAAAATTCCGCACAAGGGCATGCATTAAACGCAGCTATAATGAACAACAAAAGTACTGCATATCACAAATACTTGAAAGCGATGAGAACTAAGTAAAAGCAATATATCCAGAACTGCCGATTATTTTATTAAAATGCTACAAACGCTACCAATTTTAAGCAAAATCGTTTGGGACCGAGAATGCTGACAACATCGGGGTATCTTGTTCGAGTATTTGCGCGCAGTGCCAACCTTTATGTGCTATCCTAAATCAAAAGGTCTATTATTAGCTTTTAGTGTCAGATGCATCGCTCTTACATCATTGGTGCATGTGAGTAGCTACCTATTTCCACATTAGATGCGCAGTATCTTGGCTACGCACCTGAAGATTAACATTTAAAGTGCTATATGTGTCGCACTTGTAATAGACTAGCGCAAAAATTGCAGTGGAGTTGTCCGTATAATATGTTCGGTGTTGCTTGAATATATATGCCTTGGAGCGTTTCTTCGAATATTTCTTTGTCTCCAGATAATATGCCGCCAGTAACGTTGAAATTCTGGAAATATGCATAGGTCGATGCGAGATTTAATATGTTCACTTTTATTTGCCTCAGGATTAATTTTCAGGTTTAGAAATCAAATGTAACGTTAATGTAACGACACGTTCCAATTTTCGAAATGTAACTGGAACGCGTTCCTTTCTGAGTGAAGGAACTTGTAACGGGAACTCGTTACAAAATTTGGAAGGAACGAGTTTTCGTTCCTGTTTTGGAGGAACGTGTACAACACTGCTCGGCAGCCATCAGTGGGCGGCTCGTAAACCCCTCTGTGTGCTGCGCTGTCAATGCGAAGGGACTGCAAAAAGTGTCCATAGAGCAGTTGTGTTCTCTTACACCAGCATTTTGTAGTGTGAGATCGTATCTAAAAGAGTTACCGCGCTCGTTGCATTATATTACACGTTATTTCGAATGTGTTCGCGAAATCTCCAGGTAATTTCCAGCTCCAGCTTTAAAAGCGTGAGAAAAAGTGTGCAAATTACGCGAGTAAATACGGTATTTGTGTTTTTCAATGTCAGTGTTGCCTGTGTGTGCTTCTTTGTCATATTTCTTGCACTGGCTATGTTATTTTAGAAGGTAAGTCGAGACCAACCAGCCCAACTTTCAGTTCTGTCATGATGATGTTAGCCGCCACTGCCGGTTCACTTCTAGTTGCACTGCTTTTATCATGCTAGGACCTCCATGACAAGTCATGTTTACATTTTTGGAAACTGTCCTCACTATGTTGTGCGAGTATCTTTGGTTCTTCGTCCTCCTTGTATAGCCACAAGAATTTCAAACTGATGTGGTAGTGTAGTAGCTGTGCTATTCTGCTGTGGTAACTGAGGCAGTTTAAAAGCATAGAAATGGGAAAACATTCACATAGTTGGATTCATGTGCACATTGAAGTAACAAGGTGGTCAGGTTTGATCTGGAGCTCTCCTTTATTATAAAATTCCTCATAACCCACAGTGCAGTACCATTAGGATATTACTGCATCAACTGAAATTTTGAAAAGTGTTACAGTAGCCATCATTACTTGCATACTTGGACAGAAGATTCTTCTTCAAATGTTAACGAAATCTAGTGAACTACTGCGTGATGTTAGGCTTCCTTATTTTATATCCCCCCCCTCCTTGAAATACAATCCTGGCTATGTTTGCCACTTGGTGAGGCATATCAGCACTCATTTGTCATGTTTGTAGCAGTCATCTTTAAACTATGCTTGTCGTCCACATTAATTTGCTTCATTTTAAGACTGTATAAGCTACTGGTCATTTAATATGGTGACAGGCATACACATTGGTTGGGAAGGGCGTGCACAGGTTTGGTCTACTGTTATTGTTTTGCAGGCAGCACATGGGAGCTCATATATATCAGTTGAAAGGATGATCAAGAGCTGTGAGAACAATGACTCTGTGTAACTGTATTAGATACCAACCTAAGAAACTGCTTGGGTGCAGTTCCTGCATATAATGTTGAGACTGTTATAAAACATCTAAGCTGAAATCCGTACTTCACTGGAAATTAATCATGCAGTTCAAGTGAGCTTTTCTTTTTTTGTGTGTGACAGGCTCCAGGGGCTGTGAGGTAGGGGGGTAGGAGGTAGGGGGTACCCTTAGGCTGCATCCATTAATCTAGTAACCCTATGCCTCTTTGTAGTTTCTTTGCTTGTTACATTGCAAGTGTCAAAGTAAATACCAATGGTGCACTGAATGTTAATTATGAAGATTAAGGTTTACCTTGTTGTCATTCACCCCTAAAGTCCTTGTAATAAAACTGTACACTAATGAGCAACCCCTCATGTAATACCCCTCACGGGGCATTTGAGGTACTAATAAATAAATAAAGTGAATGGCTAGCTACACTTTTCAAAACACGTTTATCTTGTGCCCTGATTGCTGTGGTGTGCTCAAGAAGGCTGGCCACTTACATGCTGGATGGCAACAGTGCGTCAGCATGGTAGTATATAACTTTTGCTGCTGTAGGTACATGCATCAACAACACATCAGTGATGCAGTTCAAGAAGGGCAGCTTTGAAGTTGGTGGCACCATCTACCCAGCTGCTATCAAGTATGACGCACGATTTGGAGATGCCTTCTGGAACAGCAGCAAGCAGAACTATGTTCACTACCTGGCTATGATGATGTCGTCATGGGCCATAGTATGTGATGTGTGGTACTTGCCACCCATGAAGAAAAGAGTAAGTAATGTTTGCTGCCTCAACTTTGGAATACCGGAGAGGTATTCTCCGGTACTCCAAAGCTACTTTGTGTACAGTATAGTTTACATTAGTAAAATATAGGCATAGGAATGTACCATACCACCATAGCTTCTCACCTTCTAAAGGCTTTCTAGGAAGTTAGCTTAGTGTGGGAAGATTCCTATGACATTGCCTAATGCTTTGTTTTTTGTGTGAAGATAAACACATGAGGTGTGCGGTATCGGCTTTTTGTTAGGGATGTACATGAAGCGTACCATACTTTGTACCTTATATATTGATCATTAATGGCATGCAATGAATAGATTTTGAATGCAGCACAAATGACAACTTGCCAAAATTCAGAGCATAGAATGAATTCAGTTGAGGCTCACAGCCATGTTTTTTCTGGCAGCTGATGGTCCTTTTTTTTTTTTTTTTTTTTTGTAAATGGCGGCTACATAATGCAAGTCAGTACTGTCGTTTCATATGCTCGTTGTGCCAAGTCACACTGGAAAACTGCATGCTGTTGGCATTTTTATATGCAGAAATGTTTTGTGCTGTCTTATATTGAATTTCTTCATTGATTACAATTAACTTGCCATACCATAAACATTTTAGGCATCATAATTACTTGGCAGTTGTTTTGCCTTGCTTATGTTTCCTAGCAAGTGTGGCTGTGTTTGTTTGGTTTGGGAAATTTGATTGCCTTATTTTCACATAGCTTTATTTAATATGGCCATTTGCAATGCACAAGCCATTAGAATAACTTATTTGCATGGACATTGCTGGAATACTGGTAGATGTAGGGACGGGCAGAATAACCTGGTGTGGGCAGCTTGTGGCACTGTGTGACTTGCATGCACAGTCATGTGAATCCAATAAATAGTGGGGCCAAGGGAAGCATAGGGGACATTACTTGTAGTTCTCTTTGAAGCACAGTAAAAGAAATTAAAGTGGACAGAAATAAACTTGCTGCTGGTGGGAGCCAAACCCAAGGCCTCTGCAACCAGTTGTGCTTTAGAAGTAGTTGTTCCCCCTTCCGCTTTCTTGGGCAGTATTTTGATGCACTTTAAGAAACTAAAATACGTAAGCGATTGCAGTCCTGTTGAAGGCCTGGTGTATGAAGACTAATGACGCCAACATGCATGGATTGTGTGTAAAAGTTTTCATGTTTCCGTTATTCCACTTCACTTAATATTTGGTCATGACATATTGGTCATGAAATTTTTCACACTTCTAGATCCAGCTGTTGCAGCTCGTGGGAGTTCATGTCGCCTTCTACCTACCATGTGTACCTGAAAAAAAACTTTAAAAATGACATATTTCTTAGAGTAGAGTATAAATCTGAAATTGTGCAGTAGTTGTAAGCCACCATGATTAGTATTCAAAATTATTGTAACATATTGCAGTCTGCATGTTTGCTGCAGCTGTGTTGCTGTTCTCGGCACTGATATTCCACACTACTGTCATCTCTGGATTGGCTATGAGGGTGGCTAGGTTGGCCTTTCGTGGTTGCTTTAAAGTGCTGACAGTGTAGTATTTGTCACAGTCTAAAACATCGACCTCTGTAGGAGATGTCACTGCAAAATTTTTTTTTTTGCTTGCTGCACCAGTGTGCTAGGCTGCTATAATCTGCGAATTGTTGCAAGAACACTAAAATACTGGGCCATGGCTCTAGTCCATTTTTTAGTTTATCCCTCATGAAAAGTCATGCTTTTACATTCCAAATTGTGCAGTTAAGAACTTACTGTGGACTGGATGCAATAAATTTTTTCTTTCCAAATGACAACTAATTATTATTGCACTTGCTCTTTTAATATAACAAAATTCATGAGTGCACAGCAAAAGGCATTAATTCTTTTTAAATTTCTTGCCATGAAAATAAGGTGTACATTACTGCAAAGGATTTGTTCAAATCAGGTAAACACAGTAGCATGCTTATTTTAGCTTACACATTCTAGGTCAGTCCTGTGAGCATAAACAGAATGCAGTCAGCTCAAGTTTTGACAGCATTTCTAGTACCACAACTAACATTACATCAGTGTGTAATTCAATTACGTGTAATTAAATGTAATTACTTGTAATCTTTGTGTTTTATTGAGCACTGATTTATGCCCTTAAAACTAATAAGTGCAGAAGAAAGTACTAAACATGTACATTTATATTATGACTGTGGGAAGGACATAGTATATTTGCGTGTATTGTATTGTGTTAAATATGTTTTGTCATTATTTTCTGTTGGCCTATATTGCAGCTAGATCTGATCCGTTGCTACTATGAATGCATTGCTGCATATATTTCACCTTTATAGCAGTGCTGCTTTATTACAGCTTTTAGCCTAGCCACACCATAGTTAAATAAAATGAATTGAAAAAAATTATATTTATGTTATTGTCCCTTTGCTAGACTGTAAATGAGCATTCCAACTGAACCCGGTTACTTGGCAATGTTGTTGTCATGAAATTTCTTTGGCAGCCTATTGTTAATAACAAAAATAAATTCCATGAAATAGCAGAATGTGGCTTTCAGTGACCTTAAATAAAAGAAAATATCTAAATTGCAAAGTTCAACAGTGTCAGATACCAGCCCAGCCTGTATAGTCATGATAAAATGTCATCACATGATCCATCATTTCATGTGAACACATAGGGTGTTTCTGAATTAATTACTTCTACCAAAATGATATTATGTAAATTTTGCAGGTACAGTTAATTGAAACTCCAATCGTAAGAGAAGCATTGAAGGAGAAATAAGAGTGTTGGAGCCTCGTGAGCTTAAATACATATGAGTATTTGGAGGAAGTTGGGAACAGCTGACGAAATGCAATAATTTAATGCAATTTTCACATACATTTGATTGATTGACAAGTAAGATCCACATTATTGCCATCCGAAAATTCACATCATTGGCAGCCGGCTGCCATACCTATTCATGGCTTTATTCTGAGATGCATGAAGAAGTGTAGTGCCTTGTGAGCTTCAGGTGGCCTTCTAGATTTTATGGACCAGTTGCATGCCTATTTTATTGCACCCCACATTACCCTTAGTTTACATTGCAGTATGTGAAAAGGTACACGCTTTGAGTTAAAGCTGTGTCATGTTATCCATCATGCCTGTGTCACAATTATATGCCCATTCCACTTAGCTCTTGCCACTTTCTTATTTTCTTTTTTCTTGTAATACACTGCTCATATCTGAGGCTGGCAATGTCAAGGTGCGTTTCTTTCCAGGAGGATGAGTCATCTGTGGAGTTTGCCAATCGAGTGAAATCGAAGATTGCCGAGCAGGGTGGCCTACTTGACCTGAACTGGGATGGCTTGCTCAAGCGCACCTATGTCAAGCGGGAGTGGAAGGAGCAGCAACAGAAGGACTTCAGCCAACGCCTCAAGCTGATGTGAGCCTCAGCAAGGGAAGAGACTGTTTGGGCACACATGTACATAGCATGGGTTGGCTTAGTTTCTACGCTGGGCACTTTTTGCTACATGCCAACCAGTGAGAGCGGTCCAGCAGAGGTGATAGTTTATTCATGTGGAAACAACACTATGTACAATCATTGTGATCAGTTCTGTACTCAGGCCATGTATGTATATAATGCTGTTCAGCGTTTGGCATAGCTTGCTAGGCAGGTGACAACTGCTTGCAGGTTGGTTCAAACTGTGATAACATGTTGGCCTTTTAAAAAAAAAAGAGAAAAAAAAAGATGAGGGAGCACCTGCTGAGTTGTTGCTGATGGAATGAGACATGCTATCTTGAATACCTCAATAAATTTAAGTTTTGGCTGCACAAAACAAACCCGCAGTGCTCATGGCTAAGAGGATGTGATGTATGATAATTCTACATGTGATGAGGCTTGCATGCAGGCTGTTGAAGTGCCATTGTACAACATTGAAATTCACATTCATTCTTAGAGAATGGAAGACTTTCCAAGAAACTAAAATGCACACGATGACTTGAACACCAGCTTGCCCAGACATGGCATCAAGGCTGCTCAAGTGCAACTAGAAATAGTTTGTTCTTTGGAGTGCCCCCACTTCCTGTTGGAAGGCAATGCTAGGAAGTGGACTTCTTGCGAAAGTAGTTCAGTATCCTTTGCCAGTGAGATATGTTTCGGAATGACACTGTGGGCTTGACACTTGGGGTGGGACCAGAGTCTGTGGTGTGTGAAGCATCTGTTGTCTGCTGCTCAGCTGGTTCCCGGCTGTGTTTGTTGCGCTTCTTGAGCTTTTTGTACTTGTTACGCACCAAGTGTGATTTGGTGTGGGAAATCATGGCTCGTTTGAGTTGCACAACAATCTCCACAACAGCCTTGGCCACTTCTGTAGGAGTTGCTTCTTTCTCAGACAGGACAGACCACTTCTCTTCCGTGATGCCATGTGGGGTCTAAAGAAAATATGCAGCCAGAAAAACAAAATGGAGAAGTAGGTTAACAGTCGCTCTTTGCAGAAGGTATTCCACACTGCTTACCTCTAAGATCTTAAGAGGCACACCAAACTGACCACCAGCTGCTCCTCCAGTTGAGACTACAGGCACAACAAAGTGATCACTCCAGACGAATTGTTCAACCTCGTGAGCTGCACAAGGACCGCCTGAAATGCAAGCATTGTACCACTGTTGTATCTCCTGTTTCTCATGTCTGTTTCATGAAACCTCCACAATAACAGGCTGATAATGATACTTTTCTGCCTTATTAATCGTGATGTGCGTGCTGGACAGGCAAGAACTCATTGCTCGTAATCATTCTTCAGCGAAAGAGTAAAACGGTTGCTACGGTCACACTGCATTATGTTGATCTCACATTAATACTAAGGGATTGCTAAATGAGCAAAAAGAGGTTGTAAAATATTGATAATGCTCTTGCACTAGAGCTCGTGTTAAAATCTTGTAAAAATACTGACACTACCTTGTAGGACACCAATGTAAGAGTTTAGCGACATCATCGGTTATATTGCGTGAAATGATTCGGACACTGAAACTGCCGTGCCGGTCTTGGATAATGCTCAAGCCATTTGGAAGCGGATAACTGTTGGATAACTTATGTGGCTCGAACATAACTGAATGGAACCAAATGCTGCTATGCGGTAACAGAGAAAGCATAAACGACATGATAAATGGAATGGGTTAATAGCTTGAGAACAACTTGAGAGCGATGAAGAACAGCCTTTTGCTTAAATTTTCTGAATCTTGAGTCTAGTGTGTAGTTAGCTTATAGCCACACTGAAGAAAAGAGATAAAGGAGGTGAGAAGGCATTACGAAGAGACCTGCTTTGTGTTCAGTTACACGCTGACTACTCGCACAGCAAGAAGTTCCCGCCGCATGTGCTCGGCCTTAAAAGTCTCTCTCTAAAAGGAATCATTGCGTAAAACAGTTGGACAACACAAAAAAGCAAAGTGGACAGAAAGAGTGCGAACTTTTAACTTGAACAACTGTTGAACAACAGTTTAAACAGTTCAAGGTTTGCACTCTTTCTGCCACTTCAATTTGTGCTAATTATTCGTTTTAGAGACATGCACCAACCTGCCCAACAAGAAGTTCTTCTGAGATACTTAAAGTCTGTGTAGCTTTTTTTTTTTTTGCACACAAGGTACACAGAAGAAATTTCTCTATGCTTTTCATCAATGCCTGCTTGAACGCGACATCAAAAAGTCTAGTGTAAAAAGGCCCTGCAAAGTACTATGAGTTTATAATGCTGCCTTTAGGAAATGCTTGCAAGAGCTCATTGTAGTTGGCAAAATCCTGAATTCTTGCTCCGTCAAGTTGCTCTGTTTCCTTCATGAGTGCAACATAATGAAGTTTGACTGCAGCTTGTTGAGGACTGGCGCTGATGATTTATATACTTGTTTTCTGCTGAAATAAATGTGAGAACCATGTTACTGTAACTAGTGTCGATATGTGTAAGCATTGAACCCTTTGTCTGTACAACTGTTTAAAAAAGCTGGTGTGACAGCCTATGGTAGGTGCTCCTGTCACTGTGATGCATGCTGTCTTACCTTCTACCACGATGCATGTGTCAAAAGCACGTGCCACTGCACTTTCACGCTCTTTAACTGAATTCCCAAGGAACAGGTTTCTTCCGTAGTTGATTGCCGCAAAAGAACCATCACTGTTTTGTTGAGCTTTACCAGTGAAAATCTGTAAAAGAGAAGCTACAGTTAGGTTTCTGAAAATAAACTTCAACTAACCAATTTTCAACCTTGTCATCTCGCTTTGGCAGTATGTGAAAGACTCGAGGGTCATTGTGGTCATTGTTGACTCGGCATTCATGGAACGTCCTTGCTACAACATCAGGTGCACCAAAAAAACCTCCTGTGACAACGGCCAAGTTTGGCCTCTTTGCGAGCTCCCTGCCAATCTCCCTGGGAATAGAAGCAGGAAGAAAGGTTAGAATCAGCAGAAAGATAGTGTAATTGATTGTTCAGTAAGTTTCATACTACTGTCATGTCAAAATGTGGAATTTCACTCGTTTCATGGCCAGAAGAAGACTGCTGTCGCTGAGATGTGTATGCTTTACTACTTGTAACGAAAACATTTTACTGCATCTTATAACCTCCAGCATTTCAGCAAGGCATTTAGTCATGTAAAACTGCATGTTCATGGTGGTGCAATTTAGTGTGGTCAGTAGGACACACTGATGGTGGGTGTTTATCATTGCCATGTGCGATTTTAGTCAAGCTAAAGCTGGAGCAGTCTACAGCTTGCAGATTTTTACGTGTATTTTGCTGGAAGTAAAGAATAATGGCAGCTATGGACTCTGGCATGTGTGAATATGGATGACTCATTTGCACAGGGCATTCAAAGCTAGCCAAAGTGGCTGCTGGATATCAGGCACATTGGGCAGATGCAACATAATATTTGTAACAGTGCTCACTCCCATACTAGTAATGGAAGCGGGTCCTACTTATAGAGGGATTTGGTGCTTACTGCATGCATCTATATTGTGCCGTATTCTTGCTTATGACTGCCTGCCAATTACAGCCATGGAAGTAAGCGCGCATGGTTCCCTGATAACCCCTTGCATTAGCATCACACACTGCTTCTTCCATTGTCATAGGATGTTTGTTTAACATATGAAGACAGTAGCATTTCAAAGGAAATACCTTTTGCATCCAGGCACAGTTAGCACCTGCTGTTAATGTATTCAGTGGCCTTGCTGTTTTCTTTCCTTTTACTAATAAGTTTATGGTGTTTGTTTATGTATTAGGTTGGAGAAAAGAGGTACAACTGCCTGACCTTTTCAGTTTCACGCACATAAGCAAAGTAGAAATTTAATCAGTTGTTTGCTTCTTGTTAGCAGTTTTTTTTTGTGTGTGAGTATGGTACACTGGACGTACTTTACCCTATTTTTGTTTGGGGTAGCACATTTTTATTGCAGTAAACTTGACATAATGCCCTTATTGACTATCCAGTGATCAACTTATTGTCTCTCGCTGTCTTCATAAATTAAGGATGTGTTATGGGGTTAGTGGACAGTAACTGTAGCAGTGGACCAAGAAGTACACAAGTTTATTATGATGTCTAATATCCCTGCTTTGATGTACTAGACAGCATTCTTTTCAATTTTGTTCTTGTTTCTTACATGAGTGTGAAGAACGTTGAACCACTTAAATGCCTCTTTTTCTTGCCTGTGGTTCAGGTACAGCATCTGAGTGTACTCGCACAAGTCATGTGCAGTTCACCTGGGCCATATTCTGACCTCCATCTCGGCCATTGACTGCATTAAAGCTGCATGTTCTTGTTGACTGAAGCAGCGAAAATGTACGTGCCAGTTATAATGACACCAAATGCAGTAGTGCTGGTTTGACAAGTCCTGTGTTCAGCAACAACTTAAGTACCTTATACCCCTGACACATGGGCAAAGGTAAAGTCCTTTTTAGTGAACCCATTTTTCTACTCTGAAGGACCTTCTGCAGAAAGTGCTGACATGCACCAATGACACATGGCAACACATGAACTGCTTTAGGTGGCTTGTAAGGCGTATGCCACAAAAAAATGACACTGTTTGTTAAAACAGCAAGATAGGAAACATTTTTAAAAAGCTGCACATTTGATTACATTTAGCAGTTGCAGAACTTAAAAGCATCTTTTTTATTGCTTATGGCTTATAATGTGATACTAGTTTTGCAGTGCAATACCTGCCGAGGCGAAGCAGCAAATGACACTGTCGCAATCCCTCCCGCATGGCGGCGACATGAGCGTTGGAGAGTATGGCAAAAATAAATATTTTACGGTTCGAAAATCTCATTACATCTAAAGGTTAAAACGTATTTGCAAGGTAAGTTCGCTTCTGTTTATGAGTCCTGTACGCTGTCGGCAAGAGTATGCCCTTTACACTCAAAAAGTAGATTCACGATCTGCCCTTCTGCAAAGGAACTTTGCCAGGAGGGAGATACTCCTTTGTCATGTGTCACCGCGCACGAGGGCCTTTCAGATGGATGTCCCCTTACCTAAAGTGCTTTAATCGATGAACAAATCGCAAAATACGATTTAGAACAGGGAATGTCGCAGGAGCCAACGTTTCGACAAGCGGACTTGCTTTCGTCAGGGCAGCAACTGCATTTGCCGCCCTAATGAACACAAGTCCGCTTGTCGAAACGTTGGCTCCTGCGACATTCCCTGTTCTAAATATGCAGTTGTCACCCTGACGAAGACAAGTCCGCTTGTCGAAACGTTGGCTCCTGCGACATTCCCTGTTCTAAATCGTATATTGCGATTTGTTCATCGATTCAAGCATCCATCTTCCCTTGAGCTTCTCTTCTAAAGTGCTTTAGCATGCCCGTGTGTCAGGGGTATAAAATGCTTTGTTAGGAATTTTATTTGGTGAGGGAGGTTTTATCTATCAGAAATGAAAAGGATGCTATAACTAATCAAAAAGCAGGCAATGTTAACTTGGCTGATTCACAAATAGTGCAGCAGTAAGTAACTTGAAAATTTGCACATTAAGCAAGTAGAATATAAGATAAAGGCAACACTTTATACAGAGGTAACATTCATAGAAAGTTCCATGTGGATGACAATGTTAATCTGCTATATGTTCCATAGCTTTTAAAATTGAGTGACCTGTGGAGATCCTGGATGTTCCACTTGTGCTACTGGAAAATATATGCAATATTGATTAGATCATTGCAATTCCTCAGAAGTTTTGGTCCGTGTAAAGATTTTTTGTACTGTGTTGGAAACATTAACTACTTGGCTGGTTAGGTTACATTTATTGTCTGTATTAAATTAAAATGGGGATTTCTAAAGCTTTCTTCATACTTGCAATTTTTCGTTATCAAGGTAACCAACTACTGCATGCAGTTGTCGTAGCCAAGCTAGCACAGGACTTTCTACTGCGTCAGTCAGTGAGTATATGCTGCCATTCGGCAATGACCATGTTGACTGAGGTTGGAATATAAACCCCGTATTCTCAGGTACAAAGAAGAGTAAAGAGCCATACCATCGTGTGCCCTGTTGGTAATGTGTGTGTCTGCGTATTACATATTTGAAGAGCTGGGGTGCCTCTGAACAACATATATTTGATATGGGCATTCTTGTGTGTGTTGTTGCCTTGTTGAAAACTGGCCACTGGAAACATCACTGCCATTGCCTGTGCTGAACTTGAATAAGGCATTATAGCTGTGGGCATGTGGCCTTATATTTAGGTATTCTTTTTAAAAACTTGCCTAAATGAATAACCTGGTCCATGATATCCTCCATTAACATTTCAGTGGTGAGATGTTTATCCTCTGATTTTGCACAAGTATGTTTCATGTACATGTTTTCAACGAAGAAAGGT
The DNA here is from genome assembly GCA_013339685.2 of Hyalomma asiaticum. Lineage (NCBI taxonomy): Eukaryota > Metazoa > Arthropoda > Arachnida > Ixodida > Ixodidae > Hyalomma > Hyalomma asiaticum. Next base: position 322,106,679 of record CM023481.1, read on the forward strand.
CAGTGCATCTTTGAAGCAATGACTGTAGTGCACTAGAGACTCTAACAAGATCTTTGCAGCCAGAATGACCTCTCCAGGACTGTTAAAGCTCAGTGTTGGTGGGCTGCAATGACACAATGCACTCATATAGTTGCCTCATTGGGCATTTGCCTTTTAGTGTTGCATTTTTATGGGGATCTATAATAAAATTTTGGGTTTTTCTGCCATCTGTGGTTGCTTTTAAGTTTGAAAGTCTTGTGTTTTCATTTGGTGATTGTGCAACTTAATCAAAAATGCTACAATTGCTTAAATGTTTGAAAGCACAGTGGGCAGTCTTTAGTTTCCATGACATCTCTGCCTTTACTTGTTGGGTGTGTATGACTGAAATAAATGCTGTAACGCACCTGCATATTTCAACAGATCTTGTTGACTGTAGTTTGCTGCTCCCAGCTATGTACACGCATGTTTCCAGGGATGGAATTTCCTTCTTGATGAAACTAACCTGCACATAGCACAAAATATATATGCAAACATCAGGCCATGAACACATTGTTGACAAGGGTGACTTAGGTTATTCAAAGGCAGTGTGCTATTCACCAGGCATTGCATTGTAGCTTCTGCAGCAGCATCCTTTGGGGTTTCTGAAGTGTCGGGGCTTGTTGCACGCCTTATCCGAATCCTCAGTATGTTTTCAAACTCTGGGTTATCTCTCTGAAAAGAAATGTTATGTACTGCCTTTAGGTTTTGAAAAGCTTGCTTGCTCTGGGTTGGTTTTTCAATTCTGCGTTGGTTTTCAATTTTGTTTTCTGTTGTCAATAGTAGCAAAGTTTCCACTATTGTCCTTGGCTACAGTCATAGTCATCTTCAAAATAATTGGTGGGAATGGTGCTATTGTGTGTGTGTTTATGTCAAATTGGTAGTTGTGCTAGTGGTGCTGGAAGATAATGGGGCACATACCTTGTGAAAAAGCTCTATTTTTGCACGGTCTGTGCCTGTAGTCATGGCATTGTAGGCTTTACATCGTGTGCAATGTGTTCATAAATGTGCTACTGTGATCAACCTCATAACAGCAGGAGCACCTTCTACTATTACAGAAAATTCTGACACTCAAGTTAAAATTTAGCTTGTGACTAATTGAATTCAGTGCAATTCAGTATTATGAAGTATACTGCATCCTGAGGCCATGAGAAAACTGTAAAAGAATGTTGTTCCCCTGATCATCTTGTTCTAAGGGAAGTGGCAATTCCTGTAAGCAGTGCAAGAAGCCTATGTTGCGACTCTTACACTGCCTGAAGGAAATTGCAGTTTAGCTAAGTCTGCAATAGGTCAAGGTAAATAGCTTATCTTGCATTTTTTTTAATAGCTATTGTTTGTCACTAACTGGAAGCTTAGAGAAGCTCTTTTAATAATTGATTACTATAAGGAAAGACATTAACTGGCAAAGGGATCACTAAATGGGCAAGTTAGTGTACCGGGATAATTCTCTTGTAGCACTAAAGGATGAAGTAGAAGACAAAAAACTGGATGACTGCTTAATCCCACCTTAAGAAATGAGTTCCATTACTGGAGAAGAAATAGAATTATCTGCTTGGAACGTGTGCTCATCTAATGTAATACCGGGATAATTCTCTTGTAGCACTAAAGGATGAAGTAGAAGACAAAAAACTGGATGACTGCTTAATCCCACTTTAAGAAATGAGTTCCATTACTGGAGAAGAAATAGAATTATCTGCTTGGAACGTGTGCTCATCTAATGTAATCTATGATTTGATGTTTTTTTTATTTACCATTGTAGGGACCTTACATTTACTTTTTTTTTTCCCTCTCTGCTTTGCTAACATTCATATTGGTCCACATGTTCCTTGGCATGTGATCGCACATGCAAGCTCGCTTTCCAAACACTCACTTTGGCGGCTTTTCATTCGTTGGCACCTGCGCTGTTGCCAGGCACCAGTATCATTTGGAATGCGAGCTGCTTTCATGATCGCATTGGTTTCAGTGCATATTGCAGTTGCTAATATGTGGTTTCAGTCAAATCTTCGGTTGAGGGTCAGCACAAAGACCTGTGTTTTTTGCCTATGTCTTCATCCTTTCGCACCACAACAGGATTATGACACTACGTCATTATCCTGTTCAGATCATAGCTTTTTTAAAAGCTGTTGGTACTTGATGAAAGTGAGCAGCTGCTTACCGAAATGATGTCATTTCCCATCAGTGACGTAAACCAGCATGGAATCGGGCAGTCGTCACACTTGACCAGAACTACATGTTTTCTATGTTCAATATAAAATACCTGAAATAATTTTTTTTTCAGTTAGTGCTGTTGAGTGTAACGTTGGATACTGCAACTCACCTGCTGTTCAGACGTACGCGATGCTGTGAATTCTTTTGTGATCAAAACAATGACAACTTTGGCTTGAACAGCCTTTTGTTGAAATCTAGTCAGTTTTTCTAGTTTCTCTCCTGCAAGCATAGATACAACACTCGCATCGCTGGCCTGTGATGTAAGGCGGCATACAGAACGACCTTCTGCGACAGAATATGTGGCATATCCTGTGAAGAGAAGGTTTAAATGTGTGAGAGCTGAAATTTTTATGGCGGTCCAATATGCAGCCTTTCGTGAATAGCATGACTTACCAGGTGTTTCTTGCTCTCTAAGTGAGCTTAGCCGCTTGTGTTCCAGAATGCGGTTGTTGGCCTCCCTGTATGTGTCGCTAAACACTCTTTCACCTTCTGGAATGGGTGCAAGCTCCCGAGGTGTGTTTGGGTTGGTAGGAATGCTTTCTGTGTCTGAACAGCTATCTCTTGTTTCATTCAGCTCTGTTGTGCTCCAGACCCTGAACCCATCTTGTTCAAGCATTCTTGCAATAACTTGTGCCTACAACAGAGGAAGAGTGAGAGCAAATGTTATTAGAGTAACGAAAAAAAGAACCACTACTATGCTACGAAACACTTTTGCCGAAGCAGATGAGCAGCATGCATACCATCTCCTTTTGTTTTGGATGTGCCGTTATCACTATGAGCTCCCTTGTCTCCACAGGTTCGAGCGGCTCTGCTGAACAAAGGCCAGCGGTTGCCTCTAATTGATAACCGACTCGCATTACTGACTGCTCATCAACGGTGGCAAGATTGCTTAAGTGGGAAGTTCGCTTCATCTGCAACCAAAAAGCAGCATGTTGGGCACTGCCAGAACACAGAAATGCATCTCTATTACCTTTAGGCTGGATGTCTTGCTGCGACGCTCAGCAATCTGTTCCTTTTTGACCGTCTGTCTGTAACGTTCAGCAATCTCTTTGGCAACTCGCTTTAAATTAGTTTCATCCCAGACCCTGTAGTCATATTTGTACCCCTCTCCTGTGGGAGTAGAGCCAGTAGGTGCTCCAAGATCAGGGCACTGATCCATTGGCCGGTTCTGCTTGTTCTGGCCTGTCTCATGTTCTGAAGGCTTCCAAGCTGCAATGTACTGAGTGGATGCAAACTGAATAGCAAGGCACTCTGGTGGCCAGGTCTCAAGGAAGTTGACAGGGATGATCACTTTGTGAAGCACGTCTGCTAGTTTGACCTGCATAGGGAGAAGAACATAGCCATTAAAATATGAACGCATGACACAATGTGGCATTCTTTTGCCATAAATACTTGCCTCTCGATTTGTCCATTGTGTCTTACCATACATGGGACTGATTAGAGGCACAAATAAGTGGCACTCGCTCACTGCATAATTGAGCGCATCCTGCCAGTCACTTCCGATCTTGATCTCGTCAATGTCCTAAGAGGTTATGCACGTAGACCATCACTACAAATGTTGCAGTTGCCTGTATAAAAAGAAGTGTAATTTGGTACTCACGAGATATACACTGAAATTCATTTTGTGCAACTCCTGCTTGAGGTTCAGAGCATGTTGCGCCGTCTCTGCTCGTACATAACTTATAAGAATGGGCTTTGGTTCATTTCTGTAACAAAGAGTACAGCCATTATTGAAGCAGCATAAAATGTGTTCTGTAGTTTTCTTTCAGCTACATTACACTACAGGTGTGGTCTTGATTGCTGGAGGGGGAAAAAGAATTTGTAAGAGGGCTAATATCAGCTAAGTAGGGAACCAGAAAATGCATTTCAATGTTGTGCATGTATAAACATTAGCCTATGTGACTTTGTGAAACATTAATTTTTCAAGGTGAATTTTTCACCATGGCATACTTATTCTTGCCATTTTATTTTTATCTTTTTCGCAAATAAGCAGTAAATGGAAATATTTTCCTGGCTTTGTCGCTGCTTCCAAAGACTCTGCCACTTTTGAAAAGGTAGTAATGGTATTTTCTGTTAAACATTACTCTGTGGCGCCTCTGGACCCTGAGATTATTTAAACATGCTGGCATAATTAACTGTGTGGAACAAGTTTGCGACACAGAGCTGGCAATTATGGCCGAGTTGTATAAACATCGGGAACAAAAATATTTCCATTCTATATTTTGCAGTCCTGAGCATTTGGCTGAAAACGGCTAGTGTTTTAGTGTTGTAGAAGTGTGCACATCTGCACTAATTTTCCATGCTGACCCATGCTGTCTTAAGTGCATGCACAGAGGTTGTGATAAGGCCGTATGATGTGCAGTACAGGTGCAGTGGCTCGTCATGCAATAGTCCATGACCTTGTTGCATAATACATGCAAGCAGCATGCCCAATGCATTTTATCAGGTAAACTAAACCACCAGCAAACAAAATGGTTTGGTCAACATTGGCATGCCATCTGCCGTCCTGCCACCATTTGAAAAGTGCGTGGTTCGGACATGCTGCAGTCTGTGCATACTGCATTGTGGCATTGTGTCTACTACAGAGGGTGTAGCATATGCTTGATCAGAGAAGATACAATGAGAGCAGCATTCTCCTGGAATGTTTTGTCCAATATAAGCTCTTGACTCTGTGATGAGTTATCATTCCCTAGGCTGTGAGCTGCATTTTAACAAAGAAGTTGGATTTCACCTATGATGACAAGCAGTGACTTGATAGCTGACACAATGTGCACAGTACGTTGCATTCTTTTATATAGCCTTGGTTTTACTAAACATCTTCAAGTGTGTGCATGCAGTCTCCTCTCAAGAAGCGGAAGAAAACTTTGAAATGAAGGCGTCCTCCATAACTGAGCTGGTGCTTTAAAGGATGGTGGAGGTGCTGACATCAGTGCCATTTAGTAAGGAAGAGGAGCCAAGCAAGGACCGGTTAAGGCAACCACTAGGCATAGTTCTTTGCTGCAGCATTGTGCCAGAATGGCTTAGGTAACATCTTTGGCATTATGTGGATCACAAGATTTGAACCCTTTTGGCATACTTTGTATTTGTTTCTTCTTATATACTATACTACTTATATACTATACTATAATACTACAACGCACTTATGGGCGCCTCCGACGGTCACAGGCAGGCATCAAAACAATTAGGGGAGTATGCTCACAACAGTACTTTTTGTAAAGCAGCACAAACACATGCAACAAAGGGTAGTAATGAAACTCTCGTGATGGATTCTATGTAGCAGAATCTGGATATGCCCCTGTTCCCTACAGTGACTTCAGTGCCTTTCCATGGTGTATTATTGTTTTTGTTCGACTATTATAAACCAAGCCCTACCCAGAAAAAGCTACAGAATGTCTAAAAGATATGACCCTTATTGATAAGCGAAGCAGCTAAATGATGTTTAATTTTAGATGTTATTTTGAAGTACACTTGACAACATTTTGTAGCTGTTCTTGTGGTAACACCATGTCAATAGCGGTCTGCAAAGAAAGGTGGCACGGCCACACCGCCTGCCATTTTTCTTTTCTTTTATTTTTCTTTCTCAACCATGCATGATCCTTCTGTAGTAACTATTCATTCCTTTTTGGCAAACAGTTTAACTGCCTAAGTGCTGGGGTTCACTTGTGAGGTAGATACTTTCTTGGTAGTGGTACTGATAACGTACAACAATAGGCCATCTCAAGCACAACGAAGGCTCATCACTGAACTGCTGACAGTCACTGAACAAGTATGTCGTGACATAAGTGCATTCGTCAGATTATTATTTTTGTATGCCACTGACTGATATTTTTGTCCGCTCATATCAGCTCATTTGTGCTGCCACAAGACAACCAACAATCGCGAGACGATATCACTACAGCACAGCTGTTACACATTGGCCATTACAGGGTAATTTGTTCAGAAGAACGGCAACTGCACTTTGTCGTATGCTTGAAAGATGTGGCAGCAGCTAAACAACAATTGTGCCGGACCGGGCTTGTGAAGATGACATGGCACACTGTCGACACACACACTCAGTGATCCTAACAAATAGGGAAGAGTGCAGCGCAAGGCCAAATACTTTCGTATAATTGTGAAAGAATACATGCAAGCATTTACCGCTGCAGTGCAAGGAACAAACATCCTGAAAACTATGCATGACGTACGCGCGTAGAAATGCGCAGTGGCTAGCAGACGACGCGAGGAGTACGCAGTTGGTATCAATGTGTCCACACTTGGGAGCTTCATCCGTCCGCCGTGAGGCGTGACTCCGTTCGATCTCGAGGCCATGAGGCGGTGTGCTCTCCTCGTCCCCCCTCCCTCTTTCTGTCTTTTTTGTAGGGCACACCCCCTTAATTTGTAAAAATTCGTAACAGGTTCCAAATATCTGTGGCTCCACACCCCACTTGACACACCCTTCAAATTCAATTCCTGGGGAAACCTGTGTGTAGGAGAACGTTTTGAACGGCGGACGGCATCAGCACCGTGGTCCTCTTTCATTTTGCCTTTGTCTCGGTTGTTTGCGTGGCGGTTCAACTGAAAGACAAGCTGCCATTCTACATTTTGAGTTTCACTTCTCTTGTGACGGGGAGGCCGCGTGTTGAGCACACCCCCGATCAAGGCAAGTAATGACCACCGCTCATGAATAAGCGTGTGTGTGTGTGTGTGTGTGTGTGTGTGTGTGTGTGTGTGTGTGTGTGTGTGTGTGTGTGTGTGTGTGTGAGAGAGAGAGACCGCCGCCGTCGCTCAAAACTGTCTATACCCTACCCTCATCAAAATTCTGTAAAACTTCTGTGTCATGCGCTACACAGCTTCGCCGGTCATTCACCTTCACAAAGTGAAATGGTGCATGAATTTTATATTGATGGCGCCGTTCAGCGGGACAACCAGATAACTATGTACGCTGTTCACCTTCAAACTGGAGCGTTATCCCATGTGCATTGGGAAAGCGGTACAAGAGGCCCGTATACTGTGTGACGTCAGTATATGGCTTTCCTCTCCTTTTCATTCTTTCATTCCCTTTACCCCCATGGACGCTGAGCCGTGCTCCTGACAAGAGCTGCAGAAAATAATGTAATTAACGGAATTATTATAACCCATGGCAACGGCTGGGCAAGTGCGCATCAGCTCTGACCGAAGTGTACGGCCTCTCAAATCTTGTCTTCTACCTGAAAGCAGAAACACCACGCAGAAGCACTGTACAAATTTTACTGGCAATCGTTTAATTATAAGGCAATTAGCCCACAAGGGTATGAGGTTCCTTGGGTGGAACTTGAAGAAACGAAAGTCAGTCACATGGATTACGTGAGCGGATACCCCGGGTGTTTATCCCCCTCCCCAAATCGAAATTTTGTATAAATGCCTGAGATGAACGCTCTAACACCACCAAAGAACGAACAGATATAACAATGGAATAAGATTGTTGCATTAATTACATTGGTGCAGCACTCCAGGGACGAATGGACAGTATGAAGAAATGCTTTTTGCCTTTCGTTTTTAAATTATGTGCCAGTTCTCTACAGCACACATACTTGACAGATCGCCTCCTAAATCATTCTTCTTTTCTTGTGATTAAGAGACAGGAGTGAGTGCAAATGTCACTGTGAATATCGGCTATGAAAATATGGAGGTATCTGTTGCTCACGCTTAAAATGGACTATAGTACACTAAAAGTGCCCACACTTGTAGAAACAGAACAATGCATGCAGAAAAAGTGCACATACAGTCCTCCGCAATGTAAACGAGCAGGAAACACGTGCAAATGGCTCAGTATTAGTATGCGCTGTCTTAACAAGTAATAGCTACACTCGAAAGCGCGCACATAAAGTGTACATTCTCATGTTTATCAATCAGCGTCAGGGAATATAAGCTGCACGTAATAACTCGCTGGTAAGATTGCCGATGTGCGTTTCAAGCTTCAGCAGGGACAAACGAAAATTCCCAAAATATGAAGTTCACCGCCAGGACCCCACGTTCATGAATAAATGAATAAATAAATAAATAACTAAAGAAGACCTTGCTGTAGGACAGTTCGCGATTCCATGCAATCATAATGCTGGACATGTGATTAGTGAAGGCGGCCAGTCAGTGGCAAAGAAGGCTTGCCATCGAGAAGCCTTGAGAACTGGGCCCCTGGTTTCGAATTCACAAAGCTTTTCGTTTGCAAGTGCTGCTTGCCAGTGGCCAGCTGCCATCACTATACGTTTACAGGTTGCACATCATGTTTGGTTGGCATACGCATGCTTTTACGAAGCTGAAGTGTAAGAAGGTATTTAGTGTAAAAGCATCATCAGATATATATGTCAGCCCCGCCACGGTGGTCTAGTGGTAAAGGTACTCGGCTGCTGATCCGAGGGTCGTGGGATCGAATCCCGGCTGCGGCGGCTGCATTTCGATGGAGGCAAAATGTTGAGGCCCGTGTGCTGTGCGATTTCAGTGCACGTTTAAGAACCCCAGGTGGTCGAAATTTCCGGAGCCCTCCACTACGGCGTCTCTCATAATCAGAACCGGTTTTGGGACGTAAAACCCCACAAAATAACAAGATATATACGTCAGCTCCGAAACAAAGGCCTCTCCAAGTGATCTCTGGTTTATCCTGCCCTGCGCAAGCTGATTCTATTTCGCACTCGCAAAGTTCCCAATTTAATCACATACACCACCTAACTCTTTGACACCCTCGGATCCGTTTATGATCCCGTCATATTCATGCCATCCATGATTCCGTCACTCTTAAATGGGTGTTTTTTTTATCTGTCAGATGGATTACAGGACGAGCCCAGGTACGTTTTGCTTTCTTTGCCAACTACACCTATGTATTGCGCACATGAACAGTAGAAAACATTCGCCGGTGCGTAGTTGAGGATAAAGCTTTTCGGTGCACGGTGTACTGGAATAAATGCTACTTCGTTGCTGCCATCGCGTTTGGCCGTAGAACGGAAACGCCGCTGTACCACACTGTATACTACGTTAAAATTTTAGGCTGAGCAACAGAAATTAACATTATGCCGGGGTCCACCACGGCTTTACTGCATCACTATGTAACGGACATGAGGCAGTAAAATTTACATAAGCAATGACAAAGAAAGCAGAAAATTTCCATTAACGCGGCCGAAATCGAACCCACGATCTCTCGAACCGCGACGAAAGGCGCCCGCCGCGCTACCGACTGAGACATGTTAGAAGGAGGACGAACGCGCCTGATAACCCTTCATTTAAACTTTCTCCATCTCTCTCCTCGTTGCGTTCTCCGTTGGCTGGGGCCGTGCTGCCACCTAGAATCGGTACAGCGAAATATCGTCATAACACCAAAGAACACCTATAGTTGGGCCTGGGTAGGGTGGTGTCGGCGCTCTCGCTGAGGCTACCCTACCTCTTAAGTGCAGTTCGGTCATCTCACTTCCGTGTTTTACCGATTCCTATAACAGGGGGATCAGCCACATTCCCCCCCCCCCTTTCTGCGACTGAAAATACTGAGTGGGACCTCATCTCCAAACTAAAATTACCGTCCAATTAATGTAGCTTATTGTGCATGCAATTTCACAATCAGAAAGGTGTTTTTTTTTTTTTTTTTGTTCAAGGCGCTCCCCTTTCCTAAAGGTAATCGTACTTGTTGCTGGGCTATACTCGGGTACAGGTCAAGAAAAAAAAAATGCGGCTTCTGCCTGTCAAAGGACCCCGCTCCAGCCAATGGTGCCGCTCTGTCAATGCGACGTCGCGGCAGACCCTCTCCGAGCCGCGCCCAAGAGAGAAATCGGAGCGCAGCGCGGAGAGGGTCCACTGCGACATCATGTTGACAGAGCGGCACAATTGGCTGGAGGGGGGTCCTTTGACAGGCAGAATCCGCTTTTTTTTTTTTTTCTTGACCTGCACCGGAGTATAGTTGGCGCATACTTTCAGAGGAAACTACACAGGCGCAAATAATGAAACACACACAGGAGAAACGCCAAAGACCTAACAAGCACCAGTGCGGCGCGTGTTATGTCTTCGGTGTTTCTCCTGTGTGTGTCATAATTATTTGCATCTGTGTAGTTTTCTAATGGCGTCGGGCTTAGTGCTAGCTTACAGATATATGCCCACGAAAATGTGCCATGGATAGCTGGCGTTCCAGGCCCCATTGTCCTGGATGACTCGTTATTATTCGTGTGAAGCCATTAAATTAGCGGAACATTTTGGGGCAGGATAACTTGAAGTAGGCATTAGTTACGTTTACCTAATTAATGCAGATAATCAACGATTGTTCAGTTCTGTGAGTGCATTTCGCTAGTTAACTAAGGCTCGAGCTCATAATGTTTCCTGTAAGGACAGTCACTTTTTGTCCGTACCGCATTGGCAAATTTTTGCCAGTACTATACCGAAATATGCTATCTTTACGCACATTCTTGTCGCTACGACTGTTTCTTTCATTCGGAAACATAGTTTATACCTTATATAAGCCAAACATCAAAAACGCTACCTTACGCATGTCAATGTTGAAAATCGTGCCCCTTTGAAACCGTGGTATTGTTTGTCTGCCGCTCCTTTCCAGATCCCTCTTACTACTTCAAACTTAGTGCGTCCTCATAGAGCTCTATGCTTCGTTATGACCACTTTTCTCTTGCTCCCTTCACTTTGATTTCCTCTTCATGATCTTTCTAGTATCTATTTTCTTATCTGATCGTACTTCTAGATACTTGTACTGATATATTCTTGGTATCTAATTTCTTTCTCTTATGACTGACTGGTCCCTTGTACCATTAAACACCGTCGAATGAGATTTCTTAGCACTAAGCTGTAATGTTCAGAGCCCCCCTCTCCACATACCTGCGACGTCTTGGATATCTCTGACTGTCCGCCGGCAAAATAACATCGTCCGCGTGTACCAAACCTGTAAGTCACGGCTTAGCAAGCGCACACCCTCGTTTATACGGAAGGCTATACCCTATCTTGTCTGAGCCTTTCTCTTCGTGCCTGCCACATATACCATATACGGCAGCGGCGATAACAGGTACCTAACGGAATCCTTCCTGCATACCTACTGATGTGTCATTAGTTAGACCTTCCCATGTCCTCTGAACAGAGTTATTTCGATACATTTATTCCAGCAACTGAACGTTGCTTCCTTTGAGACCTCCGCGTCTCCTGGAATGAACCGTAGCACTTCCCCATTCACGTTATCGTGTACGCGTTGGTACTATCTTGAAAAGCTAAGCACAATGACCTGTTCCTCCCTGGATATTTACACGGATTGCGTGACCAAAACTGTTGTCACTGATGCGCCTGGTCCCTCTAAATCCACTCTGGAAACAGACCAAACAGTGCACGACCTCCCTCTGGGTGTTTCAGAATTATGTGTGGGAAAAGCAGTTAGTATCTCATAACGGTTCCTTTTATTCTAGAAGTGTATACGTAATGTTGGGCGATGTTGCGGAGGACTGTAATGGGACCACACCATTCCAGAAAGACGAAACGACCGTGCACGCATGCGCGCCACACAGCAACGTCGCCTTACCTCACAGAGAACCGACCAAACCAGCCGGAAGAAAACCTGATCGAAAGACACGCGACACACGGAAAAAGAAGGAAGCGTCAATGTTTGAGGCAGGATCGCCTCATTTTAATATGCATGCACTTTCATTCAAAGCACTCATGCTCGCAGATATTTCAGCAGCTCAAACCGACTGTTGCCTTAATTACTACACCACCAAATAGGAACGTCTTTGCGCGGTCCTATATATATATATGTTTTTTTTAATACGGCCTCAAGCACCACGTGAACCAAATTTGTGAAGATCCATCCATATCTTTACCTCACGTGGCTCTGCTCTAAGGCCATGAGTATTTAGATCGAATTTCGGTTTCAACCATAACTGCGTGCACCGCTTCAATCGAACGTATGCTAATGTCGGCTGTCTGAAGGGGCTACTGCTACGTCTGAATTTTTTTAATTTATAGACTGGGCGTAGTAGGACTGTGAGATTTTCTTGTTTTCTCTGCGGTTACCAGATTTATAGAATTCTAGCCGCGAGCTTATTACAGCACGGTGCGGCGACGGCTGCATCACGCGCGCAGTCATCTATGCTCATTTGGCAAAGGCTGTTCAAGAGCAAAGGCAGAGCCGACAAAATGAATATCCTCAAGGAACAAAAGCATCGACGACTCCTTGCGGAGAGCGTGCTACCGCCCGCTTCAGTTCAGCGGTCTTTGAACAAGTGGGTATATATGCGCATTTTCAAGGTACAACACGGCAGCCGAGTACGCCGTGGGACTGTGTTTTACTGTATTCTGTGCTGAAAACACAGTAAAACTGACCTGCCGAATCGCACGGACTTCTTGCGCTTGCCATCCCACTCTTCGGCGGGAAGCGCTGGCATAGACACCTGAGTGCGTGGCGCCGTCAGGGCGTTGCTCAGCGGCGGCGCCATGATGCTGCTGGGTGCCACGTCGCCTGTGGGCAGGGCTCCCATCTGAATGAACAGGCTCCGGTTGCTCATCACGTCCAGCACCGTCAGCGACGTCTCCTGACGCGTGGTCACCGGCCAGCCGTTGTCCTCCACAAACCTGAACTCCGGCCGCCCGGCCCTCTTGGGTTCATGCAACTGCGCACGTCAACATGAGAAAGACACCCTTTTCAGGGGCTCACTTTCGCGTATAACGACTCACTGATTCTAGACTATACCGCCTGCTAGTGCCAGTAAATGCTACATTCCCATCATTTTCATCATCTAAGGAGAGCGCCACGCCAAGCCTGTCTCGTTGCCTTACATTGCACTACGTTTTGGCCGTAAGGGCCATAGTAGATGGAGGTGTCGGTCGGGAGAAGGAGGAAAGGGGGGGGGGGGGGGGGCGGGCTGCGGTGCAACTTTGATTCTAACCCTGCGCACGCTTATAAGCATGTATGTGTAACTATATATCGAAATGCAAATACACTTACTGCTACCATACATTATATCACTTAGGGGTTCACCAATACGACGTGTTTGCTAAAATGCGTGGCTACATGCTGACGTCTCTGCATTTACACTGTGAAAGTTTCAGTGGTTTTTCTCTATAGTGATAGCTGCATTAGGGACATCGCGGGGTTTACGGTGACGCCAACTGTAAGTTAAGAAAGTGTAACATACAACTCTCACCTTAACGACATCCTATATTCTTTGCGCGTGTGACAGGCTTGAAAATAGCGTTGCTAATACTCGGGTACAGGTCAAGAAAAAAGCGTCTTCTGCCTGTCAAAGGACCCTCCTCCCGCCAATGGTGCCGCTCTGTCAATGTGACGCCGCGGCAGACCCTCTCCGCGCCGCGCTCTGATTTCTCTCTTGAGCGCGGCTCGGAGAGGGTCTACCGCGACGTCGCATTGACAGAGCGGCACCATTGGCTGGAGGGGGGTCCTTTGACAGGCAGAAGCCGCTTTCTTCTTGACCTGTACCCGAGTATATTCACTCAGGGAGCAAATAACTTCTCTAATTGACACATGCAAGCAAGAATAATAACAAGCATATGCTCATAGGCCGCAATGTACGCCGCCAATCACAGTCGAACTTTGCTTGATAAGTGGTGGCGAGAAAAACATTTCGCGAATGCTTTTTGCCATTGGCCGGTTAGCTTTGCTATATGTCCAACAGCACCAGAATTGGCTGAAGTATTCTTTTGCAAACATACTTTGCACAATATGTGATTGTGAATACAGGCTCTTGTCCTTACGCGTTTTCATGTTTGATGGTACAGTTTCATAAATGCGTAAACTTCGACAGTACTGCATTGTTGTTACACAATTTGGCGCGATTTTTAAGGCTGACAGGCAGCAGAAATTTAAGCACGATGAACTGACGTACTCGTAAGCTGATTATACTCAAATTTTGCTTAGGATCGTACACGTAAATGTTACAGAAACAACGCCGGCAAAGCAATGTGCTAAAATTACGCGAACCGTATACATACGCATGTCTCTGTGGCCGCTTCAAGAAAACGCGTCGTCGGCGTATTTTTGATCGACTGAATATAACGTGCTAACAACACAGCACAGATCCGGCCAATAACTGTATCTGAAATCTTGCGGAATAAATTTTTCCCTAATATCGACGGAATTTCAAAAAAAAATCGCTAAATAACTGGTGCAAACACACGACGATTTTAATAAAATTGCGCATATTACGACATCGCAAAAGTTGGCAGCGACGGCCGCATTTTAGTTAACGTGTACCCGCGCCGTAGTCGAGTGCCACGAAAACAGCCACCACATCGGGAATCACCAATGCGCTGTATACAGCCACAGAGCCATCGCGACTAGGACAAGTTCTTTTTTTCTTCTTCGATGCTGTAGCAAGAGTTGCCTGGAATATTCATTAAAATTAGTTGTCTTTTCGTCTCAGTCCCTTACGACTTCTCCATTCCTATACGCATGAAGAAGTTAACTTCCCCTGTGCTTTCCTTGGCTTCGCTGTCGGCAGGCTTCGTTTGCATGGTGGTAAAAGTAACAAGAGACTGTGCCATTCGGAGCGTTTTGTGAAGGCGAAAGCCTCATAGTCGTCATATAAAGGTGACAATGATAAAAAAAAAAAAAACGGTGGCAGGATCTGGTGCCAGAAATCGAAAACTCCGGAGCACTCCAATACGGCGTTCCTCCTTCTTCATATATCTCTTTCAGTCCCTTTCCCCTAACCCCACGGACGCTTAGCCGTGCTCCTGCAAAAGCTGCAGAAAATAGTGTCCTTTCCGTAACCATGTCACAATTATTACATACCAAAATTGGCGAGGAAGAGTGCGAATGTATGACATGACTGATATAGTTCACGACATCAAAAACGTGACGTGTTCGTCAGTTACGGCACCATTAACGATAATAAAATACCGCATGGTTCGATCATACCCACACTGGATGTGCGGGTGTGAGCTACGCGTGACTGAATGTTAACCTCTTGCGGCTTTAACGCCAAAAAAGCGTTCACGCGATGTTCGACTGGCAAAGGCTCAGGCTTTTGCCTTAACGTCTCTTAAGCGATAGCTAAGGATTTCCAGGAATTTTTCGCGCTTTATGAAAAGCAGTATCAAAAGATAAAGAAGACAGTCCAAAGACTCTCTTTTGCCATTCTTTAGCTGCGCACCTACCTTGTTATAGTGCCCTCTAATCATCTTATGTACCTCTCCTCGCCGTATCTCTCTTTTTCTTTTACACCTGTCGCAACTGCCTGCCGTTTTCCTTTTTATCTTCTTTCTCTCCCTTTTGTGATATTTCCTTTACGTTTATATTTTGCCGCTAATATTGTACCGTGTTATAAGCTCTGTTCGTCCTCATTGTTTAGGTTTCAATTCTGTTTTCTTTTATTTCGTCAAGATTTCACTTAAGCTTCAGCTTTTCCCCATGCATTTCGTTAATGCTTTACCCTACATTTCTTATTTGCCGCTAACATATAATACTGCACGTTTCATTTCATCGTTTGTATTTTGTAGTATAACCCACTCCCATCTACAATGCCTCGGCGGTTGAGGGCATTGAAAGTAATTATAGTCGAATAAACAAAGGAAGCGTGCCGCTTATCGCTATAGAGAAAACGGTGCGCGTGCACCCGCCAGTCGCGAGAGCCGTGAAACTCAGTTGCATCACACACTGTAAGAGCCCGTCGGCGAGAACAACGCAAGCCGAAGATTGAAAGGAAACCCCACTCAATCACGCCGAGCTCGTCTTTCTTTCCCAGCTCGCGCAGAGCACAAGCGGACAATACAGGATGATGCGGTCTTGGCGCAATGCCTTGAGCGGAAGTCGGGCAGCTCCCGAGTCTGGTCTGTCTGGGACATCCAACGATATACGCACGTTTCGTTCGGAGATTTTTTTTTTTTTTTTCCTTTCTCAAAGAACAGAATCTAAGGTATCTGGACCTCTGAAACACCTGCTACGATCGCTCTGCGCTGCCCTCAACGCTTCGAACAGTCTCTTTTGACAAAGTTTCGAGAGGACAAGCCTTCTTTCAGAAGACTGTCGTCGTGTGACTCATGCTTCGTTCGTTTACCAACAAATGGGCGCGGCGAACAGCTCAAGAGTGCAGTGGAAGCCTTTGTAGTCGACGGCTTACGGAAAAGAACACAGTTGAGGGAATCAGGATGAGCCAGTCTTTGTAATAAGAACCATATATAAGATATACAAGCGATCAGATAGATAGATAGATAGATAGATAGATAGATAGATAGATAGATAGATAGATAGATAGATAGATAGATAGATAGATAGATAGATAGATAGATAGATAGATAGATAGCGGTGCCCTCTTTGCTTTGTCTCTCTTCCCTTTCGCCTATTTTTCATGAAGTGTTGCGCTAATAAAATCATGACATACGAGAACAAGAAAAAGTTATTGCCAAAGGGGCGACCTAGTACAATGCTCACGCGCTCGCGCAGGGTGTCAATTACCTGATCAATGATGGCCTCCCGGAACTGCCTCAGAACAGCGTTGTAGTCGCTGAAGACAAAGCCCAGGGAACTGCCACCCGTCGACATGACGCCTATCCTGGGCTTTTCTGGAAAAAAAAAAAAAAAAAAGGAGGGAGAGCAGGTTTGTGTAGAAAACAGGGGCGCGAGAGACAGCGCTATCTAAGCTCAAGAGATCATCGGTGAAGGACGGTCGCTCGTTTCTCATTGCCTAAGGCATGTGTGTATGCACTTCACGGCGTAATATCACTATTAGCGCATACTTGAAAACACTGCGCAAACAGCGCGCAGGACTGGCTGCAGGAAAAAAAAAAAAGGAAAGGAAAGACAGCTTTGTAGTGACGCTGAACCGCGTTTTAGCAGGGCTGCAGAAAACAGCGCCACATACTCCTCCTTCTCAATTCCACACCGGGCACACCAACTACACAACTGCACCTTTATAAGATAATCAAAAACAAGGTAATTCGAATTTTTTCTTCCAATACCTCACATCACGCACAAATTTCTACAGAAATGAAGAGTGGCACCACAGACGAGAGAAGATAGCGGCTGAAAAGGAATTTCGAACGGGCCTTAGGGCGATCGCCTTCATGCCTTTTCAATTATACAGCTTTTCTATACTTGTCATTAGCTGCACTCACAGTGGTGCTCAGTGGCTGTACGGCATTCTGCTGTACGTACGAGCGGCTCGTACGTGCAGTTCCCGGTCGCGGCGGCCGCATACAAATGAGGGCCGAATTCAAAAAGCACGTGCCGCGTATCAGTCCACGAGTGCTCTATGCATGGTGCAAACCCATTTACTTAGAGGAACTTAATGAGAACTCCTCCTCTGTGCGGCGTCTCCAATCGCCCATGAGCTTAGCTGTTAAGTGCCGCCGAGTCGCTGGAGACTTCTGGAGGCTTGTGACATCATGAGTATACACTAAACCGTCAGTGAGGCCTGTCTAGTATGTATTCTCTAGGTCCTGCTGTATACGTGTCTCTGTAGCCTCCAGAGTACCACCTAACTGCCGCGTGCATGGGCGACTTTGCTTTCTCTTACCTTACTCTTTCGCTAACACTGATTTCAGCTACGATGAACCGGTGGCCCGCATGGCACGACCAACTCAACAGCTTCAGTTCCTTACTTTGCTTCGAAAGAACGATCACTGTTGGTCACTCTAGTGACCGAGATATTTGTTCGTTTGCAAGTTCTGGGATTCTCAAAAGTCTACGCTAGTACTGTAGCTCAACAGATTCCGGCGTTTTTCTTTTCATCTATCCGCAATGTCCGCGACTGCAAGCATACTTCACCCCCGTAAAGACCAGCACGTTTACCAGACAAACTTCGGTCTTGAGGCTGTAATCTGTCTTCTACTGTATAACCATTTAAAGTCCACCCACTGCTCTCTTTCCCAATGCTATTTCTTGCTATATTTATTTTGCAGAGCTACTGTCAGCATTTATTCTGGGCCCTAGGAAAACGTAGTGCTCCGCTATTAAGTATTTAGTTATTACAGCTATTGCAGTTATTAGTACGTTATAAATGTGAATGCTGTGTACCTCACCTGTTGTCATATTTTCAAGCTTCTTTTATGGTGCTGCATCATCAATCTACTGATGGTGCCCACCATCGGTAGATTTAACGAAAAAAAGAAATAAATTATGCCAACCATATGTAGGGAAGGACTCGACGAAAAGGGCAACAATAAAACTGCCTGTCAAACACTTTAATCTCTTGAGCTTGGCTTTGCACTGTGCGCCGCGTACATACGATATCTGGTGTTCCCCAAATGTTACCGAGTCGCGTTGTTATCATGTCGAATGTTACAAATGCGATTGTGTATGCTGTTATTCGGCCCAATATGTGTATGTGACGCTTCGGAAAATAAATTGTTGGAAGTTAGCGCCTGTGTTCGTGTTTTTAACCAATCCGTGTTTTCAGCCCGCGATTGTGTGCTTTGGACGCTAGATGAAGAAATATGCTACGCTGTTTGGATACCTCCAATTCCTGGTTTAAGTAATTTAAACAAAATGACACACATATCATAGTAGTATTTCTGATATGTTGGAGAAATATTCAAATTCAAGGTAGTTCAGCAAGCCATTACGTAAGTCATTCAGTACATCAAGAATTAATTGCTGTGTAGTTAAGTTTAGCTCAAGAACAATCCATAATTTTACTCCGAACAAACATACCTCTCCATGGCTATAAATAAAGGCGGACAAGTCGCTATAATTTTTAAATGCGAGGTATTTCTTTGCGATTTTGAGAGCGTATCTTGAGCGAACTTGGACCGTATCTATCTATCTATCTATCTATCTATCTATCTATCTATCTATCTATCTATCTATCTATCTATCTATCTATCTATCTATCTATCTATCTATCTATCTATCTATCTATCTATCTATCTATCTATCTATCCGCCTACGTCTCGGTGCTCTCCGGGTCGTCTCGTTTACCTGGTACACACCAATATTTGGATGGTAGAGTATGAATATATGCCGAACATTAATGATTTATCTTAGCATCTCTAACATGAAATACTCGTCATGTGCGCAACGATTAACGATACTGCAATCACGTATGGCTCATACCCGTAGCGCTCCGCTCGTGTTATTCGGGTATGCGCCACAGGTACGTGTTTCAATTTTGTACAGCCCATGCCAATCTCGAACGAAGTAAAACAGACAAATCAGACCGCACCTAAAGACAACAAAGGCATTAGCACACAGACGCACACGATCGCGCTGTAATCTCCGAAGTCAACCTACCAAGCGGTAGGCGTGCATCGAACATGTGCCACCAAGGTACCAATCAAGCACGCTGACAGCGGCTCCTCCCACTAGGTACGGTAAACAAACCTAATGCACCAGTAGCTGCGGTTAAGGTGCTTTTGCGAAGTCACTTGCGCTTCTTAGCAACGTAATGAAGTATACATATGTTCTACTAGCACTCGGCATGTTATTCAACTTTGCTTGATCCCTTAGGAGAAGTTCAACGAGCGACGCTCATAATATACGATACATCACAGCGCCGTAGCGTGCATTTCTCTTCGAGGAAACAGGCGTCTGTCAGTGTCAGTGCCAACGTTACGTCGCTATAAGCTACAATTCAATCACCACGGAGCTGTCGAGTTTTTTTGGTTAGACCACGCATGTTAGGCATACGCCTATACTCATGCACTTTGCACAAAGACGGTCATCCTATTCGTAACGCTTCGCTCAATGCCGCATGATCAACCATATGCAACTTCCTCGCCGACTGCTTCGCGTGACACCGATTCCCACAGTGCGTGCATCGGCATCTGCAGGATTTTTCTCTTAATGGAGAAATGTGCTTATCTCAATATACACTATGTGTCCCACCATAGTTGGGATTCGAGTACGCATACATCATTCGCTTCCATTACTTTTTGGCTTCATTATCGCTCTTTCGTTCTATGTTCGCGTGCAGTGGTCGATGTCCTTTTTCCGCGTCGCTAACGTACCCCTCTTATCAGAATGAAACCTCTCTATCTCTTTGACACGCGTTTCACCTACAAGATCCACCAGTGGCGCCTCTTTCAGCGCCGCCTGAATGTTGCCATAGTAGCTGACAAAACTGTCGCAAATGGAAGACGAACAAGCGATGGCACGTATACATGATCATTTGCCGGGAGGGCGCTGAAGCGTGACGGTTCGCGCCTGAACGTTGCCATGACAACTAACGCGACCATGACCGCCCGATGCGACTGTGCGATCACGCCTATACAAGACGAAGCCTTTGCTGATTCTGTAATGTCCATGTGAAGCAAACAGGTAAGCCTGTTCCCCTCGCGATATGGCTGTGAGAGGCTCGCGACATGGCTGCCGATTCAACGAGAAAAAAAATGCCTGTCCCTCCGTCACGTAAGACGGATCTCTATATAGAAACATCTGAACCGCGTGAACGCGTTGTACCGGCGGTACAAAAATGTAAAATGAAAACGCTCTACTGAATAAAAGCCCTCACTGGAACAGCGCAAGGCAGACACCGAGTCACTGCACCAATCAGAAAAATTCAGGCTTTGTGACAAGTTAATCTTCCCCTGGGAATCGATGTCTCCCAGAGGAGATTCTGCCTGGAGGAGTTTTACGATACCTCGTACACAAGGGTGTATAGAAAGTTAACAACGTATACTGTCTGGCAACAAATACAAAGAGATAAAAAAAATCGCGCACGCCTTGCTAGTTTCGTTTTCGAGATGGCAGCTAGATAAATTTGTAAAAATTCGTAAATGCTCTCTTTTCACACCATGTGTGGCTCTGATTTTTCTACTATACCACGTTCTATCGACCACCACGCTCTTGTCCTTTGCTTCGCGGTTAATGAACACTACTGAAGTAGACGGCGCGTGTGTCGCCGACCTCTCCTCGGCGATGTTTCGGCTTCAGGATGTAACTTAACCTGCTCTACCAACGAATGCGTCGCTACCCGGAAAATATTACGAGATACCGAATTCAAGTTTCACTGCGCCGAATAAACATCCACGAAGTTCGGCAAGGGAGGCACGGGTCCGCAGTGACCGGCGGCAGGTCATTGTCCGGTGAATCGGAGAAGAGCTGTAGATGCCGATCGTGAGGGCCGACCCCAGCGCCGAAGGCTCAACTGCCGTATTGGTGCCTCGATTCAATTAGAATCGCAGGCAGCGATAGCGTGACCGGTTAGATGCCTACACAGATATATCCGAAGCGACGAGCTTGTCGGGAGGTTTCACAACAGGCCAGGTACCCCCGCTGATTACGTATGCGGCGACACAGTGACGCAGTGTTTTATAAGCAGCGAGGCATCAATGGCGCGCCCCCAAAAAAAGAACCCCCAATCAAGGATGCGGCGGGCCGGAAGCTCCCGACTCTTTGCAAAACAAGCTCTACATATTCCCGCACGTTATATCGGCGGCCGCTTGCGCTAATGCGACAGGGAATAGAGCGCGCCAAGACGAGAACAGTGGATGACGCAACGGCCCCATTGTAGAGCGCGCGTTTGCCGCCGCTCGAGTTTCCCATTTTATGTTACTCGTCGCGTTCATTTCCTCCGGAGCGAAGCACTTCTTGCCTCGTGCCGAGGCCGTGGAGCGCCCAAAACAATTGGGCATCCGGGTGGCCTTGCCTCTGTCCTACTCGGGTTGTCCCCACGTGGCTGACAGACGACGGGGTGCCAGCGGCTCCCATGGCGAAAATTCCTCTCTGGAGCGCCCGGTGTCTCGTATATGGCCTCGTCTTATTACCACGTATATACGTAGGCGACTGCGAGTGCGTTTCTTCTGTTTAGCGAGATCGTGACTCAGGTCCATATAGGTGCGAAACAACCACGGCGGGTATACTAGCTCATAACACACACCGCACTGTGCCACATTTGATCTCTATTTGAGGTTCGCGTGGGACCAAGACGCCCCACTTCAATTATCTCCTTGCCGCGGGAGAGCGTGCTTCACCGGGTTGAATGCAAAAAAAAAAAAAAGAAAGAAAGAAAAGGAGCGTGCGCTCAGAGGACTGTGTACGAGAGAGAGCAGTCGAGTTTGTCTCCACATATCTCGATCGACCGCACTGGGAAAGCGCGAGTGAAGAAGCGGTGCCGCACGCGCAACCTGCGGACTCCGCGGGCACGTCCGGAACCACGGCGGACCGACCTGCCCGAAGACCGCGTTGCTTTATCGCTTTCCCACGCGAACCGAGATAGCGGCCTCGACACGGCCACTATGCTTACCGTGTGCTGCGTAATCGGAGAGAACGCGGGGCCCTCTTTACACACCGTCGCATTTTCCTCGGTGGCGAGACCGCTCAATGATCTCTAGAAGGGACACTTCATTTCTATACGCAAGCCGTGAGGTTTATCGATCTCCCTCTCTTTCCATTTTCCCGTATACGAAGGAGGTCCATATACCTCACTCACACAGAAATCGCGAGTATTGGAGCTTTTATTTTATATAGTTGCATGGGCACACACTTATTGGAGCACCATTATACCGTTGATCTATATGGTCCGTGCTGTTTCAGTATCAGGAAGTAGTCGACAGAATGTACCTAAACGCTGGGAACGCGAGAGGCAGTCCCCTCCTGAAAGCAAACGTGCGTGCGTGCGTGCACACACACACACAGACACACACATACACACTCTCTCTCTCTCTGTCAAGCCTTCAACGAGACGAATGCGCTAACAGCAATTTTACAGCCATTTGTGACCCTGCTTTGGTGTAGCACAAATTGTACCGGTGATGAGCAATGAATTTACGTAAGGAATGATACTTTGAACTCAGATTCTTATACCTTACTATTTGCATATACATGCGTGTGCGATGATGCAGCACAAACGTGTTGCTTCAAGATATTCAAGAACATTGTAATTCGTCTAAATTTTCAATAAGATTATAACAGTTACAGCATAACGCACTATGAGAAGTAGAGGTAGTAGAGTTGACTAATTTCGCCTGCGTGTCAGTAACAATCACATAAACTCACTTTTTTCACGTCTTTCCCCTTAATTCACATTACTCACTTTTTTTTCCATGAGTGCAAAGCGGTAACACTAGCACACAAGCTATAAAGAAAAAGACGAATGCACTTTGCTGAACATCTTGGGCACATATTTTTAAAAAACAAATGCCACTCTCGTAATTTTTAGCAAATGCGAGCTTCTATAAATGAAAATTTAGATATTGCTATCCAGGTGCGTGCGCTGACACTCTAGGCTGGAGGCCATTTGGCGAATCCTTCATCCTCCCTCGAATTCAGTGAGTCATAGACGGTCTCACAAATACACATAATTTTGTGTGCCACGCCAAAATGCACAGTTAGCCCAGCTTGCATAACAATACCCTCACCCCACCAGCCCTGCCAGCATGGAAAAGCTTTAGCTTTACGATTGTACTCTTTGACACGACTGCCTTAAAATATACGTAAATAAATAAATAAATAAATAAATAAATAAATAAATAAATAAATAAATAAATTTCGTGGTGACAAATTTGAGATAGGTCTCCCCACCTTCACACGCCCTTTCACAGCTTGACGATATGCTACTGTAGACTTGGATGCACCCCTCTCTGTTTCCTCGCCACATGCAGGACTCACGCCCGTGTAAACGTACGTAAATAGTTATGTTTACTAACCTTGACATGCACATAGTGCAGTAATGACGACTTTTACTACCTGTCTATAGTAGTAAATACCTTAGCGACCTCATTATACAGCACAGTATCCGACAGGTATAAAACTACACTCCTCCCATTTTTTACTAGCCGGTTGTAGCGTAAGATCCAGGATAAGTGGCGGTGTTGAGCGGAAAAAAAGAAAAAGATCAAACGTTCCATTTCATATTGGACCAAAGTTCGCCGCTTCTAGAAAATACGACGCGAGATGACAATAGCCACACTTACATGAACGCGCTACATTTACATGTAGCGACACTGCATTATATGCAGGTGATTACGTTTGATAATTGGGGCTCTTTAACGTACTCCCAAGTATATGCGCATAGGCGAAGCTCCATTTCATCGACATCTGAAGTCACACTTTCCGGCACAAAGCAAGTTTTCATGTGCCCGGGCGACCCGAGCGCGGAAGCTCCGTACTTCTCATGCAGGACGCGCAATCACGTGCTGCAGGGCTATAACAAATCTCAACGGTAGTGGGACATAGCGAGAAAATCAAACGACACCAGAACACGCGCTGGTCTACCACAGCATTTTGCCAAACTGATATTGGTGTTACTGAACTTGCGCACTCTTCCGTACAGCCTCTTTCATTCATTCCGCACTAGCCCACAAAGGTACATATCTTCTTCATAACCTTTTACAGCTCTGGCATGCAGTGTCGACTGTTATACTGGCGAGTCACTTTTGTCTATATATACAGCTTCACTAAGCGGGCACTACGAGGAAATCGGCATATGCATATAACTCTAGCAGTAGGCATAACTATACGAAAGGAGATACGGCAGGGATACACATTGACCGATACGATATAATCAGGCACACTCACCATAATGCCTACAAATGCTTACTATCCTATCCTCTGTCATGAGATGAGAGACCCGGATGAGGTGCTCCTGTGTCTTCTGGACAGGCCACCTGGAAAACGAACAGACGCTCGTCAGGTGTCCAATGCTGCGACAGCGCACACCAGGCGGAACACACCGCGCTCTTAAATACGACACCTTTTATCCTGACGTCGCCATAAACTACATAAATGCGGGTATATACACTCTATAGAGCGAAGGCTGGTTAGCGACGTAATGAACGAAAAGTTTTGCGACTAACGGGTCGGTATTGTCGGTATAGGCGACACTACACGGCGAACATGCTGAGACATAATTATAGATTGGGCATGTTATACGGCCTGGCCTGCTACATCTATAGTGCTCACAGTTGGCCAGGAATGTTACTCACGAACTCAGAATATATCTAATTACAGTCACCACATACTTTCCGACTCGGTATTTTACTCTTTGACATAACATGCGATGAACATTGCTGCAGAAAGCTGAGGTTTGCCATCATTTATCACCGTGAAAAAGTTAGCGAATGTCCGCCTTCCAGCGCGTATTTTTAAATCCACCTTCTAGACGTAATCGGCAGATGTACGTAAAGCAGCAGTAAAAAAGAGGCGCAGTGACGTCACCCCCGTTTGACCGCGAGGGTCACGCGCAGCCTCGGGCGCAAGTGTGGCCGTTCTCACGCCCACGCGCTGGCGGTCGGCCGTGTCGTCCGGCGTGTATGTGGGTGGCCACGATGAGAAAATAGCCGCGTAAACAAAGACGCGCGCTCTCTGAGGGACGAGACCGCGGCTCGAGAGCTGCGGCTGCTCGCCACCTCAGAGGCTTGGCCGCGCTCCAGGCTGGCCGTCGCTTGTCCGTGCACGGCCCGCATTCTGAACCGCCGACGTAGCGACCGCTGTTTGCGGCAACTATAGCAGCTGAAGTATGCAGCACTCCACCCACCAACGAACAGAGACGCTTCACCGTTACTGGAGGCACTGCAAGGCCGTTTCTGTCGTTTAGTAGATGCATCGCGTGAATAACTGAAGTGGCGTAAAAACTGGCAGATCGTTAAAAACGATGTAGAATAGGCAGTGTCGCCGGAGCGAACGTTCCGTCTTCCCTGTTCTACATTGTTTTTAATGATCTGTTCATCGATCAAGCCTCCATCTTCCCCTGGGCTTCTCCTCTATAGTTTGGACAAAAATTGACAGTCACTATGGCTAGCGCCAAGGACGATGAGGAAAAGGTTATGTTGTATCAGAGAGAATAGTTTAATAAAAGAACTTGTTGCTGGGCTAGTTGGTAATATACTGCACAAAATTAGAGAGCGCGAAGACGCACACACACACACACACACACACACACACACACACACACACAGCGCGGTGTGTGGGGTCGTAACTAATTTGTATGTGCGTTCATGTGTGTGGTTAGGACTGTATGGTTTTTTGTGCGCTCTGCTGTGCAACGCGCTCTTTAATTCTGTGCAATGCACCTTCCTCTACAGTAATCCATCATTATTACAATGTGTCTACCCTTAATTACTCATCATTCACATCGTCATAGACATAAACTGCCTTAATCCACCCTAATATTCGCCTTAAACTGCCTTACGTACTGCATAGAAAACCGGCGGTTTTCTTAAATAATATTGTGTGCTACTAGTACTGCTACTGAAACCATTTGAAACGTCTAGCTGTGACGGGTACTATCCGTGACGTATTTGTCGTACCATTTGTGTTAACGCCGTCGCCGGACGTTCCCGGATGAGCTATAAGGCTTTCGCCTCAATAAGCTGCTGTTGCTCATATAAGGATGGCGCTGATGACTTGTCATGCGAGAGCAGTCGGAAGGTTGTTAATTAATGCGCACCTGATTAGATCGACTTCGTAACAACCCGTCTCTCTCTGTCTCTCTCTCTCTCTCTCTCTCTCTCTCTCAAACCAGAGAAAGCACTAGAGTGAATGTGATGGTATTTTAAAATATATTCTCGAAGTATAACGTTGGAAAAGAACATGTGTATGAATGCATGAACTTTAGAAAGCGCAATGGTTTTGCCCTCAAGTGGTATGGTCGCCTTCGCCGACTGCCATGAACGCCAGTGGACCAGCAACGGGAAATTTTAGACCGCGCTCCTTTCTGGTAGTGAGGATTTACTTATTTAACCCATTTATAACGTTTCCTGATCGCGTAAACAGCTGGGCAAGCAAGGAAGGCCCGAAAACACGCCCCCCATTTTTCGCGACTGCACCGAGGCGGTGAGATACCAGATCCAGCGCTGGCGGACGCGCACGTAATCAGAACGCGCACGAGGCTGCTTCCGGCGACGACAGTTTCCTCGCGCTTTCTTCGACCGCCGGCGCACTTGACGGCCTGGCTGATGGGCACCGCACCGCGGATGGCTTCCAGAAATCGACTGATTTCTGGAGTTTTACGCCCCAAAGCCACGCTATGATTGTGAGGGACACCCTAGTGGAGGGCTTAGGAAAATTGGGACTACCTGGTGTTTCTTTAACGTGCACTGACATCGCGCAGTACACGGGCCTCGACATTTCGCCTCCATCTAAACGCAGCCGCCGCGGCCGGGATTCGATCCCGCGACCTTCGGATCAGCAGCCGAGTGTCATGGCCACTCGACCACCGTGACGGGGCAGGCTTTCAGAGATGATGCGCCGAGAAATGGGTTGCACCCTTCACTATACACGGCGATGAAATGGCAGTGGGGACCATTGAGTTGGATCAAAATAGTTCAACTCAATGTGCTCTAAAGAGATAGCAATTTGCAACCCTGCATATACGCAACAGGGTGCTAAACGCACTCTAGCCCCAACGCTATATAAGACATTTGCGAATTTAATGCATCAGTGTCACGCAAATTGACGTATGTGGACGGAGAAACTCGGTTTTGTTTGGGTATATAATTTGCAACGCGATTCATTTCACGCGCCGTGGTGGATAGGGCGTCGCGCTATTATGCACGAGGGTGCAAGTTCGATCCCGAACACAGCAGCCGCATTTTCAATGAGAGGGAAATGCGAAAACACCCGTGTGCCTGTATTAGGATGCACTTTAGAGAACCCCACTTACAGCCCCGAGGCGGTACCTCACAGATCGTTATTCCTGTCACTAAGTCCCCCTGAATTTATTTTGAAAGTTTAAAATTTCATGTGCCTTTAGCGTTTCGCTCATAGCACGCGGGCTGCGCCACTGTTTTCGCCGAGATTGGCTTCTGGACGTCCCCGATTACAGAAGCGAACAGCGGAAACGAATCCTTGCTGCTGCATATTTTGCAACGATCCATTACGATCATTTTATATTCTTGTTTTAACGCAACAGAACAATCCCACATCCAAGACAGCAGAATGCCGCGAGGAATCCGCATTATGATATTAAGATATTACTTAAGACACATCCATCTTGGCCAGGCATGCAATCGAAAACGAGACCTTTCCATTGGTAGCCGATGTACCAGCTGAGTCAATATAATTCTGCTGAAGACGCGTACCACGTTCATTGAGGTGCAAACACTTCGCGCGAAGAACGTATTTGGGCAATATTCCCAGAAGCCGCATTCCGGAACGGTCCGTCTCGGCAGCAATAAGTGCAGCAACGGTGGAACCTAACGCAAAGGCCGAACACAAGTGGGTTACCGACACAGAAGAGTTTTGTTGAGAGAGGAAAGCAAGGAAAGGTATGGAGATCAACCAGACATGCGTCCGGTTTTCTACCCTTCACAGGGGCAAAGAGGTGAAGGGATGAAATAGAATGGGAGAGAGAGAGAGAGCGAAAGAGCATAAGTCTCGCGCGCACTTGCACAGCCTATACAGGCGGTCGCAGAGAGCTGTCGGCTTTGTGTATACAACAGAAACGCTCTCGTTGCCTTCTGAGCCACTGAGCAATACTCCAAGAATCCGAGAATGGAGGTTCAACTTCGGGCCATCGAAAGAGCCGTGGAGATGGCTGCAAGGCATTGCTTGCTCTAGCCACCCTTCCGACTAAACGAAATTCACCAAATAAAGCTGATTCCTCTTCCTCTTCCTCCTTCATGGTCCAGTAATCAACGGCTGCTGAAAACGGCTTCGAGTCCAGTCGGTTTAGTACCATGTGGAGTCGGTATCACTGGTTGTCATAACGAACGCAAATGCACAGAACATGTGTAATGGTCTCTCCGGTTGCGCAAAAGTCGCATGTGCTTCAGCCATCCCGACGCGCAACGAGCAGCGCCCACCTGTCCGTGTCCCTCTCATGTTGTGGTTGTCTGTAAGCGCTGAACCAACTTGCCAAACAAGAAGTTTTGATGACGCAGCGAGGGTGCCTTCGTAAATGCAACCCCTATCCTTGACAACGTTACATATATCGGGAAATTCGTGATGGCAGTTGTAGCTCCAAAGAGAAGTCACGTTCATGCGTGTACAGGTGGCACTTCTGAATGAATTCTGGTGGACACTATAGGCTAAAAACAGCTTGAGTGAGCCTGTTGTCCGTTACACACTGTACAATAGTGGCTGTATCGAAATAATGGCACTGTGAGACACTCAAAAGGAAATTAGCTATCTATCTGCCCCGCCACGGTGGACTAGCGGCTATGTGGTACTCGGCTGCTGATCCGAAGGTCACGGGATCGAATCCCGGCCGCGGCGGCTACATTTCGATGGAGGCGAAATGTTGAGGCTCGCGTACTGTGCGATGTCAGTGCAGGTTAAATAAACTCCGGTGGTCTAAATTTCCAAAGCCTTCTACTACGGCGTGTCGTGAATTTGGGACGTAAAGCGCTAGAAAGCGATCTCTCTCTCTAAAATAAAAAGAATAAACAAACTCATATATATGAGTTTGTTTATTCTTTTTATTTTCAATACCCTCCATCGCCGAGGCATTGCAGAGGGTAGCGGGTTACAATATACAACACAAAACAATGAAATAAAACGTGTGGTATTATACAATATTAACGGCAAAGTGCAGAAGTGCAAAAGTATCACGAAGGGGAGATAGAGAAGAAAGAAAGAAGAAACGCACACACACACACACACTCACACACACACACACACACACACACACACACACACACACACACACACACACACACACAAACAAACGTCAGGGATCGCGACACGTGCAAAAAGAAAGGTGTGGGAAAGAGACATACATGAGATGATTAGAAGAGAGCATTAGCGAAGGTAGGTGCGCAAATAAAGAATGACAAAAAAAAAACAAAAAACGAAGTGATCAGAAATAGAAACGAAGTCGCCTGGTAGACAACTCTAATCAGGTTCGATGCGAGCGGCATTAAAGAGAAAGAAAATGCTCGCGGTCAATCCGAGATGAACGATAAGTGGGAGGCGTAATGAGCTCGGTACGTAGTGATGGATGATGGCGGACCTTATGAAAGAGGCGGAACTTATATCGAAATTATAAAAGTGGCAGTGACATTTTGTATGTTCACGCGAAATGTACCAGTAATTCGAAAAAGATAAACGAGGAGATAACTTGCTGCACGTGGGAGTCAAACCCAGATCTTCCGCATTACGAGGAGGGTGCTTCACTGCGTTAGTAGAGAGTTTCAGTGCTGAGTGCCCGAGCGCCGTTACGTATACGCACGGTCCCTGGTTGTTTTGTACTCCCCTTGGAGGCAGGAGGGCAACGTATGCACGCAAGAACGCCGGACCCTTGCGCTTGGGGACTCCAACACTAAACTCTGTAATCAGTGCCCTCGCCCCGCCACGGTGGTCTAGTGGCTCTGGTACTCGGCTGCTGATCCGAGGGCCGCGGGGTCGAATCCCGGCCGCGGCGGCTGCATTTCTATGGAGGCAAAATGTCGAGGCCCGTGTACTGTGCGATGTCAGTGCACGTTGAAGAACCCCATGTGGTCGAAATTTCCGGAGCCCTCCACTACGGCGTCTCTCATAATCAGAGCTGGTTTTGGGACGTAAAACCCCACAAATCAATCAATCTAATCAGTGCCCTCAAAGATGATATACGAACGAATGATCGATGAACAACAGGCCTTGAGCCACGGATGCGGATCGAAATCAAGTAGCATAGCCATGGCGCCAACTTTTGCGCCGATGGCTTGTAGTTCGACATATACAAACCGCAGTATATGCGATAAACCGCGGCTGAAGGCAAAGCGAGTGAACGCCGAATTTTTCAATATAACTTTCAATATAACCGCAAACGCAATGTTTCATCTAAAGAGCATCATCCGAAGAGCTTTTATAAAAATTCATAACTACGGAAGTACCACCGATATTCTTCTCCCCTTCTGATACCGATAGCTAATACTAACACTGGATTTGTATATAACACTGATTTCCCTTTACGTAAAGCGCATGCTAGTTTTATACGGTGATCAGACTGCGGAATTTTCCTCGATATCATTTTAGAATGCTTTAGCAGCTATGATAAAAAATGCTTGATAGTTATACCGATCTAAAACAGAACTTAACGTACATATATATACGTATATTTGCTAATGTTGTTCCTTTGTAAAGCTTTATTCTGTCTTTGTACTACCATGTATCAAGGCGCTTAGCTGTTATTCACATCTCTCAGCTGTGCTACTGTTGCTTTTAACCACTATGCACTATCATAATTGCCCGATACGATATTCGACTGTATCGGGCAATTATGTATGACTAAAAATTCATATTCTCTGCAGGCTACCGCAGCGTTCTCGGCACGTAATTGATGCTAATGCATTTGGCAACGGGATTCCTTAATTACCACCGTTCAAAGTTACCACAACAATCATTGTCTGAAGTAACTTTTCACTGTCGTTAGAACTGACGCTTATGATTAGCGATGCCATATCGCAGTGTATCCAAATAGCTCGAAGGTGGACGGCAGATGCCACCACGCGCTTCGTCTCACATGTGGTTACCTTCTAAAGAAATTGCAGCGACAACGTATACACTTCTCTTTGAAACATCGACACAGATAAATGCCTGATCTCGACCTTCCGTCGCCTCCAGAGCACTTTTTTTTTTTTTCCGAGGCGAACAGTTATATTCACATGTAGTTTAGTTCTGCATATCCATGCTCGACATATACGTAAGAGACGAGCAGCTGTGCTGATTCAAACTCGGCGTCGTAGCTCGAGCTACGATGCATACGATATATGCCACACGAAGAAAAAGAGCGCGAGCACAATGTGGATTTGTGGAACGCGAACTACACGTTTTATTGCCCCTATTCTGACAAATGCGATAAAGCTGCGGTTGCCTTGCGCTTGGCCAACAGTTGGAGCTGCCCAGAAACGTATGATACAGCCCGGCGTGTATTAAAGATAGCACATATTTTGAGAAGGATCAACTGTGGCGCGGTTCGAGCATTTTATATATAGATTACTCGTACGAGAAATCGAAATGCGCAATCGATGAATTAATTAAATTTCTCTAATTAAAATGTTTAGCTCGTGGCTATGTCTTATAATGCGCGAATTGCAGCCGGTGAGTTCGCAAGACTGTGTGCGCACTTCTTACGAATTATTGGCATGACACGAGGTTAGAGACGTGCGCCGTCAAACTAGCGGTAAGAATGCGCTGTTCCGTTTAACTGTTACAACAGCAGTTTGTGCAGTTCGGCACAAGAATAAACGGGATGCCACTATGGCCTCACACTTCGCGAATCTCGAGGTCGTGGGTTCGATTCCCGGCAACAGCGGCCGCGTTTCGGTGGGGGCGAAATGCAAGAACACTCGTGTACTTAGATTTAGCTGCACATTAGAAAAAAAAAAAACCAGGCAGTCGAAATTAATCCGGAATCCTCCAATAAGGTGTTCTTTATGGTCATGTCACGGTATTGATTTATAAAATCATAGAAATTAATAATTATTCTTAGATTTCTGGGAACGAATATATTGAAAATTAAGAAGTTTTTCCAAATGGACACCCTTAGCGAACTCGCTGGCTACAATTCGTAAATCGCAATAGGTATACCGTAAAAAAATATTTAAGCGTTCATTAGTGGATTTCTGCTAACTAGTCGATCATATGGCTTTCGATTTATCCAGCCCACCACTATGAGTCAGGTGCATAGCCGGGAAGCCCTTCCCGGGTTTCGGTAGGGGCCCGGATCCCTCCCGAAATTTTGGTTGGGGGGTAGTGTTAATAGCATTGTGTAGCGCTAATAACATAAAATTTAAGCCTATTAATAACGTTGCGTTGAAAACATCACTTAATGTGCATACTGCGATTTCTACCGAAAATAAATAATGAAAATATATGTTTTTCTCAAATAGTCAAAGCAGGTATAGGGCTCCTCCCCGCCGCCTCAGAAAAAAATTCCTGGCTACGGGCCTGCTATGAGTATGTCAGATCAAAGACTCGCGCTGCGCCGCTGGCGATTTTCTTAATAACTGCATTACCGGAAAACTAGCAGGAACCTACGCGGCATACGTGACCACAGGCAGCGACCGGCACATATGGTTGACTTCGTGGAGCCGATTCTGCCGTGTTAAAAGAATGCAGAAAACACTACTCTTGCCTGCCGGGCTGAGACAGGAAGCGCCGACGCGCCGTCGAGAGCGGACAACGTCAGGTGACGTCGAAGCGCGGGGAGAGTGCGTGTACACCTAGCTGTTTGTCGGGCAGTTCATCGGCCGCCGCCTCGGAAAGAGAGTCGTCGTCCGGCAGATGAGAGAGAGAGGGAGAGCTGTCTGAGCGTCGTCGTCGCTTGATAGCGCGGGGTCTTCCAGCGCCGGCAGGTGACCGGCTTCTCACGGACTCACGTGCGAACTGGAATGCGCGCCTCCCTTCATCGCGCCGCACAAGCAGGATACGAGCGGGCGTCGTCGGTGTGCTGCCAGTCCGTCAGCTGCCCGACAGCTGTGTGACCTGCGGGGGTCACTGTTCTCACTGTATGGATTTCTTGTTGTTTTCTTCTTTTTTTTTTTTTCTAAGCCACCATCTGCTAAACTGCGTGGAACTTTGGTGATATCTGTCGAGGGAAACGAAGGATCACGTTGGCGATTATATTACGTGACTGATGAGCACCACGCAACGTCGAACATAGCGTTACCAACATGGCTGCATGAGCCGCCCAGTCACCATTCGTGGACCATGGGATCCTTGGGTATGGGGCGAAACTCGGGCCCCAAATACTGACGCCAGAGCTTGCCGCAGCTCATCACGCGGTTAAAACAAACGAGTGGCGATCTTCGTGGAGCAGCGACGACGGCTCTCAGTTTCTGAAAGCGAAGTCGCGGTTCGATTGTCAGCCGGGGAGAATCGAATTTCACTGGGTCATACTGCGGAACCGTTCCGGTGTAGGTTTTTTTTTTAATTAACGTTAAATAGTCCTAATATATCAAAGTTGTAGCGGCAATGTCTCTATAGAGACATTGCAGGTATACAGCGGGCAACGTCGATGAATTCTACAGCATTAACGAAAGGGTAGCATGCGTCGTAATAGAACTAAATAAGCGGTATAAACTTAAGATAATCCAGGGATATGCGCCAACAACGAGCTACGACGATGAATAAGTAGAGCAGTTCTACGAGGATATCGAATTGGCAATAAAGAAAGTACGGACACAATACACAGTAGTCATGGGGGATTTCAACGCAAAAGTAGGAGCGAAACAAAGTGGAGAGCAGGCGATTGGCAACTACGGCGTCGGCCGTAGGAATAACCGTGGGGAAATGCTAGTACAATTTGCCGAAAGGATCCAGCTCCGAATAATGAATACGTTCTTCCAGAAACACAAGAATAGGAAGTGGACGTGGAAAAGCCCTAACGGGGAAACAAAGAATAAAATTGACTTTATAATGTGCGAACAACCAGGTATAATTCAAGACAGAGAAGTAGTGGGGAAGATAAAATGCAGCGATCACAGATTAGTAAGAGCAAAGATTGTACTTAACCTAAAGAAAACAAAAACTAAATTATTTACTAGAAAAAAAATGCAATGTAGAGGTAATCAGAGCGAAGGACGAAGAATTTAAAGTCGCCCTAAGCAACAAGTTCGAGGCCTTAGACGAAAACGGTGACGATTTAGAACAAATAAACAAAACCATAACGAAAACAATCCTTGAAACCGCGATAGAAGTCGGGGGTAAAACAACAAAGCAAGCAAAAAGTAAGTTGTCCCAATCTACCAAGGACTTAATAAAAAAACGCCAACAAATGAAAGTAACTTCATCAAAAGATAAGATAGAATTCGCAGAACTATCAAAATTGATCAGTAAAGCCAGGCAAAGAGATGTAAGAAACTTTAACATGAGAGAAATAGAGAAACCAGTAGAAAAAGGCACCAGCATTAAATCGGTCAAAAAGAAATTGCACTTAGGACAAAACAAAATGCATGCGCTAAAAGATAAACAAGGTAACGTTATCAACAGTTTCAACGAAATAGTAAACGCAGCAGAAGATTTCTACTCGGAACTGTACAGCTCTCAGACAGACCATACAACCTTAATAGAAATAGAACCAGAGGAGGACACCGAAATTCCATGTATAACCGCCGACGAAGTCAAAAAAGCTGCCAAAGGCATGTCCCGCGCTAAAGCAGCTGGTGACGATGGTATAACAGGCGACTTGATCAAAGACGGAGGAGATATTGTACTTGAAAAACTTGCATCGCTCTTCACGAAATGTATCAAGACATGTAGTGTACCGCGCAGCTGGAAAAATGCTAATATAATCCTTATCCACAAGAAAGGTGACATAAAGGAGTTAAAGAATTACAGACCAATCAGCCTACTCCCAGTAATATACGAGCTATTTACAAAGGTAATTTCTACGAGGATAAGAGAAACACTCGACTTTAACCAACCGAGAGAGCAAGCTGGTTTTAGGAAAGGTTACTCGACAATGGACCACAGCCACGCTATCAACCTAGTAATTGAGAAGTACGCGGAATATAACAAACCTCTTTATATGGCGTTTATCGACTACGAGAAAGCATTTGACTCCATAGAAATACAAGCCGTTCTAGAAGCTCTACGTCGACAAGGGGTACCTGGCGTATACGCGAAAACCATAAACAACATATACAATGATTGCACAGCCACACTACTCCTACATGAGAGAAGCAGAGAAATCCCGATCAGGAGAGGTGTGAGACAGGGAGATACAATATCCCCGATGCTATTCACTGCATGTTTAAAGGAAATCTTTAAACGTCTAGACTGGGAAAACAAGGGAATTCGAATAGACGGAGATTATCTAAGCAATCTAAGATTTGCAGACGACATTGTGCTCTTTAGCAATGATGGAGACGAACTACAAAACATGAGTCATGACCTAAACAGGGAAAGCATTAAAATTGGATTCAAAATGAATAGGCAAAAGACCAAAGTTATGCTCAATAGCTTAGCTAAGGAACAGGAATTTAAAATCGACAATGAACCCTTACAATGTGTAAGCGAATACGTATACCTGGGACAGTTAATAACAGGAACTTCTACCCATGAAAAAGAAATTCTCCGTAAAATAAGGTTGGGCTGGAGCGCATTCGGAAGGCATTACGAAATCATGACTGGAAACTTACCGCTCTCACTGAAGCGAAAAGTATTCAATCACTGCATTCTCCCAGTACTAACGTACGGTGCAGAAACATGGAGTATAACGAAAAAACTAGAGATGAAACTAAGGAGCACGCAACGTGCAATGGAAAGAAAAATGATAGGGGTAACGCTAAGAGATAAAAAAACGAGCGGAATGGATCAGAGAACAGACAGGAGTAGCCGATATTATCTTATCAATTAAAAGAAAGAAGTGGACCTGGGCAGGACATGTCATGAGGAGGAAGGATAATAGGTGGACAGTAAGAGCGACGGAATGGATACCAAGAGAGGGAAAACGCAACAGAGGTAGGCAAAAGGTTAGATGGAGCGATGAAATTAAAAAGTTTGCGGGCATAAAGTGGAACCAACTCGCTCAGGATAAGGTGGATTGGAAATCGTTGGGAGAGGCCTTCGTCCTGCAGTGGACCTAAACAGGCTGATGATGATGATGATACCGACGATTTGCTATACCTTCGAAGCGGTGTTGCAAAGATAGGAGGAAAGGAGCGATAAAAAAGGCATAAGGACTAAAGGATCGCTTGCATCTTCAGTGATACTGTGAAAGAACATTGAGAAGAGCTCGGCAGCAATATAGGTATTTTGCAGCTTGTTTACTTTGCAGCAGTAGCTGTAGCGTATGTAATGCGGTCCTGCACAAAGGGTTTGAGACCAGAGACCGGATCATCTGATGTTTTCGCAGTGATGCCTGGATGTTCTCGTTTGAATGCCCATATTACACCTCTGCTTTTGGCTCAAGGCCGCTCGAATGTTGCCGGCTATACGGGAGTCATGTTTATAAGGGAACAGTCACGACGCTAGACTGTAAACGATGACATAACACGTGATTATATCAAACATGTTGCTGGATACCTCTCGCCGCCCATTAATAGGCCGATGTGAAAGACCATCATAACCGTCACCACGACAGCCGTATTCCGGGGGTTCGCTGTCCAAACGTTCGCATGCTAAACGTCCTCCCGTCACCGGAATCGATCCGCAGCGCTCAGCCATGGCGTCTAACGTAGCGCTGGCATTGCTCGGGGAATGTAATAAAATCAATAGATAAAGCGACATTCGTAGCCTGCGAATTTGAGGGCACGGTTTGGGTGAGATGGTAGTTCGTATAGTAAACGTGCAAAGGGCGTGCTACGAACAGGTGTGCAGAAGAGCGCCGTATTAGCCATATCCTCTTTATAGATCCCGGCCGCGACGGTCGCATCTTCGATGAACACGCTGAACACGCCCGTGCAATGCGCATCTTCAGTGCACGTTGAAGAACTCCAAGTTGGTGTGCCCAGGTAGTGAAGGTTTCCGGAGCCCTCCACTACGGCTTCTCTCTTTTTCCACTCTTTCGTTCCCTTTCTCCTACTCCCACGGACGCAGAGCCGTGCTTCTAACAAGGGCTGCGCAAAAAAACAGCGCCTTTTTCCTTAACCGAATGGCAATTACTTGCGCATTTACTCCCCTTAGTACGTGCTAGCTTCGTACTAAGGGGAGTAAATTTTCTGATTTAGAATTCCGCCATTTGTGCGAGAAAGCTGAAACAAACCTTCAAAATTTGAAAATGTCTGGCTTCCCACTGACTTCGACGGCCCGTGGGATACCTCTAGTATACATGCTTTAAATGTCTGCAAATTATGACACCTCTGGCGGGGCATCTAAACGTAATGTCGCCCATCCAGCATTGCAGATCCACGTTTTGTGCGGTGAACCCTTTGCACTCTTTTCGCATGCACATGATATCGCAAAGCAATGCGACCACAACAGTTTTGCTCAGGCCTTCATCGCATATAACGCTGTAGTATGCTCGTGTCTTCGCGTCCATCCGGTTCACAACGCCCTTTTGCTAGTCTATACCTCGCAGGCACAACTCAGGTGCGTACTCACTACACATCGTGACGCGCAATACAAATCATTTGCGTGCCACATTTTTGTCGTCACTCGAGAGGTATGAGCAGCGGGATGCGTCGACACGTTCGCGCGACGCAGCAGCCGTCGTCGGCAGGAAGACAGGCGCGCGTACGGGGTACACTCAAACGGACCCGTCAGCGCAAAATGGTCGTAAACTACGAGCGATATCTGCGCCCGGCAAACAGGCACAAAGGAGCCGCTGGAATTTGCATCCACGGAGGCGGCGGCGGGCTTCAGACGCGCACTGCTTCCCGCGCCGGCGTCACCGCTCCGACGTCGCCGGAAGGGTTTGCTCTACGCCCCACCACGCTGCGGGGGCGGCAGGACGACAGCAAAGTCGTAAAGGGGTTCGCGGATCTGTGTGGCTCGTTTCCTCTCCGCCGATGGAACAGCGCAGGGAACACGGGTTCCTGTTTCGCGAGAGAACCGAGGGATTTCCCCGAGGAGGAAAGATGCCGGAGAAAAAGAAGACCACGCAAGGAGACTATTTGAAGAGCGGGCGGGTCGCCAGGATGTGGATGGCTTCAATGGCCAGGGTGTAAGGTCAAAAAGAAAAAAAGAGAAAGAAAGAAAGAAAGAAGAAAGAAAGAAAGAAAGAAAGAAAGAAAGAAAGAAAGAAAGAAAGAAAGAAAGAAAGAAAGAAAGAAACGAATGGAACGTCCGCGAGGTGATACTGCAAGAATGAATTCCCTTGCGTAAGCTTTCACCGGCTCAAGGAACAATGGGCCTCAGGACGTAACACCGCCTGTGTCGTGAACTGAAAACGTGAAAGACCGCCTCGAGTGCTTCGCGAGAAAGATTTGCTTTTCAGTATAAGGAAGGCCACCGGATCTCTGCACGCGGGCTCCTGCAATAACGACGGAGTTCCGTCAGGTGACAATGCAACCCTTTCAGAACAAGCCATTTCATCTTCATTTATTTATTTAACAAGTTATATTACCTTTCCTTCTTTCCCCCTTTTTTTGTACACGACGTACAGTGCCATCGTAATGGCCGGCCGTTTACGCCACTATGTGTGGAAAGCACTATATGCACACTATGTGTACAATATAGTGAGCATTTAATGTAATGTGCTCGCTAAAAAAAAAAAAGGAAAAGCAAGCGAACAAAAAAAGAAGTGCCATGCAGTGCTTGTGGGGCAACATTACGTAAAAGTCCTGCAATAGGTGAAGTTACTCGCAAACATTTAGGGCGTATACATGAGAGATCCGGGGTGCCCTCGACATCAACGGGAGGCCGAACATTTATGCTTTCTAAATAAAAAAAAAAGGGGGGGGGGGGTTAAAATTGCCAATTTGCACGTTTTCAATCGTCTACCGAAGTCAACACGATAGCAAGAGGCACATGTACGAATGCATACACACAGGTGCACATTCAATCTCGAATATGCTGATATTTACGTTACTAACCGTCAAAACAGAGACGTTTAGATTGGGGGATGCAAGGGGCTTACGTTTCGCTAGCTTTCTGTGCCCTTGCAAAACCATATCAGACTTTTGGTTCTCGGTTGCGCAAGACGCTTGCGTTCCCCAACCTAAAGCTCTCTTATGCACTCGTCCGCTATCTTCTAAATAAGCCTGTTTCCGTGTATCTTTCACGGCAGAAGCTGTGATATGGGCTAGTTACAATGATATATTTTTGTGGTGACAGTGTCCAGCACCACTGTCGCCCATAATGGGAGAGGGGGAAAAACAAGACGCTATGCCTGTACGGATTTCAATCCAGCTCAATAGGAGCAGTGCCACCCACACCTGACTGACTCTAACCACCTGGTTGGGCACCTTGTGTTCACAGCCGCGGCTCTGAAGGTTGTACTGGTGTTTCAGGATATTATGCTTTTGTCAACCGCCGGCAGTGGTTTCATCGATGAAGAAGGGGAAGGAGGGGGAGGCAGAAAGAGACGACGACGATGAAGTAGAACAACACGACGAAGAAGAAGAGGAAGAAGTGGACGACGATAAGGAGGTAAGGGACAAGGAAGGAGAAGAGGAGGCAGGGGAAGAAGAAGACAGTGAAAGAGGAGTAAAAAGAGAGGAAGGAGAAGAAGGCACGGAAGCAGAATACCGAAGGAAGTAAATGAGAGAGTACGCACCAAAGCCCATGCTTACGCCGTCACTGCGTGCTCTGCGCAGGCTTCAGCCCTCACTGCGCACATAAAGTATACTGAATGCATACTACGCGATAGCCT
This sequence comes from Hyalomma asiaticum, assembly GCA_013339685.2. Taxonomy (NCBI): domain Eukaryota; kingdom Metazoa; phylum Arthropoda; class Arachnida; order Ixodida; family Ixodidae; genus Hyalomma; species Hyalomma asiaticum. The sequence continues at coordinate 322,146,899 of CM023481.1, forward strand.
TTCGATTCATGCTAGTTTCCTCTGGAAGCTGCCAGTTCGGCGCGGGAACGGTTTTCGTACAAGTGGGACGGGGCCATGTACTTTTCTTGATAAGCGAAAAAAATAATAATAACATCGAGGACATAGAAACGAGTGTGCGTGAGAGCAAGCTCAAAAGATACTAAAAAGCCAACGACAAACAAGTGAGATGCTATACTTCTGTCTAAGGCTTACAGGACGAGACGGGGAATTTAGGTCTCATCCGCTCAAAGCTCGCGACCATAAACCGACGGTCTGACCCCACCGGTCAGCCAAAGAAAAACCCGCGAGGCAAACGGTCCATCAGGGCCAAACGCGTGGCACAGATTCTCGTCTTCCACCGTCATCAGTTCATTCATTGTGCGCTCGGCGCTTAGTCCAGCCTCACGTTGCCTTTGTTTATATGCACGATGGATGTAATCCACTCAGCGGACGCTGCCTTTGAACCTTGCAGTCGCTAAAGGAAGAACAGTGCGTTGCAGCAGAGCCGAAGGCCGCAAAAGCACTGATCACGACTGCGGGTCATGACCATCGCGTGCACACAAGGATGCCTGCGTGATCAAAGGTGGCTCGTCGGATGTCTTCCATAGAAGTCGACTGCGCCGGCCGACACCACAAACTAACTGCTGGTGCGTCAGGCTCTCAACCGGCAGGGCAGGACAAACCGAGGACTCGTGATGCGGAGTTACTCAAAAATCGAAGAGCATGCGGTGCTCTCGAGGGGCCGCTATAGGCCATTTACTGAGCACTAAAGGGTTACATCTCTAGCTGAAAGAGAAAAAAAAACAAACAAAAAAACGCCTATGACGCTTGAAAAAGACACAAGCGATATGCAACAGAAAGTGTCCTAGTGACCTGGCTGCTGCACATATGGTGCATGTTTATGCTGTTACGATGATTACTTCAACTGCAGTATACCGTGTTTGATGGGCCTGGCCATGGTATGTTGAAATTTGAAAGTAACGGGGCTAAAAACAAGGACGAGAACTATACCTACACGGCCCCGAAAAGCTTTCCGTTTGCGAATGTCTAAGGTAAAGATCAATTTAACTTGATTGATTTCTGGGGTTTAATGTACCAAAACCAGTTGTGATTATGAGAGACGCGGTAGTGGAGGGCTCCGGAAGTTTCGACCACATGGGGTTCTTTAACGTGCACTGACATCGCACAGTATTACCCGCGGGCCCCAACATTTCGCCTCCATCGAAATGTAGCAGCCGCGGTCGGGATTTGATGCCGCGACCTTCGGATCAGCAGCCGAGTACCACAGCCGCTAGACTACCGTGGTGGGGCCTAAGGTAAAGAGACAGTAATGAGAAACAAATATATCCGAGGCCAATCCTTTCCTTTAAAAAAGAAATAACATAAACGGTTACGTAACACCTATATAGAATAAAAATAGCGACCCTTGAGGCTCTAGACGATAACAAGAGCCAACCTCGTATCCAGGTGAAGCACGTGCACCATAACATCAGCTGGCTGCAGCACGACAGCCACTGCACAGTCCACGTGAGCCTCCATTTGAGCAAAGCGAACCATGAAAACACGACTATCAATTCTGGCGGAAGGAACCGTCCAGAGTTTCCCGCGACGTAGAAAAATCTCCCACGTAAAACTGCATGCAATCGCGAGTCCGTTGAGCATAAACACAGCACTGCCTGCTACCATTTGTGGTCATTGTACCGTTCGTTTTAACGCTGTTAACTGGCGTTCCGCCATTTCAATAGTCCAGTAATAACATACAACCCTGTGATTGCTTTTTTTTTTTTTTTTCGGATGTGTACTTCGCCGGCCCGTGTGCACGCGTACGCAGCGAACACGGCTAGCCAAAGAAGTGGAGCAGCCACGTTAACCAGGACAATTGACCATATGCGCCAAGAGATACAACACCGTGGAGAAGAGGCTAAACTGAGGCATTCACCATACCTGGTAAAGCGACAGTATAGGAAGGCATTCATAAAGCTTTTCACTCGGAAGTGGCGTTTCCAGCTGGTCGCCCACTTTCGCTAATAATATGTCAGACATAGTGATTGAGTGGCACATGACTTTATACCAACCGTCAGCTTTTTGCGTAAGAACAATTTAGTGCGTTCGGGCATACGACTCTTGCCCCTTCCAAATGGACTACATATGCTGGATGAGTGTCTCGAGCGACAGCCTATCGCAATTATGTATATGTGTACACCAGGCCGCGCGTTTAGTTGAACTCCCTGCCTTCCATCCACCTATGTAATCCATCGCTGAAAAACAGTGAAAAAGTCCACCGAGGCTCTATATGATGAGGAACTCAGCACCGACAACCTTCTTTTTTTTTTCCCCTCCCACTTGCGGCATCCAATAGCTAAAGGCCCTGCAAGGCCCACATCCACAGTCTTGTGCTGAATAGCGTACCTGTAAGCGAGCTAACTGCCGTACCGTACGAACGCGTTCTTGGATATTTTTTTTTCGGTGAATGGAGCCGACGGCATGTCCGCGCCGGAAACCGTGTCGCGTGCGCGCTCTACCGATGAGCCGGAGAGCATCGTGGGAGCAGGAGGAGAGCGAGTGCTTGCCCGTGGCCTACAGGGAGGGAGCCGCTCCTTGATGCCAGCGGCGTGGAGGACCGCCGGATGTGGGTCGGGAAAGCCCCCGCGGCCTGCGGCGTGCGCGCCGAGCCGCTGACGAAGCGGCGGCGGCCGCGCACGCACGCGTATTCGCCTTCCGCGAAGTCATTTCGCGTAGAACACACATCCGGATTAGCGCCAATCAGAGCGGGCTCTCGCAGACGTCTCGCTCCGGGTGCACGCACCCGTCACTTCCGTCTGACCTGTCCGAGCGCGATGGACGGCGGACCCTGGCGATGACCCCGCTGACCCCGCCTGATCGGGCGAGCGGCCATGCGGTGGTCGAGACAGACGGAGGATGACACGCGAGACAAAAGCTACGTCGGAGACACGCAGCCGAGACGGACCGCGCACGAGCAGCCTCCCGGAACGATGACGGGAGGGAGCCGAGTGACCCAGAAGTAGTTAGAGCGTGCCCGTAATACGGGGCAATTGAGATCGCGCGGTGAACGGTTACGACGACAATTTTCGTTGGGTTAACTTACTGCACCTCTTTCTGGTCTCTTTTCTTCAATCCGGTCAGGTTGTTCCGCGGGCTTTTTATCCCCTGATGGAGCTCTTACTGGAGCAAATTCGCTGAAAATCACCTTTTTCAGTTACTTCCTCGGAAACGTGAATTGGTTCCGTAGTGGTTCCGAAACACGAGTACGGGTAGAGTTGCACACGTGGGAGCCACGGCAAATTGCGAATTCCCTGTTGCGTGTAGTGCAATGATATTTCGTTCCCGTGTTCGCTGATCGGCATCATTTCCTGAGTTTGTTCAGAAAGTGGCGCAGGGTCTCCCAGTTTAATGCTTTGCGCAGGCTGCTAACCACGTGAGTGTTAAATGCAACTACACTAGCACCATCTGTGGTCAGCTCGTATGCCACGCGCTGGAGAACGAGGCCATACCACCGGCAAGTCACTAAACCTCAGGTTCCAGGTTTGCCACGAATGACACGTCAATAAATCGGATATAGGGTCAGACCGAACTCACCGTCTCCGCAAAGCGGGATCAAAGAGTAACGTTTAAAACTCAAGTCGTGCACTCATTAATGCATGCAGCATCTATAAGCGAGCTTGGGTCTATCATTACTGCAGGAATTATACCGTAATAAGCTTGTGTTCATCGTACCACATCTGTGCATGCTACAGCCTGCCAATTAGTTCACAAGCACGTCGTGTCTCACGATTCAACGCTATTTTGATGTTCAATAAAACCTTCGCTTTCTCTGCAAAGTCCATCATGATGCATAGCCGAGTTAACCGCTCATCAATGACATCAGCAGTGCGTGCGTCACTTCGCATTGCTCGGCCGCCGTGGTGCTACACACTGGTTACGGTTCTCTGTTGCTGACCCCAAAGACACGAGTTCGATCCCGGCCGCGGCGGTCGCATCTCGAAGGAGTCGAGATGCAGAGGACGCGTGTACTGCGAGATGTCAGTGCACTTTATAAAGAACCCCAGGTGGTCGGAATTTCCGAAGCCCTCTGCTACGAAGTCTCTCATAATCATATCGTGGTTTTGGTACGCAAAACTCCGGAAATTACATCGATTCCCGCAGTGCGAACGATGCGTTTGTTGTTGTTGTTGTTGTTGTTGTTGTTGTTGTTGTTGTTGTTGTTTCTTTGAAAGTGGTGCGAGGTACTGCTCTCACTCATTTAGCTTTGCTTCCCTGATAGATGAGTACAGTATAAAAAATTAAGAAAAAAAGCAGCATTCATTTACGCAATGTTTTAACTGGCAGAGCCTCAAAAACGCTGGCTCACACCTCAAACAACAACAACAACAACAACGACGACGACGACGACGACAATGACGACGACAACATTAATAAATAATAATAATAATAATAATAATAATAATAATAATAATAATAATAATAATAATAATAATAACAAAGGTAGCAGTTAATGAAGAACATTTTTCTTCTGTCATACATAAATTCTCCTTTCCCTCTCCCTGTGTGTAGGGAAGCCAACCGCACATATGCTTCGGTTATTTATGGTTTACTTCACTGCCTTTCTTCTTGTTTTCTCTCTTTCTCTCCCAGCTGAAGTTCTTCTGTGAAACACGGGCTTTAAGTAGCCGCTCCCGCAGCCATGATCGTGGACAAAGTGTAAAACACTATAGTGAACATTCAAACTTGTCTCTTTCGATAAAGCATAGTGATCCGGTGTAACGCGGCGTGAATTAATACGACGAAAGATGAGATCATAGGCTTGTGATAAGGAAACCCACGACGACGTGAAAGCATAGCCGAGTGCTCCTGATTTTCCTGTTCTTCTTATGGTAGTTATATTAAAGCCTCCAGCGGGTGAACTCACCGAGCCTTTCGCTGGACCAACGCAGATTTACTGGCGGTAAAAATATATATATATGTATAACATGAACCTCGCGCGGCTTTGAGGCAATGATAAACGTTTACCAGACAAAAACTTACGTGAACGTGCGCTTATTTCGCACACGTTGCACCGTATAACTTAGACCAGAGAGTAAAACAAGTTGCATGCGTACATAATAAGCAAGAAATTTCAAGGCTTAAAAGCGGACAATGAAGCAGAAAACTCTCACGCGCCGTGTACACACGTATAAACCTGAAAAGAGCTGGTATCTGCGCACATGGTTCGATGGCTACCGCTATATATATATATATATATATATATATATATATATATATATATATATATATATATATATATATATATATAGGAGAGTTTCGTGACTTCAACCCATGTTCTATATATATATAGAACATGGGTTGAAGTCACGAAACTCTCCTTTCTATGCGCGCACCAAGCTTTCTGCCTGATAAGAAAGAAATGAATGAAAGCTTTTGTATTCATTGAGATGCTCTGCTGTTTCTTGTCAGCTTCGCAGCTGGGCCTCTGCTTATATGTCATTCTTCTTCTTCTTCAATTGTCGCGCTGTTTTTCTTGAGGCGGAAGCGACTCAACGGAAAGAACGTGTTTTGGCGTGAAACTAACGACGACCTTAGCGTTATAGCCTCGTCTAGCGCCGACAAAGAGCCGTCGGGAAGCAACCTGCTGCGGCTGCAGGAAGAACAAAGGTCGCGAAGCAGCAGTGACGTCTGCGTTGGAGGGGCCTTGCGAGTGGATAAGCGAAGGCAAGAAAAAAGTACGCCAATTCACGTTACAATAACTGTAAATTGCTGGAGCAAACCGCGCCGTTTTAGACTCTCGTGTAACAGCGAATGTCTTTCCTTAATTTGCTCGCACGTTCTAACTGGAGTTTAGAATGCGATACGCATACCGTTATCCGAAGCGTTATCGAAAGGTTGTAGTTTCGGTCCATGCCGACGGCAAGTCTCTTTCTTTTTTCATCCACTTCAATTCATTTCTATTTAGTCATGCAATTACCGCACTACAATTAAAAACTACAAATAATATATTGTATATGCCTCCTTTGGCTTCACTGTCTGTCTGTCTGTCTGTCTGTCTGTCTTACAGAAAGAGGTTGTGTCGTCTAACACAGGAATGAGCCCTTTCTTTCGTGCATACCAGTAAGTTACGAGCCATGTTAAAACAACAATAACAGCTCATGCGCGAACCTGGCATCCTATACTTTGCCGCGCGGATAGGGAAATGAACCGCAGGGGAGAATTCGTCCAACTTACGACGTTGAGTTGTAAAGTTACTCAACAGTACAAACTGGATACGTATACGTATATATATACTATGTAAGACCAAGAGGACAAAGATTAAGCGGTGCAGTTCTTGGCATGCTGACATGGAGGCTTTCATTTCAAGCGATCACCGGAGGCGCGTCCATGAAAAAATGGCTCACATCAGCGAGCGCCATGTTCTCTCTGACGACATTTTCACGATGACCGCCTCCCGTTGATTTCAAGAAAGCACCCGCGCCTTCCATTTCTCTTTGAAATGTTCTCCTCTTCGATGCAACGCGATAGCAACACCGGCCGCGGCAACGCGCACGTGCGGATGTGTCGAGCATGTGCCAGCGATCACGTCTGTTCTCACTAATCCATCTGTCACCGCAGAGATGCAGTCGTCGAAAACACGGTTGCTTGAAGTTACGGCCACTCTGAAGCTCTCGGTGTTGTATAGAGCGACGAACGACTATTTCTTCCGTTGGTGTACATACATCCTGCGTGCGCCTAGGCCTCACGGTGTATACGCTCTTCAGGTTTCTCACTGCATGGCCGTATAGACGGTGGCCGAATGCAAGATTCCTGTGAACGGAGTGATGATTTTACGCGGCTCTCAAGCATGATTTTTCATTGAGCGGCCGCACGTGACGATGTCTTCGGGTTTGTTTCCGTCGGAAGGCTTGTTACGGATCCGAAGAATTCGACGTTCAGGTGACGCGCGCACTCTCAGCATCCAACAAGGCCAGTTCACGGATAACCCTGAGTAACCTTCTTCTGGCAGCAGACTCTGTAAGCACTTTCTTTTTTTTTTTTTTTTTTTCAACTGACCGCCAGCTTTACTCGTGTCGAGCCGTTGGCCTCTTCATATATAGTCGTATCACGTCTGTCAATACCACAGCCTTACAGAAAGAAAGCGTTCCTTTTTTTTTTTTTTTTTCCTCTATCATGCACGTACCTACATGCCCACGAATAAACACGCAAATGCCTCGGCTTAACGCTTCCCGTCGCAGTCTTTTGCGACATTAGCAAGCCCTTCACAGCCGTGTCGAAACAAGCAGCCCCCGACCTGTCGCAAGGCCACCGTCATTTATACGATTAAGAACTACACAGATTTCAGCCAAAGCGTACGGGACACGTTTCCGGAAATGTACGAAACCTCGCAACACTTCACCACTAGTCTCATGTATGCACATGCGCATTGCAATCGATTGCGAGTACGGCACTGTGAGAACAAGACGCGAGCCGGCGGACGCGTACGGTCCGCGGTGTCGCCGCGCAGGCTGTAGCGTCTCCGGCCCTGCGCCTCTGCAGTGCGCGCCAGCCATCTCACGTCGGACGAGGTTCCCCCCACTGGCTCGCGGCCAAGCCCAGCTTACCGCCAGCCGCCGCGTCGCGTCGCCGGCGCGGGCTACCATATAACGCCAATGTCGGACGGCGATAAAACGTCGAGCAGAGCTCGGCGAAATTACCGGCCGGCCCGGGCGCGTGGAAAGCACCTCGCACCTGACAACAGTGGCACGTGCGTACGCAGTACACACACACACACACACACACACACACACACACACACACACACACACACACACACACACCACACACACACACACACAGCACGCGGTCGCCGTCCGTTCCGGCGCGCTGGTTTCCCTGGAGCGGTGCCAATCAAAGCGCCTCCGCGCCGATCAGCCAGCAAGAGCATAAGAACGTGCAGATATTAGTATATGTTTAAGCCGGGCAGCGCGAGAGAAATGCTTGTATCCGCTGCTTGGCACCCGCTTCTCCTCATCATCGCCGCAGGGCTGCTGACCGACTCGCGCTGCGGGATGTCAGACAGACAGACAAGGAACTTTATTTGGTCCTGAGAAGATGAGTGCCTCTGTTAGGAGGCACCATCTGCGGGCCGCACCCACGTTGGAGCCGGGAGGTTGAAATTCTCGGCGACTTCGCGGGCTCTCTGGACAGCCCTGAGCTGCTCTTCCTTGGAGGAGCTGGTGATAAGTTGGAACCAGTCTTCCTCCGTAGAGGGAGACCCTGAGCCCCCGCGCAAGTCGGGGCACTGCCACAGCATGTGCTGAAGAGTGCATCTGGAATGTGCACAACGCGGACAGCCAGGGCTGATGCCTTCTATGAATTTTGAATAAATAAATGGAGACGGATACGTCTCCGTCTGTAGCATACGCAAGGTGATTGCCTGTGGTCTGTTTAAATCTCGGTGTGGAAGCGGAAACTTCCGACGCCCCAGTTGATAGTGTTTACAAACCTCGTTAAATGTCAGGAGAGGGTCCCTTTGCCACTGCCCTCCTTCGGCCTCCGAGAGCCCACTTCCGGGTGGCATGCGCCGCGGCGGCCTTCGTGTTTACGCTAAACAAACCCGACCGTGCTCGCTCAGCTCGCGAGGTTTCCTTGTTTTTGCAACGCGCGCGCCTTTGCTTCTTTAAAGGGCCAATAGCGCCGTCTCGGCCAGATAACCCTATAGAGCGGCACTTGTCGGGGGATGCATCGGAATTCGCACCGACGCGCTTTCACGGCTGCGTGCTGCCAGCGACTGCTTGTATACACTGGGCAGCGGAGTCTCGAGTGGCGTAAAGGAGTGCATCAAAAGTGGTCGTCCCGATACAAGCAGGACTGTTCTGATTGTGTTTTACATTTAGACTGGATGTTTGGGTACGGGCGAAACGGAAGAACGTCATGAAGCAGCATATACCTGATTAGCGTTCACAACCATCGGCATGCAGTGTTTTTCTGCATTGTAAAAAAAAAAAAAGTACCATCAAAATACATTAGCCCCGCCACGGTGGTCTAGTGGCTATGACACACGGCTGCTGATCCGAAGGTGGCGGGTTCGAATCCCGGCCGCGGCGGCTGCATTTCGATTGATGCGAAATGTTGAGGCCCGTGTGCTGTGCAATGTCAGTGCACGTTAAGGAACCCCAGGTGGTCGAAATTTCCGGAGCCCTCCACTACGGCGTCTCGCATAATCAGAACTGGTTTTGGGACGTTAAACCTCAGAAACCAACCAACCAACCAAAGTACATTATAACGCAAACAAGCCGAAAGCGACTGGTATGGTCCGTAAAATATTACCGAATTAAGTCTTTAGTCACGTTTAATACGAGTTGCAACATGGCGCCCACAGACGAAGAGGCCTTCAAGAATGTTTTGCGGCGCCGACGTTCTATAAACCGGTTTAATAAAGGGTTCTAATTGAAAAAGGTACTGAGCTCTTTAATTTTTTTCCTATGTCCGCACACGCACACTGCGCAGTTTTAGAGCCCCTTCGACAACGGGCATCACGTTTCAGGTCGTACTGAACGTGACTGTGCACTTTGGGACTCTACACATCCTGTTAGTAAGAGCAAAGAAATAGCCATAGAGCAAAAATAAAGAAAAACTGAGTACATACGGCGATCAAGGGTGCGTGACGTGAGGATTCTTGTTGCTGGAATAACCAGCTGCTTTGCACTCTTGAGGCATATTTGTCGTTCACCTTATTTGGTTTGCCGCACTTAAATGGTCTGTCGTACAACAAAGCTTCACACATCATTCTAGGAACAGGGAGCCTAATTCGCAAAATTACCTTACGGTGAATATGTTCGCGATGCCGGATCGCGCCATTACCGGTGGCAGTTCGCCAGTGGCACAACGCACTTACGAAAGGAAGGTTTCGTGAATACGGCAATCCACACGGGACCAGATGCAGAATGTCGAAACGTCTTAGTGCTCGTTCACACAGCCGTCAAACGGCCCGTCACGTCACCGTCACGGGCGCCCGTTTTCGTCAGGGGAGAGGGTTTCCGAGACGTTTTCTCCTCAAAAACGGTTTGACGGAAACGTAGAGCAATGCTCTACGTCGCCGTCAACCCGTTACGTCTCGGAACCCTCTCCCCTGAAGAAAACCGGCGCCGTGACGGTGACGTGACGGGCCGTTTGACGGCTGTGTGAACGAGCACTTACTCAGTCCGGTATAACTATACGCATAACAGGCGTTTTGCTCGGCTCTTTAAAAACGTTTCTTTGCATTTCGATTTACACTAATAGTGACAGAGGTGCTGAATCGCGGGAGAAGAAACTATGCAAGCATTGCAATCGCAAATTCGCTTATGCCACATCGCTTTTCTGTAGCATCCGCGGCCGCGCACACCATGGCGCTCCAGTACCGCACTACCGAAATTCACGATATGTAAGTGACGTGGACCCGAGTCCAGAATGCACTGCGTGCTCGAGAGCCGTTTTACATACGTGCAGCATATAAGAAGCGAATCGCTTGATCCGTTCTGACCACAACAGATGGAAGAGAACGAACAAATGGGGTGCGAGGAATCAATTCGCCTTCATTGTCTTAGCATTTTATGAGGTTCACTTTTGTCGCATACGCGAAGCGTCCATTGGCGACAGACCGAGCTGTTAGGAGAGTGCGGTGTGCCTCGCGGCCAAATCCTGACCGTTCATTGCGCATCGGTCATGCACACTTGCAACACGATTGGCTACCGCAGCGCGCATGTGGCTGGGCTCCAAGGCGCGCAGCGGGCGTGTTCAGGCTTCGATCGAAGCGTGGTGACGCCCACGACACTATTGCACCGTGCCGCGCCGCTTCGTCCAGCCAACGATAAAACCCCGTCCCGCCTCCGCTGCAGGTCGAATTTACTTTTCGCGGTGCCTTTCAATAAAAGGGCGTGCATGTCTCGCGCCCGCCATACAGTGCGCTAAATATGCCTTCGGCGCGACAACACATATAAATGCGAGAACCTGCAACAGAAACTGTATACTTTGGGAACGAATAGTTCCTCCCTGCAAGGCGATTTTATATGCAGCATCTTTTTTTTTTTTTCACACTTCGTTAGTAAGCTGACAGTCCCGCCTTATCGCCGGGATCGCCCAGTTGTAAACGGTGGATGATAAGGAAGGAATGTAATCGTTACATGATAAGAGCGAGAGGTGCCTTTGCCCGGTGGAGCGCGACCACTGGCCTCTCCAGCAAGGGGGCGTCGACTTTCTGACTGCATGGATGAAATTCTCCCTTTTTTCACCGTTGTACGTGTTTTGGTGAAAATATAACTGATTGATTCATTTATCAATCAATCAATTGACTGATTGATTGATTCTTCACGTTGTCGACAGTGCCGCGTCACTATACCGAGTGCCTTGGTCGGCGTCGCGCGTTGGGCTTTGAGGCCTTGTGTATAGACCGTTTTCATAAACTGCAAGCTAGCTTTCCTGCAATGCAGATTGCCCTACTAATGGCGGCATTGGCCATCGGGCAAACAAAGTGCGCAAGCGCAATTTGCTTGCGATAGGGCATGTAAAATGTCGACGCAGCCCTTCTGATACAAACATCCCCAAAAAACGGGTCGCAGCGTGTGCAACTTGAATTTTAACAGCATTTAAATAAAGGCAGCTGTCGCCATTAGTAGGGCAAGTTGCATTGCAGGGAAGCTAGCTTTACAGTTTATGAAAAGGGTCTATAGAGAGCGGGTCTGCTATTGCGGACTTTCTTTAATTAGCGAGATCAGAATATAGCACCGCTGGTGTTATTTGGGCTACGTGCAAAGAACGAGTCGGGCACCAAAGAGAACGCGCCGTGCTTAGACTGCGCGGATACTCGCTCAATTTCATATACACACGCGGCCGTGCAATGACAGCGTGGAAACAATTTCTAGTTCTGGCAGCTCACACCGATTACATGCGCCTCCCAACAGATGACGCAGCGGTGTGCGTCGACAAGCTCGCCCAATCATCGCGCTCTTCGCATCCGTCGCACTGACGACACCCGCTGCAGTTACATACGTCTATACTCGCCCGGCCGGGCCTCAATGAAACAGTGTTCAACGGGCCCAAACTCAGAGCCTCGTAGAACAAAGGCAAAAAAAAAAAAGTTATATGAGTGGAGAAGTGGTATAACAAAGACCGGAAATGCAATTACGCCGCTTGCATATAACCGCTTTGTTTCCTTTCTGTTCATCAATTCCATGCGTGTAACGTTGCGTACCAGTCGATATACTATATAGGGACCGACGGGCGCAGAATCAGCCGCATTACCCGCTCAATAAAGAAAGGCGCACATCCGCCGTGGCATACGTTAGCGGCTATAAGATGTTCGGCTGATGAGCTCGAAGAAGCGAGTTCGATTCCCGGCCACGGCGGCAGCATATATACTTGCATGGTACACGTGAAGAAAACCAAAGACACATGTAGGTGGCGAAAGCTGCATAACGTGGCGATCCCTGTGTGCCACGTATCTCTAATTTTTCCGTGACACCGATACGTCAAAACCCACATATATTTAATTGTAAAAGCATACACAGACACATACGCAAGCAAAGAGAATGAAACGCGACCAATAAACGCGGCGATGATCCGACAGGCGCGCCATTTGACAGGCAACGCGACGAGGGTGGTCGGACTTCGCGCGCGCCACAAACAGGTCCCTCGATGACCGATGCATCCGCAGGGAGTCGTGCAATCTCGAGCGTATGTATACAGAATGTGTATATGGTTCTCTTTGGAAGAGTGTAACCTTTATCTCTCGAGCTCGAATATCGTCGCTCATCGGCGGTGCCAAGTTCGCCCGATGTAGGACATGGTCCCGAAAGTAGGTTGAGAAACACCGGAAAAAAGAGCGGCGCGCTTTAATTGTAGAGTCCGCGATCCCGGAAAGGAGTGGATACACATTAGACCGGATGAGGCCACACAAACGGGACAACCGCAGATGAGTCGCCTGCGGCGCATAGTTTTCCAATTTATACAGCGAGGTTCTTAAATACACGGTTTCTTTATAGTTGTTGCGTTCTTCTTTCTTTTGCCCGAATGCAGGCCACGCAGCGGGCGTGCCTGGTATTGCGGGAGCAACGCCGACACACGTGTTGAGCAATGGACGCTGAATTTTCATTTCCGCAACTCGCTCGGTCCGGTGCAAACGCTACGGCAGACGTCACAGTGTCACGGTGACAGAGCGACACGTAGCTGCAGGTGTGGACGTTGCGAGAGGCTGCGTTGATTGTAAGTGTATAATAGGCGGAAATGTTAACGATTGATTGATTGATTTGTGGGGTTTAACGTCCCAAAACCAGCTCCGATTATGAGAGCCGCCGTAGTGGAGGTCTCCGGAAATTTCGACCACCTGGGGTTCTTCAACGTGCACTGACATCGCACAGCACACGGGCCTCAACGTTTCGCCTCCATCGGTATGCAGCCGCCGCAGCCGGGATTCGATCCCGCGACCTTAGGATCAGCAGCCGAGTACCGTAGCCACTAGACCACCGTGGCGGGGCGAAATGTCAACGAAGGTGTACGACTGTGACTATACTCAAACAATTACGCTGCAGCGCTAAGGCTCACCAAAATGCATTCGCAGCGGTATCTGATCGCTCTGCTTTTTTTTTCCCGGCATGTCAAGTATATACAGTCGCTGTCAAGCATCGATCGCTTAAAGCGTTACGAGGCTTTACAGTAAGATGGACGAAATTGTCATGTTCAACACGCAGACGTTCTGATATATCGTGTAATCGTGTTCAAAGTATGCGTACAGTGACGAGGCAGACACACCCGGCATGCTTATCACAAGAACAACAAATAACGTTAGTATAGCTAGTATGGCGCACGCACGCACACTCACATACAAATAACTGCTCACGTACCCCTGAATGCTGGACTTCCTAACTATTGCTATTTGAAAGTGTTATTGCAATTAAATACTAAAATTCATTGCATCTGGCAATGCCCTCTGCTCACAATTTTTTTTTTTTATTTCCCAACATGCAACCACGCCAACCGTATACGTTCTGGTAATGTCGCCGTACTCCCTTCGGACAGTGCACGGTCACGAACAGATAGATACATGCACAGAAGCAAGCACGCTGAGGAAGAACCTCTCTGGCCTTTTCTTGTCGGTTAAGTGACTATTTCCATGAAAAGGAAACGTTCTATTCGGGAGCGAATAAGCCGAACATGCTTGAATGGCACAATTCTCGCCGAACGGTGAAAAGCCGTTCCGCGAAGGAACGTTTGTATAGACGCTGCATCAAGCACTTCGTCATCTTCCGAGAAATCGAGAAACTCCGTTGACACGTTTCGTGCTTAATGCAAGCGCTTGCCTGCATGAAACATTTCATCCGTCGTTAAGACAGTGCGTTGAAAGGTTCCCACTAGAGGTGTGCGAATATCAAAATTTTCGAATCAAATACGAATGTCCAGCTTCGGATATAGAATATAGAAACACAATTTCGTCACCAGTAATGATATTTAACAAGTTATCACGTTAAATAAAAAGCATTAATAGACTATCAATGCAAAATATATTACTGTCAGGAATACGGTGTCTAGGCTATACCTTGTTAGGTCGCAACTGCATTGATAAGATACCAGATAGTAAAGGAAGTGATAACAAATAGTAAATGCTATATGATAGAGGAATATTTGTTGTGCCACGCGGTCAGGCCGCCGCAGTGCATGCCCAGGAGATCATGCACAAGGACGCGACTGCGAATCGCAGGCCAGCACGCTTTGCTTGCCAGTTGCAAACGTGCAATATGCTGCAGCATGCTTACTACATGAGCGCCAACAACACCACCGAGCATGTACAGTTGAAGGTACTTATCGTGATAGGGCCAAGGAGGTTAAAGGTTTTTTCTTTTTATCTTAATAACATAGTTTAACAAAACTTGATACTGGGCTAGATGGTGCAAGTTCATTGTCACGGAAATATAGGCGCAGGAACAACATTCACATAGACACGAGGAGACAGGACAAGCGCTCTCTTGTCTATGTGAATGTTGTTCCTGCGCCTATATTTCCGTGACAATGATCTTAATAACCTCTTCGGATTATAATAACCATTTTGGATAATAACCTTTTTAAAATTTTTTATGATCTCTTTGGCGTATTCTGGCGGCAAGAAGTCGCCCTCGTGGTTGGCTGCCATCCGTGCAACACGGACGCTCGGCACTAAGCGCGGAAGATGAGTCATTTTTCGGCGAGATTACTGAATCGCACATTCAATTTTTCTGAAAGTCAACTCGAATTTTCGAAAACTCTCGAATATACCTCATTTTCGAATCGAATACGACTATTGAAAAATTTAATGTTCGACCAATATTCTAACAAATCGAATATTCGCAGTAAGTGCTCGATCGACGAGATTACAAAACATTCGCGCACTTGCCACAAGTTCCCCAATCGCCACTTAACTTAAATACGTTGCACTACAACTCACTTGTGCGAACATTCGGGCGTGCGTGAATAAATTTGCTAACAGGCAAAGCTCTCGGTGAGAGAGGCCGATAGGAAGAGCAGTTGCGTCACAGGCAGCGCAGTGCACGCATTTCCTTCCGCCGCACACGGTTGTCGCAGGACATTGATAAACCAGAGGAAACGTACAACCCGCGGGCACGTGGACTGAAGATGGCTCAAACGGAGGTCGCGTTGTGAACTCGAGGTAAGGAACACTGGAGATCGTGACTCAAAACTTGATGAACGGAAGAGGGCGCAAGAGCGGAGACAGTCTATTCTGCGAACGGCGGACGCTCAGCACTGCGTGGAATTGGAATTTCAGGACTGCAACAGAGTGAGGCGAAACATGCTCCTCCAAATGACTATAAGGAGCGAGGGGGGCGCGCAATACGACAAGCGGCGCCCACGTTGCAAGCGGTCGCAGCAAGCGGCACAACGACCCGCGGAACGATTCGACAAGCGCGTGCGGCACAACCTAAACCACCGTACGAATGTTGACACTGAAGTGTGCAATGACTCGAATATCTGTCCAACAGGTAGCTTTACCCACTGGGCCACCGTTTATTTATACTCAAGCTCTTCCACTACATCCGTATACCCGTGTGTAGGCCGGGGGCCAAACGTCGGGAGATGATTAAGCACGCAAGCCGCGGAGATCGTTTTTTTTCCCCTCTTCTCGTGGCTGTTAAACTCTCGAGCACGTAGGATCGAGACACCGCGCGTGCCAAATAGTTACACGGATGGAGATGGGGAGAAAAGAGCAACGCTTTAGCGGCGGAAAAAAGGCCCGACCTTTTCCGGCACTCCCTCGAAGGGCTATGCGTACGTCGAGCAATCACTAGTGACGCGCCATATACGCGACGGCGTATATACAGTGGCGTAGTACGTGCGTACAATACGCGCGGTGCACGTCGTGGCCATCGCGCGCGCGGACGGCGGCGCACGCACGTCCGGAAGGCCACCGCGGCCCACTTCCCCCCGCCGGGCGACCCGTCGGCCTTGGCGCGTTTCCTCCCGATGTACAGACACCGCGCGGGCTTCGCTAATTGGACCCCTTATTAGTGCTCGCCGAAGACCATAGGAGGAGGAGGAGGAGGCAAGGGTTCTCATCCCGAAGAGGCCGAGGGCAACGCGTGCCGAACCACAGAGTGCGTCGCGGAGCGCGATGAAGAGAAGGAACACCCTTGGAATATGGCAGCTTCATTCAGTTTTCGCGTGTCTCGCGGTTGCGAAATCGCGCGGTCGCAGACCGCGCGCGCTTACATACTGCAGAAGACGAGAGAGGCGTGCTTGGAGCGCATCCGCCGCTCGCGACAATTATATGCCGCGCTCTCGACCGGCGCTTCGTTCGCCCGCTCAATGGCGGCGCGACCACGCGCGTGACAGGGTCGCTTTATTCAATTAGAACACGGAGGGGGGAATTGTTAACCGACGGCGACATTATACGTCCCGTCGTCGCCTTGGTCCGTTCGGCGAAAGCAGCCGCTGCGGCGTTCGTTGAATAAATATGAGACACATTCTTCTTTCACTCACGATCGCATCACGATCGGTTCTTTAGAAATCCAGGTATTACGGCAACAACAAATCAAGCGCCTTAAGCATTAGCCAACAAATACAAAGGGCCTATAGAGGTTGGCTTTGTTGAGTACTTGCTTCTTTTTCGCTCACTCCTTTCGCCTTTACCTCTTTGCAGCACTGTGAACATTCCATATAGCGCGAACGCATATACTGGCTTCCGACGGCTTCGTCCGGCGAGTGAATAACACTGGCCCTACCCAAGACCGGAAAAGGGATGCTGACTCCGTATACGAAGCGAGTCCTTGATTTTTTTTTTTTAAGGCCCGCTTGAAGTTGTCAGTAGCGTCGCCTCTGTCGGCGCATTGCGAGTGCCGAAGCATCACTCCTGCCTGCGCCGCTGCAGAGCGCGTCAGGTTCCGATGAACACCCGAGGAGACGTGCCATATGCAGCAACTGCTTGTTTGTCCGTGTTCCTCGAGCGTTGGTTATATACCCAAGAAAAGAAAAAAAAAAAACCTTCTGGGCGATTCATCGCAGTCTAGAACGAAATAACGCTTCCTGAAAGCGTTTTTGTCACTGTCAATGAATGCCTTTAAAGGTGAACATTTGACAGAGATCTGTCTGGTTGGGACGAAATTAAAGGTGAAAAACAGGGAGACACCAACCAAATTGTAATCATTTAAAAGTAAAATTTACTTCTAAACATTAAAAAACCCGACGTTTCGGGTCCCACTCGGACCCTTCTTCAGGGGTGAAAAAAATTCCGAAAGTTGTGTCCTCTGCCTGGATTCGAACCCAGGCTCTCGGCGTGGCAGTCGAGCGTTCTACCACTGAGCTACGCCTGTGGTTAAAAAATTCCGAAAGTTGTGTCCTCTGCCTGGATTCGAACCCAGGCTCTCGGCGTGGCAGTCGAGCGTTCTACCACTGAGCGTTCTACCGTGACATCCAACTCGAAATGGAAGAATAAATAAGGCGTCAACTGCAAGAGAACTTTATGGTCTCTATATTACAGAGACCATAAAGTTCTCTTGCAGTGTCACGCCTTATTTCAGCCGCCATTGCTAGATGCGGGTGGTGCGCACTACGCTGGCGGCCGAGTCAGCGCACCTGTTATGGAATTTTTCCAGTTGGCCGCCAGCAATCTCCTTTTGACTTAGTGCACGGTATACACGCCACAAAAGTGGAAAGGTTCGTAGTATATGAAGGTATATGGACGGGGCTCGTCTGAAGGATGCGTGGTCCGCGTATCTGCCCGTATATCGATGCAAGGAAAAATCCCTAATGAAGATTTCGAACAAGAACCAATATGCCCCCTTTTCACCTTAGAGTGGTTATAAGCACTGCTGCTGTCTGGTGCCCTCCAGTCACCCCTGAAGAAGGGTCCGAGTGGGACCCGAAACGTCGGGTTTTTTAATGTTTAGAAGTAAATTTTACTTTTAAATGATTACAATTTGGTTGGTGTCTCCCTGTTTTTCACCAATGAATGCCTGCTCGTCCCTGAACTGGAATGAAGCGCTATGTGCATGCACCGTGACATCCAACTCGAAATGGAAGAATAAATAAGGCGTCAACTGCAAGAGAACTTTATGGTCTCTATATTACAGAGACCACAAAGTTCTCTTGCAGTGTCACGCCTTATTTCAGCCGCCATTGCTAGATGCGGGTGGTGCGCACTACGCTGGCGGCCGAGTCAGCGCACCTGTTATGGAATTTTTCCAGTTGGCCGCCAGCAATCTCCTTTTGACTTAGTGCACGGTATACACGCCATAAAAGTGGAAAGGTTCGTAGTATATGAAGGTATATGGACGGGGCTCGTCTGAAGGATGCGTGGTCCGCGTATCTGCCCGTATATCGATGCAAGGAAAAATCCCTAATGAAGATTTCGAACAAGAACCAATATGCCCCCTTTTCACCTTAGAGTGGTTATTCATACAAGTGATGAAACAGGTTGGAATGTACGCGATAAGTGTCTCTCAGAGGAGGGCACCTCGACTGAAACATCAATAGGGAAGGGGACTAGCAAAAAGGGATAGAGAGAACGAAAGGAGACTGGGGGAGCAGCACATATAGCACACAAAAATCACGTTTAAGGCTTTCGCCGTGCGAGAGTTTGGAAGAAGAGAGGACAGGCGACGACGCACATTTCGCGCGAGCAGAGAGGCGCTCACGCGACTCCGGGTCAATGAAAACGGCCGAGTGGCACAAGGTGGTAATGTGGAGCAAGTATTGCGACATCGTTATCTGGATTCGTTTCGTGACGGCGCAGCGCGTTCTTGCGCTACGCGAGGTGTATACAGAGAGCGTATATCCGCTAAGCGCCAGACCATCTCACGCGGAGTCGCGTTCCAACACATGGCAAGTGGAATGGAGCGCGCTCGCAACGACCACCGCGATTGCTGGCTCGGGCAGACATGCGTGCCTGCGCGCCGTATCGCGTGTATACGCACGTCGTCTCACGGTATGTCGAAGAGATAGCTCTAAACTGCGCGCACGCGCGCGGTTCGCAGGTACACACGCGCCCGCGAAGGTTAAACTGTGCCCAAAAGAAAACGATGCTATGTAATTATCGGCTGTCGCAACTGCGAAGGCGCGCTTTCGCAAGCCTGCATGCTGGATCCACCGATTAGTGCAACCTTAGCTAAGACTGTACCCACCGAGAGTATACATCGCAGCAGTATACTGTTGCTGTACTGTCGTCGGGCATAAGCTACGGAAAAAAGAAATAAAAGCCTGTATCGGCTGACGGATCGTTCCCGAGCGCACAGAGCGTGCAGTGGACATATATAGAAAAGAGAAGCACGTCACTCTCTGTGAAGCGACGTCATGCGGAACCTTGTAATGTTATTTTTTTTTTTAAGCACGGCTGTCCGTACGAGCGATCTGCGGAGATTGCAGCTCCTCTCGGCGGACGCTCGGATGGGGACGCAGTACGGGCCCGCGTCCTTGAAGCAAGGTCACCAAAGTATAGCGTGCTTCGGCAAGAAGTGACCGCACTTATCATGCGATATTAATGCACCGCTGTAGAAAGAAAAAGCCGTTCCGGGGCTTACACCACGAACGTGTATATATAGTCAGCGAATATTTTACATATGCACTACTTCCGTTTCTGCAAGAAAGAAATGCGTCGCGTTTTTTAAAGTATAAATGACTGGCTGATTGATTTCTGGGGTTTTACGTGCCAAAACCACGACTTGATTATGAGAGACGTCATAGTGTAGGTCTCCGGAAATTTAGACCACCTGGGGTTCTCTAACGTGCGCAGTACACGGGCCTCAACATTTCGCCTCCATCGAAATACAGCCGCCGCGGTCGGGATTCGATCCCGCGACCCTCGGGTCAGCAGCAGAGTGCCGTAGCGATTAAACAACCGTGGCGGGACTATAAATGTACGTTGTCGTGTACGCTGTCGTGGCATACGATTTTCGAAACACGCATGGAAGAGGAGGGAGGCACTGCGTGTATACAGCATGCAGGCAGTTGACACAAACCTAGAGCATGTGGGGTACATGCACTGAACAAACCAACAGATCGCATTTCTATAGAAACACCCGAAAGCAGGGGACGAATCCACAGGACTTCTCTTTCGTAAGTGATTTGCTGGTGGGCGTCAATGTTGATATGTCGAGCATCAGAATTGGCTTAAATTTTCTCTTGCGAACATTTCTATCGTAAGTTGTTTTTGTGAATACGGGGCCAGGATTTTAAGGACTTGCTACACCTTAAAACCACACGTCCACTGCGGTGGTTATGCAATATATACGCCCCTACTTGTCAGTCAGCGGTAATCATTGTGCCGAGCCTTACGTCCCCTGGAACAATACGCAGAGATGACGTCGCGTACAAAACGCAAGTTTCCTGCGCGCGTCCTTCACGACCACGCACGCGCTCTTCTGAGGCTTTTCCCACGTGGAGACAGGTGTGTGCCGGTGGCGATCCTTCCTGGCTTCTGCTTCGCGCACCGGGCCGAGAGGGAAAAAAAAAAAGAAAGAAAACGCAAGGAAATAAAACAGTCTACGGGCACGCGTAGACCGCCGTTACGACGGCGACCTGGCGCGCCCCTTCTGTGTCCCCCCCTGCACGCGGCGGGATGTTTACATGGCGCGGTTTTTCCGCGAGTGCGGGCGAACCGCATGACTCGCAACTAGTGCAATGTGAAGCCAAACGACTATGGGGAACTCTTACATACCAAACCACGGCCGACGCGCAACTGAGACGCCCGTGTGAACCCGACGTGCGGTGAAAACAGGGCGCAGCGTTTGCCCGGCCACGCGTATATATACTATAAGGAATGATTGAAAGCGCGAACGTTTATTTTTAGCCGCGCGATGTAAAACGAGGGGAAACAATGATCGCCGCGGAGCTGTCCTCACGCAATACATACACACACGCGCCACGCACACACGCACGCTGCTATAGAGGACCACAGACAGAAGATGTGCGAGTGGTTATATGGTATAGGCATACGGTGCAACGTGCATGTGAAGTCAAATGTGAAATTGGCAGTGGAGTGAGGTTGCTCCCGTTCTTTTTTTTTTTTTCTGCTTTAAGATCAAACGACACAACCAACTGAGGCAAAGGTGATGCGAGGGCCATCACGAAACCGAAGCTATAGGAGTGTTAGAGTATACCAACACTGGTTTGTAAAGAAGCCGGGCACAATGAAGTTGTAGCACGCCACCCGACGGGCTTTTTGCGCGGAAACTGCTTTTGAGGGGTTTTCGGTGCGCGCTAAAGACTTCGGGGACCGTATTTAAAAAAAATAATAGAAAAGCTCGTACTTGACTTAAGATAAAGTTTCATATATGGTGGATATGTCGTTAGCGAAGGCGAACTGTCATTCATGAATTTTTCAGGACCCAGTGAGGGCTCAAAATTAAGTGTGTAACCGCTCGTACGAATTTGCCGCGCGGCGTTCAGTTTGAAAGACTTGAAAGACATGGTGTTAACATCTAACCTTCTTGTTTGCTGCTTAAAGTGCACGCTACATATGAATTTTAAGAGCTCACTATATCATGCAGCATCGAACGCAATATTGACAATCAGCGTCATTGAGGTATCCGTTTCGGCAGCCGAAACGTCATTTTTAATGTTTTAAATCTTTTCATTTTGGTCGGCGCTCATTCTTTTCGTTTCTTCAAGTGCATACAAGGCATTGTATATAAGTATACAAGTACAAATTGTATACAAGTCACTGCATAAAAGTGTGGCCAAAGCAGCCCCCATGGGAACATCGTATATTCGTGGATCTGTGGGTCTAACTGGCTGAACGGCCGCTAAGGCACGCATGGTCGCGCCATTTCCAGCGTTCTGTAAGATGCTCCTTTGGCGACGAGGACCTTTCGGCTGAAGCCGAAAAAAAGTACTGCCAGGTTCTGTAACAGCGCCGATAATAGAGGGTGAGCAAATGATGCCCGGACGAGGGCGACAGCGTGGCGAACAGGTATATAGACATTATATATTGTATATAGGAATGAAAATGCAGCCCTCGGAATTGCGCGGATGCGCTATAGCGGTGCCTATGGATTGCGCCATAGCGGACGCTGAAAAGCATGTGTACGTATATATGCATGCTGTATGCGAGGTGCACGGTGCGTACACGTGCGCACGAATGCAAGCGGTGCACTTCCTTTGTTCGTTTGCCTTTACATACGCGCGGCACGATGCTGTCGGCATGCCGTCGCGTTTACACTGCCGCGACGTATTGCGTCAAACCTAACTACGTACACCTGGAAGGCCTGCCTCTTCGTCAATCGAGCGTGCGGAGATGTAACAGTGAAGCGGATTTGTCTATTCATTTGCCCACGTGACCGGCGTTGGCTAATTAACCCGCGTGGCATCGCGTGCCCGCGAGGCACACTGTTTAATCTGACTGCAAATTACGAACGCGTAATTCACCCACGAACTAAAACGCGCAATAGAGGACGATCCCAACGTAAGCCGCTGCAAAAGACAATTTTAAAAAATTCTATGTTCCGAGTCAGCAACCTCGGTGGAATCATACTTACGACGCCGGCATTCTTCTCACTGTTCCTCGATTTGTGCACGTGGCACAGACATCAGACCTTGTCGAAGAAAACATGCGAATTATTACCGCATACCACTCGTGCGCTCTAACTGTGCGTCGGTGCAATCTTTTGTTGCACGCGTGACGAGCGAGAATATACAGGGCTGGTTTTTCCACAGCGGTGGTGCCAACCGATAGCGCAACAACTCGACGGGCTTCCGGGTCGCCGACGCTGTATACAATACACCGGCTCGGACAACCTGTTGTGAAGGGCGCTTCCAAAAGCAAAAATAACGTTGTTCGCGAGTCTCGACGAGGGACTCGGGGACAAAAAAAACCTGGGCAGGCCATGGAATGTGGCATCACATCCCCCGAAGCTTCCTTCCTTTTAAATTCGCATATTTATTTTATTTTATTTTATTTGAAAGTGCCTTACATGGTCACATGGGCATTGAGCAAGGGGGCTTGACAGAAATTGTGTAAACCAAAGGTATAGACAAACTTAAATGACGTAAGCAAAAAAAGATATGTAAAAAGCACAGCATGTTAAACAAACAAGTAATACAAAAAATGCAATAAAAGGTGAATTATACAAGAACGATGCACAGAAGCTAACATCAAAAAGTGAAATACAAGTTACATAGTATAACATATTGCATAATAAATTACACAGAAAATACAAGTGATACAATGGATATCAGGGATAATGAAAAAAAGGAAGAAAAAAAAAAGGGGGGGGGGGGGGTGAAGGGAGAACTACAACTTCAAGGTCATCGCACATTTAACTGCGTAAGCAACTGGATGACCCCTGAAAACACTAATCATAACATATGATAAGTTAGTCAGACCATGGTCTGACCGTGATATGCGTGTTAAGCGACTGCCGAAATTTCATTGAGTTAGTTTCCACGACTATAGTATCAGGTAAACTGTTCCAAACGCAGACACAAAAACGTCCACTTCCGTAGAGCTACAGCCATCAGAGAACAGCCAGCGAACCGAGAAAAAAAAAAAGGATTAGACACGCAACAATATAAAAACGAATAAAGTCGTAGGCGTCGTCAGCAAAAGTGAATGGCCGGCTTGCATTCCTACGACAGCGGCAGGCCGTAAGGTACGCGCATAAGAATGGTGTAGACCGAGGCGAACGACCCTTTCTTACGTTATTACGGGTCCTTGCGCTATTTCGCTCCGTTGTCTGCAACGCCGGGGAAGCTTGTCCTTCCACTATGCGACGGTATTTCTATTCTCTTTCTGCATTTCTCTCTCTTTCCTTTATGTCTCGCCTGAACTCGCTGCACACCTCACGGCGTTGCAATGCCGACTATTTCCGGTTCTTCTTTATTTCTTTTTTTATCCCAATAAGGAAAGACAACGCACTGCAATGCTCTTACAAACGCGGTCGCCACATAATCGGAGGGGAATACCCGCTTGCTCGCCGTTAAACGAGAACGCGCAAGCATGAATGAGGAAAAAAAAAGTAAGATAAAGAACGAGACGGTTCGTTTTCTCGAGTTACGACAAATTGCCGCGCTCTGGGCGGTCCGTGAATGACGGTGTCTCGCAAACAACACCGAACAAAAGACGTGACGAGAATAGCGCATGTAATATGCGCGCGGCTGTATATCAATGGAGACCCTGCAGCTGTTGGCGAGCTCGTATACGAGCACAGATGTAATCGTCACATGTGGCGTGGCTGTGACACCGTGACAGCAGCCTATATAAGTGCTCAGGAGGGCGTGAGAGCTAAACTATCGCAGTGGTTCATGCGCGCATATATATATATATATATATATAATCAGCAGTGAAGGAACGGACGAACGTGCAAGAACTTTTTACTTTCCAACGTTCCGGCCGGTGGTCCGGCCTTCATCAGGAAAATTGCGTGCGGCGTGCGCGGGTGCGTGCATGCGTGCGTGTGTGTGTGTTGTGTGTGTGTGTGTGTGTGTGTGTGTGTGTGTGTGTGTGTGTGTGTGTGTGTGTGTGTGTGTGTGTGTGTGTGTGTGAACATCGCGTGGCGTAAAGAGTGAGCGAAGGCAACGCGTTCTGCAGAGTGTGGCCGTCGCCCACACTCTGCAGAAGGCTTACGCGCAGAAAACAAGAAATAAAGAAAGGTTTAGCGAAAAGGGAACGTTAATGTGGCTCCAACGGCTTAAACTCCTCAGGACCTTAATAAAGTTCTTGACTGACTGACTGACTATACTCAGGTAGTCTGCAGCACGCGGGTATATAGGTTTCTACACCACATTAGCAATATTTTTTAGCTTTCATGAATTGTTTCGGGTCAGAACACTCTAAAGGCGATCTGCCAAGGTCAACAGCCTTAAAATCACTACAGGCAGGTCTAAAGAAGTCCACACTCGAGCTGAATACTAACCG
Organism: Hyalomma asiaticum; assembly: GCA_013339685.2. Classification (NCBI taxonomy): domain Eukaryota; kingdom Metazoa; phylum Arthropoda; class Arachnida; order Ixodida; family Ixodidae; genus Hyalomma; species Hyalomma asiaticum. The sequence goes on from CM023481.1 coordinate 322,172,256, forward strand.
TAACGATGCAGTATGAGACTTCGAGCAACGGAATCGCCTCGGCGTATATAGCAGCTACGCTGACTTAATCGACATATATGCAATGCCCAAGGAGTAGCGTCACTTTTCAACAACAGCGTATCGTGCGGGAACAGTATTCAACGACATAGTTAAAGCTACACTGAAGTGCTGGCTTGCCAAAACCACGATATGATTATGAGGCGCGCCGTATGTGGAGGACTCCCGAAATTTCGGCCGCCTGCGGTTCTTTAACGTCCACTGACAACTTCCACTGACGGGCCTACGGCATTTTCGCCTCCACCCAAAATGCGACCGTCGCGGCCGGGCTCAAACAGACACAGATGTGAAAAACAATGTTTCTCGGGCCTGGGCCCCTCGTGAAATTTCGGTGGGGGGGGGTTAGTGTTGATGACAAAGTGTACTTCTAATGACATAAAATTTAAGCCTGTTAATTACGTTGCATTTAAAAAGTAACTTCTTGTGCATACTGCGTTTTTTACCTAAAAGTTTAACAAAAATGGATGTTTTTCTCAGATAGTCAAGGCCTGCACAAGTGCCCCCCCCCCCCCCCCAAAAAAAAATGAAAACTCCTGCCTGTGGGCCTGAGTTGTTCTTACAAGCTGCATGTATACGTGCGCCCCACTGCAAGCTGTTTGTAAATAGTGCACAAACCACATGCTGCAGAGAACGGTCTTCACGGATCGGCATAGTTTGTAGATGAAATTTAGAGACGGAAGTACGGGTCTAAGCGGCGAGTAAATTGAAGAAAGTGTGCATCTGGTCAACCTACTACAACACAAGTCGTCACTCATTTTCTATTTACCTACCCCTCCCCCCCCCCTCCCCACCTTTCTTTTTTTTTTCCCCTTTAAATATGTCTCTCTAAAATAACCGTCATCGGCCGAGACAGGCGCCAAAAAGACTACCGCGCACTCCTGAGACCACCACCTTCAGTCAAACGAAGAACCGCCGAAATTCGCACAGCAAGTGAAAGTTATATACAGCGACAGGTATTAAGTAAAATGAGCATAATGAAAGCTCCCTCGAAACGTCCGCCGCAGAATTTCACTCTGCGAATCCGACATGCATGCATACGCTAATGCAGCCCAACTGAAGCAGCCTTCAGCTAAAGCACACGCGTGACGCGCCGTATGGACAACGACTGCGGAACGAGAACAAACACATACGGCGAGCACCCTCTCTATCTGCGGTATCTGTGCCGACTTTGATCTTTAAGCGGATGCCCCCTCGTGTTGGTGGCGCCGCGATGCGCCAAAGGAATAATCGCGACGTGCGAGTACCGGGAGCACTACAGCTTGAGGTAAGCGTGATTTACAGAGCGCATTTAAAGACCTTATACTTCACTTTCCGTTCACTGCACGCGTTTTAGTCAGCCGGCACTACTGAGACGTCCTTTACCGACGGTGTGGGTGCCAAGCGCGGACTTGTACACATTCCCGAAAAAAGTAACCGATTGCAACTGCTGCGCTGTAAAGGGTAACCAATTACAATTACTGCTTCAAGAAGGTAATCGAAAGATCACTCTAGAGGAATGAATTACGTCCCACGCTACATTTCATGCAACTTTTTATTGTGGTAGCACATATATCACACATAGCGCGGCATAAATAGCAAGCGCCTGTAAATCGAGTCGGAAAAACCGGTGACTGTACGTAAGTACGTCAAATTTTTCTTAAGGGTGACTTACAATGTCAGAATTTAAAGTGCATCTGGAAATATGACGCGAAAGTTCGAGGTATGCTCGTGCAGGTAATTTTGTAATCTTGTAATCGATTACAGGAGAAAAAAAACAAACAAGGTAATTGAATGACAAGGATCGTGGCTCCTCCGAGGAAGTAACTGAAACGCTACAAGATTACACTAACGTGTGATCGATTATGAGTAAGCCATTCTATACTTGTAACGCGTTACGTACAAGTCAGATGCCAAGTGCGGAGCTTGCCATTGGTGACTTGCTTCCACCACTGTTACGTCCCGCATTGAGATTGGCTGAAAATTTCTTTTACGAGCAACTTTAGCGTAAGTACTTCTTTGTGAATATGGGTTCTGCTCTCGCGTTTAAGAAAGTCTCTGCATGGTCGGAACAAGTGTGATGGTGAGACGATCGGAATTCGGTGACGTGCAATCGGGAATAGCACTTACATCAAAACATGGGTCTATGTATTACTCGCAGTTTAGGTGTTCTTCCGTCGTCCTTTAAAAAGAAAAGTCCGTACCTGGGTATCTCTCGTTTTCATTTATTTGGGCATTTGACAACGCCCACGAATGGGGCACAAGGAGACTGTCCTGACTTGGCATTGACCGACCGCCTTCACTTGTGTAGTTAAGAAACATTAAGAAGTATTAAGAAAGTTAAATACAGCTTTCATATATTTACTGTTCTGTTGGTCGGAGCCAAATGGTGTACAGGCGACTAATAAATCAAATTGTTTTATTGTGCAACAAGAACTCCGAAATATTTGAATGCGCTAGGGCGACTACCAACATAAAGAAAAAATAGGAAAAAAATTGTTGACGTAATTAATAGTGTACATGCGACGGAGAAATTCTCCGTGGCATGTGCCGAGTGTACTTGTTTTTTTTTTATATTATATTTATATTTGCATGTGCCTGAATACGCGGTGTCTATACCTTGCCAAGTACTACCGAATGCCTCACAATGCGCCGAAGTATAGGCGGCTCATCTAATACGCACATTGTACCCGCTTCGGGTTCTCCTGCAGCGCGCAACGTCAAACTATCGTACAAAACGCGGTGCCACTCGGGCATATTTTCCGTAGACATGTTTATTTTTAAACAGCGTCATTACCGTGATTGCCCGTCGAGAACACACAAGCGTCCAAGGGATGTTCTAAGGATGCCCCGTGCGGGATTTCGTGGATGTGCTGGGTATATTCGTGACTAATCCCCCAAACTTCCGAAATGAGACAAGATGCGTCATCCTCGGGACGTCCCAGAATCACTGGATGATGTCAGTTATCGCGCGTCTGGTTAACCTCCCTCCCTTTCCCTTCCCTTGGTCCTCTCTCTCTCTCTCTCTCTCTCTCATCAGAAGTTTGTAGAATTAGAACGAGGAAGAATGGTCTGTACGCAGTAAGCACGCTGCGTGGACTGTTTGAGTGATACGTCATATATTTTGTTGTCAAGCAAGCTTGTAGTGTGTCAAACAGGGTCTATGTGTAAATTGCAGTCTCTGTTCGATTTTTATTGGCGCGCTCTATGACATACACTGCCGATAACTACCCCATGCGAGCGCCCGTGAGCACGAGCGCCCGTTAGCAGGAGCAGCGGGCAAATTAACCGTTCCAATATCATCCACCTGGGGCAGGTGTAATGCATTCAACCAATTGAAGTTTTAGGTGTCAGTGCTGTAATGCTGTAAGAAAATACACAAACTGCGATGTATGCATGAGCTTAAGATACTTAACATTAGGGCTATACTTGAACCAAAGCACAAAACTCGTTCTTTCTTTCTCTGAGATAGGAAAAACTATAGGTGGGCGGCCGACTGTAATGTGTGAGCTCAAGATAAGTTCTGGATGCGAAGTCCTTGAAGTGCTCGAGGTAGAATAATTAAAATAGCAAATCTGAATAGAGCGCCGGCTAGGCGCAATTATCTAGCAGGCGCTGTCTCTTCACGCATGATTGAGAGAAAATGTTTGACATGACGATTCCAAGTGCCATATCCCAAATATATACGTGAGTGCGCTTTTATTATTATTATTATTTACCTTGACGACGACAGGACAACCGTTGGAAGAGCAATGTATACGTCTCCTTTGGAATGTGGGACATGTGGATCTTTCTTGGGACGTCCCTGGGACTTCTTGTGTCCTCCGTCGAGCACTGATATATACGTTGGTTTATACTAGAGTGAACCGCGCATTGGCGAGACTGGTCGCGTCCTCTGTCCAGCTTTCCACGACACGAGCTTCACCCTAAGCGAAGGCGTTGAGACACGGAAAATAGGAATCGTGCACTCGGTTTTCGCGCTGCCGAGTTTCCCGATCTTGTCCTTGCGCCGGTGTCCTTTCGGCCCAGGCGCCAATAAATCCAGAAAGCCAGACCGCAGGCCCGATAAGCAGATCGAAAACAAATACTACAGAGAAAGCCCTGCCGCTTTACGTAGGACGGGAAGGGGAGTCTGAATCGATAAGTGTTTTGGGCGCTTTCCAGCACACGCGAGCGACTCCTGCACAACTTGACACTCCTCAGGAACGCGAGGCAAAGCAGTTTCCTGATGAACCGCGGCAAACACGCGTAGAGGCAGAGATGAGAGGAAGCGAAAGACAGATAGAGAGAGAAAAGAGAGAAATGCACAGCATGCCGTTCCGTCGCGCAACTACATCGAAACCTGGAGAAAAGGGGAAAAAAAAAAAAAAAATGTGGCGTCAGTGGCAGTGTGCTCTCGCTCGCAGACCTGATGGGAGACAAGCAGGAATTCGCCCGGCGTGCAGGCGGCCGTTTCGGTTTCGGTGAATGAACTCCTCGCCGCCGGCGTGACAGGCCGGTAGCCGGGGGCGCCGAGCGCATCCGTCATTTGTGCGCCTGCCTTAGCTTTTTTTTACAGCGTTAATGCCGCTGGTCAAGGTCGGCTCGGTAGGCACACAAAAAACGCAGCCGCGCGTCCGGATCCCGTTGTCGACGGCCGGGCCCTGTCTACCTGTACGCGCATCCTTCCGCCGTGGGCTTTCGGCCTTCTTTGCGTATACTCTTCACTCGTTAGCAACCTCGCTCGTTTCGCACCGAAATCGTGCTAGCCGTAAACAAATTAGCGCGCGTGCTGCTCTGCCATCGAGCTCTGACGTAGACGGGGCAGAGTAAATGTTTGCCCCTCGCAGTACACGCAGAGTAGTACGATCGGACAGCATCCGCGTGGAACCGAGCCCCTTACGAGACTCGAAATAGCCCAACCACACACTACGCTGATCCGATTCACGCGTAGCGTAACTGGAGTGTAAACACCTCTCAGACGAAACATAACTATTTACTACGATCGCGGACGTGCGTCCGGATAACCTCTCCACGTTTCCTTGCGTCTCTCTTTCTTTACGGCAAATACGGTGTTGGCAAAAAGAAGACGAAAAAAATTAAATAAGATCTCGTAATATGGGAGAGAGAGAAACGTCCTGCGGCACGCACGGGTGGCCGCGTTGGGATCACACGCGTCCAAACACGTCCAACTGTGGCACGCCGGTTTCATCCACGCTCTCCATCGTAGCACGAAAGCACTCACCTCTCTTTGGTGACGAAAGTGAAGTGGGTCGGTAGCGAGGGCAGCTGGTCGCACATGATGCGCCGCAGTTCGTCCGCACTGATGGCACTACTCTCGAGCACCACAGCTCCCAGCACCGTGGGCTGGCACTTGGTCGAGGCCGGCACATCGCTGAAGTACTGAATCCCGACCACCACTCGGATGTCGGGAAACTTCTCGCCGCTCATGCTCGCACTTGGGCTCGACGACGATGACGGGGCGCTGTCACATGCCAGCCGCGCGCTCTGGTAAACGTGCGAGAGAGGAAGCGTGTCAGGGCGATGCATTCAACCCCGCGCTCGTTTCGATTGAATCATTCGGAGTCGCGAACAGCAGCCGACGGCGAGAAACACTCCCGGATGAAGACGGACGTCAGTGAGAGCGGCGCGCCGCCACGGGCGGCCGCTGCTGATAGGGCCGCCCCCGGCGGCCGGCAGGCGAAGCAGAGGCGCTGCGGGCGCCTACCGTCCCACTCGCGGGCTTTGGGGTGCACAGTCCGCGCAGTCACGCAACTGCCGCCGGCGCTATCGTTTGTGTCGCAACGCGTTGATCGGCGCGAGACCGTGCGTTCGCGGAACACGCTGATCGACACGGACAACTCGCACTCTACATTGCAACTACTTCAGTTTTTTGACGCGTATTTTCCATGTGTTTGCCACGTAGTACGCTAATTGTCTGAAGTAGACGCTAGCTTCATGCGAAGCTTTACGATACCGCTGTTCTGGTCACTGTCGTTTTGCTAATAGCGTAGTTTGGAATCATTCCGCTCAGAACTCGCACTCTGTTTGCCACTCCACAGCCTACGGCAGACTACGTTGCCAAACAAGGATATATGTAGGGTTTCTAAAGGTGTACAGATTTACAAATGTACTGAAGAAATGGATACTATATCAGATCTTGTATAAGATCGCAGTATAAATAAATAAATAAATAAATAAATAAATAAATAAATAAATAAATGCTTTCTTTTTCTGCCATCAGGATTCCCTTGCAAATACTCCGAAGCATGGTGTTCATTTAGAAATTAAGAAGTCATAGTGGCATATTGACCATCATAACTTGTAGGAAATGATACATTTCATGCACGAAAAGCTGGCCATCGGTATTTTACACACCGTTGTTAATATATATCATGCTTGCATCAGCAACATGTCGATCTCCATCGGAGACATTCCCGATCTGTGAACGCTCCTGAGACTTCTCAGCTGCCATTAATTCGTTGGGAATTTGATTGAGAACAGTGTCGCGTTCCCTGTTACGCACGCAGCTTGTAACATCAACTAACAGGTCATACGTTTCCGTTGTCTTGAGGAAGGATAGTTATGTGCGTGTGCAAATGTCTTGCAAATTAAAAAGAAAAATAATATGTGATTTTGGAATTTAGGAGGAAATTCAGTTTAAGTTCATGATCCTGAAGATGTCTAGGAGGGGGGGGGGGGGGCATGGGTAAAATAGGGGTATTCCCCGAAAAAGAACGACCTCGAATTCATGTCTATTCATGCTACCCTGCTACCCTTGACACACACCTTCTCCATAGTTCCTGACATGTTAGACGCCCTTTTCTGTAGTTGGTGCATTCGTGACGAAGAAGCTATGATTGGATTTTCTGAGGCTTGTGGAATGATGCAGTAATACATATTTGTGTAGAAGTGCTACTAGGAAATGCTGACAGTGATCGACATCTGTGTCCGTACAACATGCAAGTCTCTTATTGTTAATGTAAGAGCTCGAGTAATGAAAGGGAACAATGTTCGATATTTACTGCCATTTTCCTGTTGCTTCCTAACAGCTGCCTTTCAATGTCAATTTTATTGCGGGTTGCTCAAAAACGCTGATCAAAAGTCTGTTCAGGGTCAGTGCAATGCATATCAAGTGTAACGTCAGGCACATAGCCTGAAACGACAGGGAAACTGCTTACAATAAATATACACACAAGCACCGTTCGCGAAAGTTTGCTTACATTTTTGTGACAGAGGAAAAGCTTTCGTTGTAGTTTGTATTAGAGCGGCCGCAATTGCGGGGGTGCTCACCCTCTCCCACTGCCCTCACACCTTAGCAGCCCGGCTGAATGTTGTTGCTGACATTGACTATAATGATGGAAAGAATCTTGCACCCACAAATAAGGGCGACATCGGAGATCGTTGTTTGCGAACGCGGACGGTTTTGTTCGCTTTTCAATGCATGTCATTGGCCGTGGTCATGCTTACCTCGTAAGCGGCAGAGCGCTGCCACGTTTTTGCATAACCACGTTTTCTCTATACGTCACGCGTTTAAGCTCACGAAACAAACATTCTTCGTTTTCCTAAAACAGCCGTATTCATTTAACGCGGAAAAACATTTCGTTTGTAGTATATTGTCTTAAAGAAGATAACAAAACATGCTCGTCAATATTTGGTATGTTCACCGTTTGCCCATTGGTTGCTCTCACCCTCCCGTTCTCGCCTATATTATGGGTCACCCGGACATGGAACAGTACCCACTCAAACAAAGGAGAGGGACTAATCCTGCAAGCCTGCGCCGCACTCAGTCGCGCCAAATCCGCATAACGCACACGAGAACCGGGCCCCCGCTTCGCGACGTTGCAGCGTGCGAACGCGACGCGTTCCGAACAAAGACCTCTGATCGCGCCCCAAGCTTCCAAATTGTGATCGCAAGAATGATAGAATAATTTCCATTAAGTTTTAGCTCACTCTCAATGTACGGTTAGCGTAGCTTGATTAACTAACTCCTCGCCCTTCGGTAGACGCCAAACGTGTCACCCCCCCCCCCCCTCCCTTCCTTCTTCCCCCGCCCCCCCGTCTCCAGGAAAATTCGAAACTAACCAACGCCTCTGCTCTATAATCGGCATAAAGCTTTCTGAATTCCGACGCACTCTTCCGTGTAGCACTGGCCGTTCCGGTGGAATGCTTGTTGAAGTCTTCAGTATCATTACGCTGCATTGTAATTTTATTAAGAGCATGCCAAAAGGGGCTTCAACACAGTTTATAATGAAACATGGTGTAAGATGAACTGACTCAATAAAAACAGGGTCGGCCGAGGGGTCTTCGTAGTCCAAGAGCTCGAGTATTCGCGATTCCATCTAAATGCTTGCTGCCTATAGCGGACGCTGCTGGAACCAGCCGATGCAAGGTCGACCTCGAAACGCGGCATGTTATCGCATTACCGCGCGCTGTAAAACAGCTCTATTGTTCCTTAATCGACGCCATACCGCCTCGAAGCAGCCCGAAAAAGGAAAAATCCTCATCAAAAGACTTTTGTTGCGTGCCTCAGTGCGTGTCATCGCGATGCAAAGACAGCAACACGTCGTTTCATGGGTTCCCCAAAGAAGCAGACGACGCTTCGAGCAGCGCAACATGATTTAGGTACTTGCGCATCGGCAAGAAGGTGACGGGAACTATGCTAGTTTGTTCCAGGCACTTCACTAGCGACGATTTCTTCCTCGCCGGTGAGTACAGAGATTATATTTGCGTGTGCGCGCGTTTATTATCATGCGCGCTGTTCAGCGTTGCTTAGTTCAGGCAAGCGCGCGAACAAAATAGCGACATTGTTTATACGTGTATATCTGTTAACGTTTTCTGAACGTGTCAATGCTGAATTTAACCGCGGTAATATTACTGCTGACGTACTTTTGCCTGCATGCATTGTAAGGTATATAGATATAAGGCGAGCGCTTGCCTTCGTTCGCCGTCTTCGTCCCATATGCGCGCGCGGCGCCTCGTAATTTGTTTGGTGGTTATGGAGGTGTAACGTAGCGCGTTTGCATTTCGAGTTCATCTGGTGGCAATTCAGGATTTATTGCGCTCGTTCCAACTTTTGAGCCCTGGACCTGTTCACCGCGCCTCTACGTTTGTTTTGTTTTCCGGCACTGCGCATAGAACTGAACTCTTTTAACACGTTTATAAGTGACGCATTTGTACTGAATGGAGAAACACCGCGCACAAGTGCTTGCATCTTTCGGAAAGGCCTGCTACGCTTGAACACCTGCCTTATTCAGCTTCAGTCTCGCTAGAAAGGCTCTTTATCCTTAAAAAAAATCTGATGCGGGTCTCAGAACAAGTGCGACGTTTGAATGCACAGCGCAATTATTTCCGCTGCTTCGCCGCTCAGATCATTTAGGCCGATTAATATCAGATGTTCGGCAGCAAACCCTTTCGCCTTCGACGAAGCATCGTGATTCGACCCCGCAATCAAGAGACTTTAGCACAGCGTTAAGCGAAAGCGAGGCCGTGACCCTGGATGTATAGAAGCCATCTTTGTTTACCTGAGCAATGTTGCCAGATGAACCACTTTTTCTAGAGTTGCGAATACTGCCATCCTCATATATTTATTGCTATAATTATTTTATGCCGGTAGCAGGCAATCAGTGATTAATATGCATTTCTGTTGTTAAATACGGGGCCTAGATTCGGTTGTCACTACGATAGATGGTTACATTCTGATAGAGACGCAAAACTTAAAACACCCGTGTGCACTTCTTCGAGTGCGAACCTCGAGGGGCGAACACCCAAAGCGCACGGCTACGTTGTCGTTTCTAGTCACAATGTTCTTTTAGGACTTTTATAATCAATCAATCAATCAATCAATCAATCAGACAGACAGACAGACAGACAGACAGACAGACAGACAGACAGACAGACAGACAGACAGACAGACAGACAGACAGACAGACAGACAGACTACAGTGAATTCTGTCTGTTTTATCGCCTGCTCTGCGCAAAAAGGATACGCCGTTGAAAGAAGAGGTTGCAACACACGAGCAGCTGCAAAACGCGACGGCGACGGCCGTGGCAGACACATAGGACTGTAGGCTCCTTCCTTTTTAAATTTACGCTTATTTATGCGCGAAAAGCATACACATTAGCCAGGATAGTCTGTATCGGTGGTCGTTGCGAGATGGTGTGCCTGTCGAGCATCTAACCTGCGCTTCCAGGGCGCCGGATCATTTGCCTGGATTGGATGCAGTTCCACGGGGACTGCAGTATTCCAGGAAGAGAGGAACTCTCATGGAAATGAAAGACTATACAACAAAATTGTCTCGGCGGGTCAGCTTCATCGAGTCAGTCTTGAAAGCAGACTCTAGTCAGATACAGATTTTGGTAATTAAGTCTCAACAATTTATTAGTCAACTGTTATAAGCACTGACTAGGGGGCAATTAAGAAGGACAGCGCGGGCTTTTCTTGTGGATTCATGTATTCACTGATGCTTTTTTTTTAATCACGAGTACTCGAACCGCGTGTCTATAACAAAGACAAAAATTTATTATGGCATTTATTTAGGAAGAGGAATAAAGCGAATCGACCTTAATTTCCGAATCGACACTAACATCCTCAAGTGGATTGAATGCTTCCTATCTAATCGCACTCAGTTTGTTACCGCAAACGGTCATAACTCACCACTTCAAAGCGTAACTTCCGGTGTACCGCAAGGTTCAGTGCTCGGACCTCTTTTATTTCTCATTTATATTAATCACCTCCCTTCCTCTCTATCATCTAACATTCACTTATTTGCTGATGATTGTGTTATCTTTCGTGAAATAACTAATGCTCAAGATCCTAACCCCCTGCAGTTGGATCTAACCACTGTAGCTAATTGGTGTAAAAATTGGTTAATGGAACTAAACAACAGCAAATGTAAAGTGATGCATGTATCCCGAATAACTAACAGCATGCATACATATTATCTAAACAATGTTCCCTTGGAAGTGGTTAACTCTTACAAATGCCTAGGTGTGCATATCTCTGCTAACTTATCTTGGAATGTTCATACCGGCTACATAATTAACAATGCTAACCGCATGCTTGGTTACCTGCGCCGTAACTTTTCAACTGCCCCTTCATCCCTAAAAATGCTTCTTTATACTACCCTTATACGTCCGAAACTAGAGTATGCATGTGCTGTTTGGGATCCTGCCACTGATAAACTAATTAATTCATTAGAACTCGTTCAAAATAATTCAGTTCGTTTCATCTTACATAATTATAATAGAACTGCAAGTGTGTCTGCCATGAAAACTAACCTTTCGCTTAATCTACTTTCTTCTCGTCGCAAAATATCACGTTTAGTTCTTTTTCACAAGCTATACCATCATTAAACACTCCGCAATGATTTCATTTTTCAGCCACAGTACGTATCGCCTCGTATCGACCATCGATATAAGGTTGGTCTCGAATCATGTCGCACTAAAACGTTTTTGCAGTCATTTTTCCTTCGGTCATCCACGGAATGGAACCACCTTCCTGATGAAATCGTATCCATTCACGATAACCAAAGGTTTCGAGCGTCTTTAGCTAACACTGTATAATCGAAGCAATTTTCCTACTATATGTTTGTAACCTAAGTGCATTTTGTATTTACCATTTTACTGTCATTCTTTTGTACCATTTTTTTACGACGAGCCAAAACTGTATAATTGAGAAGCCTTTGTACTTGACCGTTCTGTTTATTTTATTGTTTTCATTTGCTGTAACCCACTCCCCTCTTTAATGCCTTTGGTCCTGAGGGTGATAATAATAAATAATAAATAAATAATTTCTGTTGTACAGATATGTCTTCCTTTTAGAGTTGCTTTTTAAGCTTTCTGACATAAAAAAAAGCAAAAGCACAAAAACGCAGACATCGTCGATCGCTACAGCGGAGAAGTCTTGTACATAGAGCGTTTTGTACATAAGCGTTACTTCCAAACACTAGTCCTTGATTGATTGCTGATGTTTTACGTCCCAGAACAAGCTCTGATTATGAGAGGCGCCGTAGTGGAGGGCTCCGGAAATTTTTACCACCTGGGCGTTCCTTAACGCGCATTGACGTAGCACAGTACACGATGCGTATTTCTCTAATTATACTCTAACCCGCCTGAGTCTTGGCTAATCCCCCCAAGTGGGTAGATGCCAAATGTGAATCATCATCATCATCATCATTGTCATTGTCATCGTCGTCGTCCTGTTGCCTCTGTTGTCGTTCCGCCTCTGTTTGCACTCTCGCGGTGCGCTGTTCCTTTCTTTTTAGTCCATAAACCAACTTGCCTAAATCAAAATCCCGCTTCAATAATGCAATAAGTTACTTCACGTGAGCAATTAAACAATTGTTCAGTACTTTCCGATTACTTTTCACTAAAATATAGCACGTCCGTCTCCCTTATGGAATAAAAAATTGACGAAAGAAGAAAGAAAATAACAAAGTCTAGCTAATCTGAGTGCCAAGCCTCAAGCGCGGGCCCGCCGAAAAGCCATGTATACGAGCTGTAAATAAAATATACGTGAGTTATTTCATTAATGAGGAGCTTTTTCAAAGTCTTGTCATTGTACTTTTCAAATGTAATAGCAATGTAATGTCGTCACTTACGGCCAGCTGCAATTCCTAAAGAATTACTTCCGTTTAAGAAAATTCTAGAAAAGTATCGATTAATGTTATTAATACATGTTAATGTTAGTATTGTTATTAAGCACTTTTATGAGTAGTTACTTTGCCACCGCTCGCAGAGAATATGGTGATCCGTGAAGATGTTTGAAAATGCATTGCCTTTTTCGACGTCGTTGATGTGGTGTTCACTCCTTCGCCTGAAGTTACCAGTTTCACCAGTGTAGGATGCGTCACGGTTCACGGCTCGTGCATAGAATTTTGTAGACCACCGATCGGAATTTCGACACCTTCATGGCATTCATAACTCTTCAGCGTCATTAATAAACCCGAAACATCATTTATCAAGCAATAGGTAAATTCAAGAAATATATAAATATCGAAAAATTATCACGATATTTATTAATATAACCACAAAGCGGAAAGTCGTGTCAGAAAACCGCATGTGGCTAATACCCGCATTGAGTATGCGAGTGTGATTGAATGTTAACCTTCACAGCTAATGCCAAGTTACGTTCATGTGATGTTCGACTGTCGAAGGTTCCGGGTTCGACTACCAACGGTCTTTCGTCGTTACGTCTTTTATGCAATAGCTAAGGACTTCTTGGAAATTTGTTCCCCGGCCGTATGGGAGAGCCGCACGTTTTCGCCCCTATTTTTGTCTCCATGTTTGGCGGTTAACAGCTGAAGACCACCTTTAGTGAGTCTTCAAAAGGTGTCCTTTTTTACCGTATGCAATCATTATAGCGTTGTTCATGCCGGGAGCACGTGTGTGTGTGTGTGTGGGGGGGGGGGGGGGGGTGTTGTTGGGTCTTGCACCAGTTAGTACTCATGCATTTAGATCCCGTGGGAACTCACTCGCCTCACCTGTACCGTAGCACGAGTCCCTGCTTATACTGGCAACTAACCTGCGAGACCCCAGCGGTCAGAGCTGGCAGGCAGATGAAGTGATCGAATCGTAAACACAAAAAAATTATTAATTTTCTAAGAACGTTTGTAGCAGTGCGGTAATTGCCACACTAAGCGTTGTTAGAAAGAGCATGATTTGACTCCAAATCGAACCCATCATTGCCGCATATTTTCGTTGCCCCAAGCAAGTGTGGCAGTGCAGTGAAGCGGACTTGCGGCTGGCCCCCCGTTCGGACGCAACGAACGCTTACCCCCCCCCCCCCCCCCCCACACACACACACACACTTTTCTTTCTCGTTTAAAACACATACACGCGCAAACACTAGGAATAAACTTTCGCGAAAATTCCTCTTAGTTTACTCTTCCAAATGAACGTATGCATGCATTTTTACTTGGACCGCATCACCAATTTACATGTGCGTGAACATGAACATTTCACACATTTTTTCAATGTTTGGACCGCTACCACTTCCAAACTAGTTAGTTAGTCTTCGACTTTTTAATTTTTATTTTAATATTTTTAGACACGTTTGCTGCGAACTATCCAGTCATATGATAGAGTTTTATGGTGTCTGTAAACATTTCGGAATTAAACAATATGACCAATGTGAGCGTGGAATCGCCGGATTGCTTCACCATGGAGCCCATTGTGAGACATAGTAAAGACCACCAATGGGAGAGAATAAGAAAGGGTCATACCTTTAATAGCAGCTGTAATTAAAGCGCTCCGTGCCGCAATGTATTTCCTTTCTTTTTCTCTTCTTCTTCTTTTTTTTTTTTTCGCGGTCTAGGTTTCGCTCACTATGGAAACCTTCAAATCACCGCAAGGGGGAGAAAAAATTTGTCCTTTATACTTTACGACGGCAAAAAAAAAAAAAAAATGCACTACAATTATCACATTTTTTTAGAATAGGAGTGGGTCGGGCGCTATGAATGCAACGTTTGAAGTGGAATGACCCTACTGTAATGGAGCCCATTACAGCTTACACTGCAAAACTAAAGCGAAACTGAGGCCCTCATCGCAATATTTTGTTGCTAGTTGGGCTTTACGGCGGCTCCTTGAAAAATGTAAAGCTGACTGACGTAAGTGGTTTTAATATGTAGATGACGCCTTGTATGAAGTGGGTAACCACATATCGGGCACTGCCTACATGCAGAGCTGTCAATTTGGTTAATAATTTGGTTAATAATAATTTGGTTAAGCTGTCAACAAAGATTAGACAATGCAGGAGTGTACCGATGGAAAGATCAAAGGTTGTTTCGAGGAACACTAGTGGGTTAAGACGAAATATGGACACTCCTCGATGCATTCGTTCACAACGTTCATAAAACGGGAACATCTCTCCGAGGACATATATACGAAAGCGTTCCCGTAGCGTTATATGATTCAATGTGGTGAGCACAAGTGACTCGTTTCCATTAGTATAGAGCGACGCGTGACTCGATTGTGGAGTCCATCACTTTGAATAATACAGGCTGCTCCTATATCCGGGCACAATGGAAACGCGACGACGGTACCTGTGGGCACGGCAGTTGCGTCGGGGCGGTCGTTATCAATGGAACGCCTGCTGCACGTCTCGATCAAAGGACGTTTCACCGTCGAACACTGTCGGATGACGTCTCTCGTGATGTCACAGTGGGAAGGCGGAGTGGAGGACATCCTCCTATACCGGTGCGGCTGTTTCTCGAGAGATACGGCGCTGCATGGGGGCTTCGGAATCGCCGAGGTACTCTTCACACAGTTGTCGAGTGAGATAGGCAACAACATGTGCCGTTATCTGCGGTTCATTGCCTTGCTTTCTTCTTGGTAAAGTTGGTGAAATATTTGGCACCAAACGGCTTCCCGTTGTGACACTATACCGATACTCGTGCAACGAGGTCGACACAGAGCAGATGTATTCTTCCTGCAGTGCCTGCAGAGCGATCACCGTATTGCAGCGTCAGCTATATATAGTTCCTCCGTCTATAGCTGGCGTCTCTCCGACGGCTTTGAGGCGGTATTATGCCTCACCCACCTATCAACAGCCTTTATCTGTAGTGCGTGAAATACGTTTTGTGCGTTTTGGTGGCGCGTGATACACGCTTTAATTAGCGCACCCGTGAGCGGAGTTCCATGCGTTTCCAGTGGCCCGAATTAACCTGCTTTCGGGCACCGACGATGGACCCGGCTTACGTCAAAGTGGATGAACTCGCGACCTCCGAAGGTCGCGCTTTCTCGACATCCGCGGCCTCTGAAGGCCGCACAGTGCTTTCGCGGAGCGGCGGCCGAAGCCTTCGCTCAGAGAAAGCGCTGTGGGGTCTCTAAAGAACCGTATAGGTTCCTCAAAGGGGCCTTTCTGCCATAGTGTGGTTATCTTTTTTTTCTGAGTCTTACAGTGACTCTCATTAGGCAAACGTATCTAGCGTTTTTCTTTAGGGGTAGGGGAAGGGCAAAGCTCTCCTGGTCTCCCGATACCCGTGGCCTGCTATCCTCTATCACCTACACATCACCACAACGTTGGATGCCAAAGGCAGCCCTGGAATCCTCAGAAGCTTATATATATATATATATATATATATATATATATATATATATATATATATATATATATATATATATATATATATATATATATATATATATATATATATATATATATATACGCTTGAAAGATAAATCCTTGGCAGCAGGTCAATTATATAATCAAAGGGTCACGTTGAGCAGATGTAATAAATGTTATGTTTTTTCAACGTGACCCTTTGATTATATATATATATATATATATAGTTTGTAACTTACTGCCTGTTTCTTCATTTATTTATGTCTGCCCTTTCGCCTGATCATAATTTTTTTGTGCCAACGACTACCACTTGCATTCTTTCAGACAACACTCTTACCAGTGCCTTTGACACAGGACGGGGGGGGGGGGGGGGGGGGAGGCACGCACTTTGTTCACGCTCTCGTCACTGCGTCACTCTCTAACAACTTACGGATCGGTTGCGAACGCTGTGGGCAGAAATCGCAGCCCCACTTCTCAGTATAGCCGTCCTGACACTGGTTTGAAAGTATCTGCTACTGGCGCATGACGTCAAAAAGCGTGGTATGTATGAATAAACCAAGTAATCAACTGAAATCGTCGTACGCAGTATGCAGCAAAGGTGAGCATAGCGGCAACCGTATCAGGTCAGGAGGCACTTGGGATGTTGAACTAGCAGGGGGCAACTTCCTCCTTCGCCCAGGCTATCCCCCATTTTCGTTCACAAAGTCCATTCTGTGGGGCGTTTCACTGAACTTGCGCCATGCTTTAAGAAATCCATGTGCATGTATTGAGGACGCGACAAAATTAGTATTGTCCGCCGTCGACCTGACCGTCTCAGACTATTTTAAACGATGAAGTTGCGTAATAAACTAAATTATCAATAAAATAGGCAACTTTCAAACTGTTGCTTTAAACGCAGGATGTTCAATGCATAATTATAAAGCATCTTAATTAATGTCAATTCAATGTGTTTTCATGCTAATATGCTCAGTGCTTTTAAGTTTTAAAGGCATCTGAAAAAGCGAGCGGGATTTGAAAATGTGCCACATGACTAGGCGCTTGCGCGCAGTGACAATGGACGCAGTGACAATGAAATGAAACATGCTTGTGCACGTTTCATTTCAGTGCTTTATATGGATATCAGAGGCGTCAATCACAGAATCGTCAAACTGAACATACACATAAAAAAAGAAAGCCGTATCGATTATCGCGTTATATACGCAATGTTTATCCTTCTCTAAAAAGTATGGCGAAGAAAGACAATAACATATACATGAAAAAAAGACATACTTTAACCCCGCAGCAGTTGATGGTGGAGGAAAATGATGCGTAGAAAAATTAGTTGGCCGGAATCCACGCGACTGTCGGCAATACCTACGCCAACGTAGAAACGAAACACGGCAGATGCACTTCGAACGAATAATGAAATCTTAAGTGGCTCTTAAGTAATCTTAAGTAAGCTTAAGTAGTGACACCACAGGCTGGTTTTGCAGTCATTGTGCTGACAATAACTGAGGTTGCGTAATTTTATGAAGTATAACCGTTTGTAGACTCATTCATCCATATGCCGTGGCACCCTTTAGCGGCTGACTGCCAGTTGACCGCGTCAGAGGATGAAATAAGGTACTGCAAATGCTTGGTAACAGCTGTTCCGCGAACAGGTCGGGGAGGAAAAAAATATCTTCCTGACGCAACAGGGGTTAGAGAAATAGTTAGGTATTTTTAGTGTGGAGTTGGCATGTGCCGGATGGAGTTGGCGGGGTCGCACATATTCCTTTGTTCTGTTGCTGGTGCATATTGGGTTGTTTCGAAAACGCTAGATTTTACATTTCCGCATTTCATTTTGCTCGCGAAATTCTCCACGATGTTACCCCGAATGCGAGTCAAAAGAAGAAACAGTGCTTGATTCGCAACAGACATGGGCTTTTATTAGTTTTTTTTTTCCATTGGCTGGTCGGCTTCGTTAATTATAAGCCCAGCATCAAGATTGGCTGAATGTCCTGGTTGCGAACAATTTAGCGTAAGCTGGTGTGTGTGTGTGTGTGTGTGTGTGTGTGTGTGTGTGTGTGTGTGTGTGTGTGTGTGTGTGTGTGTGTGTGTGTGTGTGTGTGTGTGTGTGTGTGTGTGTGTGTGTGTGTTAAATTTGTCCCCCTGGTATGGAAAAAAAATTAAAATAAAGTGGGGGTAGCCCGCGCCACCAGAAGGTATATCGGGCTTAAAGCCAATTGCACCATAAAGAAATAAGGGGAAGTATTCCCAAAAAGAAAATTTTGTGGAAAAGCCAATTTAAAAAAATGTATGTATTCGGAAGCAAGGCCTGCAGGGCTTTCGTTCTATAGTAAAGGCAGGAGATGAAGACTGGTAATGTGAGTGCCAAGTAGAACGTAGCAGTGAGAGCTTCCAGCAGCAAGAGCGTCCTTGTAACAAGGGGAAAGCGGGAGTGCACTGGTAGGTGTGGTTTAAAGTTCCGTGACCGACGACGTAGTGGAAGCCACAACTCGAGCCAGGCGCCTCGGCCTTGCATGGCGGACCTGTAGGCATGATCTGGAGATTGAGGCGGGAGCATTCGGCTGGAACTTTGAGCAAAGAGGAGGTGAAACCTGCGATGAGAAAAGTTCTGCGCAGAATCAGAAGGCGGGTTTTGTTATATCAATAGGATGACATGAACAATGGGTCTATGTGGGTTGAAAAGCTGATGCTCACGTCATAGCTGCCGAGGTGTCCTCGCCTTTTTTTTTGGCGTAATTGCAACTATAACGTTGGGCATGCAGTGTCGGATGGGTTGTTGCAAGGAAAAAGTATGCGAACGGTAGACGTGTGGTCGGGAAGTTTCGATGAGGTATCCGGTTATGTCTCAGAAATATCTGCATAGTGATTGGGGGGTGGTATGACAACCGCCGATTCGCGCATTGTGTTAACAAGCTGAATTAAGTATGCACGCGTTTTTTTTTTTCTATTAGATATCTTGGGAAGTGTGCGTGTGATATTGTTGGATCTGTGCGGCTTCGTAAGTGTTGAGTGACGTGTTGCGTTCGTGGGCAATCGTTGAAGTAATGTAGATCGGCTACGCATATTTTTGTGCATGCACACCGGTCAGACATGGTTATAATAAATCGCTTGAGGTAATATTGGAAATGGCCGTGACCAGTCATTAGATGTGTTAACTTCCGATTAGGTGGAAACCATTTCGGAATTTTATAGACGCTATTTATACTGTGAAATAACGAAGTGTTCGGCCCTTCTGTTTGCCAATATGCGTGCCAATGAGAAATCATAATTTTGTATAATTCGGATCGAACGGTGCGGATTGAATATGTAGCCATCCTCTCAGACCCAAAACGCATTGCTGAAGTTGCTAGTCTGTCTGCCAATTCGTTTCCTAATATGCCTTTTTGACCAGGGACGTGAAATAATCAGAAGAGGATGTCTTGTGTTTGAAACTGATAAAGAATGTTTTTGATCGCTATCATCCTCTCGTCATTATCGTTAAGGCTTGCAAGTTTACGTAGTAATGAAAGACAATCTGTGTACAGGTGAAAAGGGGTTTGAGTGTGTAGCGTGCTGATGTACTGTAGGCATTCGGTGACAGCCATAAGTTCGGTTGTGTAGGCGCCAGAAGCATGTGTTATTTTATATTTTTCGGCCTTCAAAATTCGAGTTTGGTTATCCAGGATTATGTATGCTGAGCCGGCAGAAATGGAGTTAAAGGAACCGTCCGTATATGCGTGCAGGACGGGTTGGCGGAAGGCGTCGTCGTGCTGGGAGGGGTAAAGTTCAGTAAAGGAAAATATGTGTTTTAGGCTGGGGTGATAAAGACAGGGTGCAATGTTGCGCTGGATGTGGTCGGGATTTAGGGTACGTGTGCCGTAACGCGTGACTATTTTTTGTGTAAAGAGAGAAAATTCTGCTGCTAGGCGGGTGAGTTCTAAATCTAAGGGCGGAGCGTTAGCGATTATTTGTAATGCTGACGTTCTGGTTGTATGAAACGAGCCTGTGATAGATATCATGACTGATCGTTGAAGTGATAATACGCGGTATCTTAGGAAGCGTGTAGGGTGGGAAGGCCACCACGCTGGCGATGCATAAGTGGGCGAGGGAAGTAGGACCTGTCTGTATAGTCGGCGAATGAGCATACTGTTTTGATTATGTTGGGAACGCAGAAATGCGAGGAATCATGCAGTGAATATTTCGGCTTTAGTTTTCAGATATTCGATGTGGGAATGAAAATTAAGTGTTGTATCAAACACAACGCCAAGGAGCTTAACTGATGATTTGTGTTTTAGAAAGGCGCCGTCTAACCTAACGGAGGGACGGCGCCTTGATGTGCCTCTGTGTCCGTTGTTGAATAACGTGTAGTAAGGTTTGTCTGAACTGATAGTTACCTTTTGTAGCTTTGCCCATTCCTCTACAGGGTGTAAAAGGCGGGTGACGTTGTTTTTAAAATCCAGTTGGGAGGTTCCAGGAAGTAATATGATGGTGTCGTCTGCATAGGCTTGTATGTGTGCGTTATGGGGTAGGTTTATGTCTAGGAGGGAATGTATGATAACATTCCAAAGGAGGGGACTGATGGGGGAGCCCTGTGGGCTACCCACCGATGGAGATGCTGTTTCGGTGCCGGTGTTGAATGGCAATGTGGTGGTGCGGTTTGTGAGAAACGACTGCAGTAGAAGGTACAGGTTTTTCGGGCATCGGTGTTTTCTAAAGAAGTTGAGCAGAGCTATATGTCAGATACTATCAAAGGCCCCGACAAAATCTAAAGAGACGAGGAGGACTGGTTGTTTGCGGGATTTATAGTATTCTAGGTATTGTCGTAACTGATAAAGAGCTAGTGCTGCGCTGCGTGTCTTGGTGAAGCCGAACTGATTTTAATGTATGAGTGCAAACTGGCTCTCTGAACAAGACGCTATGGAAATGTTTACCAGTACGCGTTTAGCGTGTGTGAGGGTGGAACGACACACGCAACTGCAACTGGAGGGACCGAGATTGCTTTGAGTAATGTTTGCGACTTGTTACGAATTAATTTCAGACATATACGTCCCATAGCGGGGACCCCCGACACAGTCAATAATTGATGTGTTCAAGAGAGTGTTCCTGGCTTGGCAGGAAAGGAACTCTTACAAAACTGTAATGGTAATAAAGTGTAAGTATTTCCTTTAAGACAACAACAACATTCGTGAGCTGAGACGCTCATAGTAAACGACATAAGTGTTATCAATTTATGGTATATATCTACGGAGGCGTATCTCTCCCATTTTATCTTGCTCGGGGGGGGGGGGGGGGGTGATAACTTCGCCATGTTTTGAGGGGGTGAACGAAATGCATGCGACCTATCAAAATAGCACCCAGTTTTCATTCCATCATTACACTACATCTCCGGAACACATTCTTCAGCCGCTAATTAGCGATGTTGATGTCTTCGGACTGAGGAGTAGGAGTGCCCCCCTCCCTTCCTGCCGGAACAGCTGCGCTCTCCCTGCACTCGCGTAACTGATGACACCGTTTATCTACATACTACATACCTGTGTACTGTTCGAGGTTATGGATGCAGTGTAAGTATTTATTTATTTATTTATTTATTTATTTATTTATTTATTTATTTATTTATTTATTTATTTATTTATTTACATGTACTGCGACCTGGTACCAGATCTTGGCAGGTGGGTATACATGAAAATGTGCAGGCATTTTACCACATACAAGTTCATAGCACCTGCAGGAATTCTTCAAACATTTGTAAAGAATTCAATGAACACTGCTAACGAACACATAGAAATACACAAACACAAATTTATAACATATTCGGATATTTTTCAAACGTTACTAAGGCCATTTTAGCAACAATTTCGGTGTTTACGCTATTCCAATCTGTTATTGTTCTCGGGAAAACGAATATTTAAAACAGTTGTTCCTTGTGTTAAAGGGAACCATGGTTAGAGCATGTCTTTGTCTTGTTTGATAACCTGATGAGTAAGCAAAAAAAGAATGGAAGTGTTAACGTTATGATGGCCATTTACAAGCTCATAGAGAAACTTTAATTGGCAGACATGGTTGCACACCGTCATCGGGGGTAGTCCACTGTGTCTAATTAGTTCACTCACAGATGTGCGTCCGTAGGAATTGAAAAGGAACCGAACCACTTTACGCTGTATGCGTTCTCGGTTTTTTACATTAGCTAAAGTGAATGGGTCCCAAATAGTCACTGCATATTCCAACAATGGTCGAATGTAACAATTGTATGTTAATAAGCGAACAGTAGACGTATACCGTCTCATACAAAATACAGTCATCTGCATAAAGTTTCACACGAACTGAAAGTTCTGCCATAATGTCGTTAATAAATAGTAAAAATAAAAGAGAACACAAAACGGACCCATGGGGGACGCCAGAAACAACCTCGTCTGTTCTAGAAGAAGCATAGCTTAAGGTGACGAATAGACGTCTCTTAGAAAGGTAGGCAGTAATCCAAGCAAGTATCTGATCCGTTTTCATATAATACCTTAATTTATGAATTAATTTATTATGCGACACCTTGTAAAATGCCTTACGGAAATCCATGAATATAGCGTCTGTTTGCTTTCCTTCATTAATCGACTGCGCGAAATCATGCACAGTTTCAACTAATTGAATACACGTAGAAAATCCACGCCTGGAACCATGTCGGACATCCACGAGTACCTTGCGTTCTTCTAAGAAACCTACTATATGTTTATGAATTATGTGTTCTAAAATTTTACATGACGTAGATGTTAGTGACATGGGTCCGTAATTCTTAATGCATGCTTTTTTTTTCCCCGATTTATGCAAAGACTTGATTTCGGCCGTCCTCCAGTCATCCGGTAAGGAACCGTTACTTAAAGATCTGGTGAACACAATATGCAAATGCTTATCACACCATTCCGCAAAATGCTTGAAAAACGCGTTTGGTATACCGTCGGGTCCCGGCGACATTTTAATATGAAGGTTTAAGAGCAGATTACACACACCACTCTCACAAATAACGACATCAGATATAGCAGGCAGTGATACAGAAAAATTGGGAATGCAACCATTGTCCTTTGTGAATTGGATTGGAAAAACTTATTAAAACGACACTCTCATTTTTCACACATTTGCCACCTATCATGAACTCAGTAGTGGCAGAAGATGTAGGTGTAATTTGGCACCAGAATCTTTCTGGAGACGTTTGAATGAACGAAGACAAGAGCGTTCCGTAATATTTTTCTTTGTCAAAAATTATTCTCTCCTTTAGTTGTTCCGGGAAGTTTCATCAATGAGAGATTTTAAGGCTATACTTGTTCTTAATTTTATTTTTAACCTTTTGAGTCTAACTCTAAATCATTGAGGTTAGCGTTGGCTGCGCATATTCAAATTACTTTTAAATAATTCCATGCTTCTTGCCAAAACATATATAACTGGCACAGCTGTTAAGTTTGTGCACTTTGGCACGAGTGCGTAAATGAAAAGCCTACATTTTGTGGCACACTTTGGGAGTAAGTGAAAATGCGCTCAACGTGGGCGCGCCTTGCGAATTCAAGCGCAATAGTTCGTAAAACAATAAAACGTAAAGTGATTAACAAAAACGGTACAGTGTATATTTGGTAATTATCTGAATATGCGCCTGTAATTCTCGTTCAAGCAATGTCTACTTTGAGTAATGGAGCTGAAGGACTATAGAGACGTGGTCTTCGTCGCAGGAGATTTTAGACAATTCGGCACAACTGCTATATACGACAAAGCAGGAATAGTACTGCCCAGGTGGCATACTCTCAAATGACGTCCTTACTGCATGTACTTTAACTGTTCACGTCTATTACGTCGCACCTCTATAGTTTCTCTATACGAATTGTGGTGTGACGCAGTAACGATGACAATTTATAATAGTGAGCCTTCTAATGTCACCTTTTGTGCCGTCCCGTACTTGTTTTAATGTTTATTATGCGTGACCTCTGATGTCACCTTTGACGAGAGAGAAAGTACGGCGCTTGGCTTCGGCATGCGGAACCGGGACGATGGCAGTTGCTTGTCGGGATCGTCGCAACGCCAAGTGCTGGCGGACAGTGGCGTGCAACTTCAATTTTGAGAATGCGGCGAGAAAAATCTCTTGGCACATCTGCGCCGCAATGTCTTCATGTGCATTGTGCCTTCTTGCCTAAAGTTGCCTTTGTGCGACCGAACCTTGATTACACATGAGCTACATTTGACGCACATCTATGTATTCTCACCTAAGAATCGGTCCGCAACAGTTTATTCCTTCAGACTACCGGAGTACCACACTATAGCGTCTTCATAAAACTCCACTAATATGTCTAATCCGCAGCTATGTCCTGTTGCCTCTCGTCGTCCAATTTCGCGTGTCCATCCCTTTCGCCGGTTGTTCCATTGCATTTCATGTGACAACGGGGTAACTGAACGAGCACATTGCGCGCTTGTCGAATACCACACAAGCGCCGTGACATTACCTCGCATCGGCACGCTACGATATGTGAATAATTTTTCCCCCTCCAAACCGTCCGGGACTAGGATGACATTTAGGGTGAAACGGCGCTCATCATCTTTCCGGGACACTTAAGACGTTTTATTGAATGCTCTGACTCGTCGTTTTAGTGTTGTCAGTGTCATTTGAAACCCCATTATGTTGTTGCAATGTTGTCCTCGTAAGTATATTAGGTATAATATGATTATGTGTCAGCTTTGTTTTGAATTCCAAATGGTGCTCCCGGAGCAGTATTTGATTTTGGGCTATAACATATGCGCACGCTCTTTCTGGCTTCACTACGTCTTCTTATAGCCTTTCAGCTAATCATCGATGGCGTCACGTATGTGTACGACGAAATCTCGGAAAGCGTCATCTCACGGCCATCATAGCTAACCCCGAGCTCACGTCGCGATCTGCGGGGTTCCGAGCATATCTCGGAATCACGGAATCACTCCCTTACGTTCTCCTGCTAACACTTTTCCCGTCCAGCTCATCTACACCAATATAAGAAGTCTCATACCTAAACGAGACCAAATACTGCACATAATCGAAACTACCGAATGTGATTTCGTCGTGCTAACCGAAACTTGGTTGAACGAGTCAATCTCTGATGCTGAGTTAGCACTGTATTTCCCTGGATTTGATGTGTTTCGTTGCGACCGTGTCGGTAGGCGGGGCGGTGGTGTGCTCACAGCCGCTCAGAGCAGGTTGTTATGCAACACTGTAGAAATGTCCAGTAGATTAGAAGTACTGTTTGTATCCTGCAAAGCGCTTTATCCCTCCGCTATTATCGGTGTGTGCTACCGCCCACCTGACGCAGACCGGTCTTTTGTTGCTGAATATCACGACGTTTTGTATTCGCTTTGTGGCTCTCACCCCAATGTCCCAATTATACCCCTTGGAGACTTCAACTTTCCCGGAATAACCTGGTCTGATTTGTCGTTAACTTTGTCCAAATGTAGCGCGGAACGTGATTTCGTTAATTCCTGCCTGACATTCGGACTTTCACAACTCGTTTGCACCCCTACAAGAGAAACTGATCACTCATCAAGTATTCTTGACCTCTTACTAACATCGCACCCAGAAACTATTTTATCCGTTTCGTACTTGGCTGGGCTAAGTGACCACGCTATAATAAATGCTACGCTACAGTTTCACTCGCCAAGATCAAAAAGCGTAAGGAAAAAACTATAACACTTTTCGATAAAGGCAACTACGTAGCCATTAACGAGGAACTTGCAGCCTTCTATAGCTGGTTTTGTGAAGACTTTTCACAACGCCCAGTCGAAACAAATTCGTGTCTTTTCAAAAATAAAGTGCATGATCTGATCCGGACTTTCATCCCCACTGTAACGGTAACAGAGCGACCACAGACACCATGGTTTAGTGTGGCACTAAAGCGCCTAAAAAACAAAAAGAAACGGCATTACAGGCCTGCTAAGTTATTAAACACAGTGCATGCGTGGGAAAAGTACCGTGCCACCGAAAAACTGTTCGATTCACTTGCCGCAAAATCCAAACGCAACTTCTTTACCTCAACGTTACCGAACATGCTAAACAGTAACCCCAAGCAGTTTTTGGAAATTTATCAACCCAAGCGCACCTAAAACGTTATCACTCTGTGACGAACATAATCAGCCCATTCCACTACATGACACTGCACGTGTGTTGAACACCATTTTTTGCTCGGTCTTCACCGAAGAGCCTGATAGCGAATTGCCCTACTTGTCCCCGATCGAATATCCGGTAATGCAGGAAATCACCTTTGAGGCTGCTGGTATCGCTGCCTTAATCGGCAACCTAAAGGTGACATCATCAGCTGGGATAGACGGCATCAACACCAAAATACTAAAAAGTACAAAGCGAATCACCAGTGTCATTCTCTCTTGCATATTTCAGCAGTCACTTTCCACTAGTACCCTCCCACAGGATTGGAAGGTGGGAAAGGTCATCCCAGTGCCCAAAAAAGGTAACCCGGCGTCACCGAGAAACTATCGTCCCATCTCACTAACGAGTGTATGTTCAAAATTAATGGAGCACATTCTTCATTCACATATTGCGAAGTTTCTTACCTCTGTTAATTTCTTTCATCCCAGTCAGCATGGCTTCCAGAAGGGCCTTTCCTGTGACACCCAACTGGCTCTCTTTATCAACGACATTAGTTCTAGCCTTGATACTAACACCCCCGTTGACGCGCTATTTCTAGACTTCGAAAAAGCTTTCGATAAAGTACCCCATAACCGCCTATTTCTAAAACTGTCTCGCCTAAACCTTCATTATCTTGTTTTTCAATGGATACGTGATTTTCTGTGTAACCGTCAGCAATTTGTCCATGTTAACGAACACTCCTCTTCCCTCGCACCCGTTGCATCTGGGGTTCCTCAGGGCACAGTCCTCGGGCCCCTGCTCTTTCTCATATACATTAACGATCTTCCAGCTAACATTTCTTCCGGGATTCGACTGTTTGCCGACGATTGCGTACTATACCGCCCTGTTAACAATAGTAACGATGTTTTATCCCTACAATCCGACCTCAGTCAAATTGAAGCTTGGTGCCACAAGTGGCTCATGTCATTAAACGCATCAAAAACCTCCCTTCTCACTTTTCATCGAAAGACGTCATACCCTGCTCGCGATTATATAATATCTGGCTCTTCAATATCCGCTGTTAACACCTACAAGTATTTAGGAATTAATCTCACTTCTGATCTGTCATGGCACACCCACATAACCAGCATAACAAATTCTGCTAATTGCGTTCTTGGCTTCCTGCGACGTAATATCCGATTAGCACCCCCCTCAGTCAAACTTCTAACCTACTGCTCCTTAGTCAGGCCAAAGCTCGAATATGCATGTGCGCTGTGGGACCCATACCAACATAATCACATTACCTTGCTTGAATCAGTACAGAGCCGTGCCGTACGTTTCATTTTTTCGGACTACTCCTACAACTCTAGCTCATCAAAACTCAAATCCCAAGCCAACCTTCCCAGCCTTGTATCACGCCGTCGAGTCGCCCGCCTTTCTCTCTTTCACAAGTCACCCCAAGCGGACCTCATTGTTCCCGCACATCGCCACTCAAGCCAGACCAACCACGAAAAACCGTATACCTCCCCCCCCCCCCCCCCCCCCAAGCTCACAGTGTCTCCCACGCCTCCTCATTCTTCAACCAGACATCAAGGAACTGGAATGACCTTCCCACCAAGGCAGTGCTTCAATCCGACACAGCCATCTTCAAACAAATCATAGAAGAGTTGCTTTTGTAGATATACCCACCCCTCATGTAAAACTCCTTCCTATAGGGGCCTCTGAGGTATTATAAATAAATAAATAAATAAATAAATAAATAAATAAATAAATCCCCTTATTGTGCGCTCGTGCATATCTCTGATCCCTATCTCCGCTGTGAAACCAAATATTTATTCCTATTTTTGCACGTGCAAGCGACATGTAATTTCCTCTGGTACATCAATGAATAATTAAAAAGGTTTATTCGCTCGCACTTGTCCAAAGGTGCTTTCTCTTCTTCCGCGTTTTGAGGGGTGTCCCTACTTTCTCTTGCTTTTATTTGCTTTTATCGTGGTCAGCGTCGTATTTTAATTGTCTTCACAGACCATACTTTACATTAAAATAAATAAATAAATAAGTACTATCTAGCCATGTAACAATATCTTCTCTTTTTCTTTAATTTTTCAAACGCCGAGTACTCGGACGAGGGCGCCATTTTGGTGTCACGAAGTCGTGCTTTACCTTTTGATTGGGCCCGTATCTGGAGCACACAACAGTTTCACGGGGCGGAACGCAAGGACAAACTGTCAAAACGGGATAAACGGAAGAAAGGTCACGAAGGGACTGACCTGGTGGAACACACTGGACGAGCTCCTCCACAGTCGCTGACGCTCTCATGTCCCAAGACAACTATACCGTCGGCGACGGTGGAGCTTATAAGCCGCGCATTCAGATCCGATAGGGCCGCTATCCTCTCGACGATAGCGAAGTGAACAGGGCCGGTGTTCGTTGCCAGCTTATATGCTGCGCTACTCGTGGAAAGGGGTGGCTCACTTCATCAACGTACAGTGTTGCCCCACACTTTGACAGCGAAATCACTCGGCAATTCTGCGATTACACTTGTACAGAGAGGTACAATGGTTTTGGGAAAGATGGGAACATCGTGAGCGCTGTCAAGGCCTTTACCACTCATTTGCTGCTGCTTTTGCATTTCATCTGCATTTGCATTTGCTTAATTACTAAACGCATATTTTTCATGATGCATTTGTATTATCACTTTTGTTTACTTATAACCGTCTTATTGTTGTTCAGGCAAATCACTCGTTTTCTTGTTATGTTGCTATCACTGCTAATTACGTTATTTTTTCTTTGGAATTTCTGACAGGAGGTCCCCCTGCGGCCTAGTGCTTTCGGACCTCCTTCTGTATAATAATCCTGTGTGATATTATATGTTTGTATTAATATTTGAAATAAACTTCAAACTTCATTAACTGTTTTCGAATAAGACTTAACGCTCCAGCGCTCTCCCGCAGCAGAACATTGGTGTGTTTCACGCATAGTAGTGGTTTACTAAACATTCACGTAAGCTCTAACGAGTGCGCGCATTGATCGCTTCTTGTGTTTTAGTTTGGCCTATTTTTTTGTGTTTTCCTCGTTTATGGGCTGTAAGACTCTGCGTGCTTTTTTTGCTTATGCAAATTGCATGTGTATTTAGGGGAAAACGGGCAGTCGAAACTTTTCAATTTTGTATGGGGACAACCGGCTATAATGAATGAATGAATCTTACCTTCCATATGTGCGCAAGTATTGACAGTACTAGGGCTGAATTCACAGAGCTTCTATTTCGTAAGTGCTTTTTGCCATTGGCTGGCCGGCTCCCCTAATGATATGTCTATTATCAGGACTGGCTGAAATTTTCTCTTACGAACATGTTTATCGTATATTCTTCTCGTGAATAAAGGCCCTGAGCAGGACTATATTGCTTGCGCAAAATTTTGAAGGACATTTTCGTGTTATCGTTCAGATTCGATAAGAGCGAAAATGATAACGTAAAGGAACAACATTGGCGTTGCGAAATACTTTCAGTTGTGACCTGGCTATCGCGCATCTACACTCACCTTGGCCCGCTTCACGAAGTGACCTCACGCTAGAATTGTTCGTTAGAGAAACTTCCTGCTTCGAGACGCATCATCATCATCAGCCCATCTTATGTCCGCTGCAGGACGAAGACCTCTACCAATGCTCTCCATCCTTTCCTGTCCTGTGCGACCTGATCCCATTTGATGCCTGCGAATTTCTTAATTTCGTCACTCCATCTTACTCTCTGTCGTCCACGGCCGCGCTTACCCTCTCTTGGTATCCATTCCGTCGTTTTAACTGTCCGTCGGTTGTCTAGCCTTCTCATCACGTGACCTGCCCATGTCCATTTTTTTCTTCTTTACTTCGACTATTATGTCAGCTAAGCAAGTTAATGGCAAACAACACTTATAGACAAATATCTTTATGAATTAGATCGCCCCAGAGCTTAATTCGCAACACTTCTTGGACCAAGTTCGCAAGACTTTTCATTCATGTGTTTTCCCATTGGCTACTTTTGCTAATGATATGCACAGCTTAAGGACTGGTTACACTTTTCATTCGCGAGAAATTTTTTCCTGTTCTTAATAGGTATTTGCCATTTCCCAATCGCTTTCACTAGCCGCATGTCCGGAATCACGATTGGCTGAAGTTTTCTATTGAGAACAATTCTGGTGCGAGGACATTTTCTGAATACGGGGGTGGGCCAAAGTAATTCGCTAATTACGAAAGACCAGCGGTTTCATTCTGAAACATATCGTTTCTTTCGAATTCCCTAACTCTATTGCTTTCAATACGATTGTTCAATGGAAATTGCATCACGTTACCGCTTTTTTTAATTTACTGCTTCATTGACTTCTTAGTGGTCAGTTCTGCGTGCATAGATGGCTTTCACTTGAATTGCATTCGCAATATTTTGCTCGCGCCCTAACTTTATACGAATATGCTCGGCAGCGTTGGAGTTTCCAATGTCCGTTATTTTCGTGCTGAAGTTAGAATACACGGGATCCACCAAAAATGAAACTGAACAGAACAAACGGTGAAATTATTTACAGCGCTTGCATTTTACACTGACCAAGCTATAGAGTCACACCACGTTCACCCCAGGTACATCATCGTCTTCTTTCTTGGGTGTCTTTTAGGTCCCTGTAACCATACACCCCACTGCAGGTCAGCGTCCTTAATCGTCGCGTAACAATATCTTTAAAGTCGTTGCATTTTTAACGACTGCTTACAAGAGCCACTTTATTGAGGTTCCTTTTGGTTGGCGCTGCCGCTGCCGTGCTGTCGGGGTCCGCAAAGGAGATGGCCTTTTGGTTTGGAGGAGTGAGCTCAGCTGCAAATGTATCAAAGACAAGTCACCCCAAATCGCCCTATAGCTTTCAGTCTTATTCTGCGCTTTGTAAGGAGGAGAGTTTCCGGCCAAACGCACTGACGAGTACACACAAAGAACAACGAGACTCCTAAGTGCCCTTGTCAGTGCGTTTGGCTAGAAACCCTCATCGCTGTATGTAACCAGCAGCTCGGGCAAGCACTGTTCTGTGTAACGGGACGGATACCTCTCACGCCTCGCTCAGCGGTCTTTGCAGAAGACTCGCTGCATCGTACATGGGAGAGACAAGCTCGTAAACAAGCTGCTTTGCAATCTGGACGATGACTCCTTGACGGCACTCAAGCTACTCAATCAGCGCTAAGATTCAGGCACCTAATTTAAAGAATAGGACCTTGGATACTTCGTGATAGGCGGATACATCATTTTCATCCCAAAAGCAGCAACATCCCGACCGTAAAGGGCAACTCCGGCGATTTTTCAGTGTCAACTGATCTCAATGAAATTTCTAATATATATTCTCCTCAGTACTACAATAATATATGGCAAGGCTGGCGGTTGTAAGTCATTTAGTTTTCCTTTAAATGAATTTTTAAATATTCAGCGGATTCTCAAGCGGGCCACCCCATGTTTATGACGTCATCACCTTCAACGCTGCCTACCTCAGCCAGCGTGCCGTTAAAAGCAAGACAATGATACTTTAGCGTTGAAATCGTCGCTGTCAAGTTCAGAAAACGTGGCATAACTCAATATATCGTCGGATGACCTCGCCACTTGCATTTTTCTGGAACCAGCCCCATATTTCTGATGGCGGGGAGGTTTTGACGCCATGCATCGCGTACAGTGCACGAAGCATGTACCGTTTCGGTTTCGGTTCGAACACGACTTTTAGTAGGTTATTTAAAATTATTGGTGCGTTTTTGAGCCAGCTGAACCACCCCGGCTGTTACAGGACTATTAGTACCACTGGAAAACATTGATATCAGAACATGGTGAAAAAACCGCCGGAAAAACCGCCGGAGTAGTTAACGAACGTGCTCTAAGAGCACATGTGCACCGTGTTCGAACACCTCTAGCCGTATCATGAATCTCACCACCAATTTCCTCAACTGTACATCTGGTGTCGGCCGCATACAGGACGTCCTCGTCTAGCTGAAGGAGAAGCTGCTGGAATGGCGTTTCATCATGTCGCTCACCAGGTTATCATCCTTACCTTCAGCACCGCAAAGAGCGTATCAAGGAGCCCATCAAAGTTTCCTCCGTATAACAAAATATGCGACCGCCACCACGCTTATTACCGGGCTCTACAGAATAAATATAGCGAGTTACCCAACACTTTCTACGCTGTCGCCGCTTCGAACACTCATCACCGCGCACAGTCAGTAATCGTTATCGACTCAATCCTCCGGGACTTGATGCCAGCCTTATTCGCTCACACCACTGTCACACAGGCTGAAGATGCTGACATAGCCCAGCACCGTGACCCTTAGCCATCGCTTCCCACCCCGACCATGAGTGCACCACCGTTATTCCGGATTCGCAGAATGTCGCCAGCAACTTCGCCTGATGTAGCATCAGTGCGACTGACTAACACATAGTCTACAATGCTTCGTAACTTCTAACTTTAGTTAGCTATACTTCTAAGTGCCGCACAATTAGTCTTAGTCCCTCGTTCCGAATTTCCTTGCGGCAACCAATGCTCTCACGCTGTCGACCGAGTCCGTGCTATTGGGGCACCGCAACTTGTTGACCATGATACAGTGAAGGAGTGCGTACTCCGACTGTACAAACACTGTCGTCTCTTACGTCAGCTATGCCATCCTCCACACAGGGCTGTTGCACGGCGACAGCTTCAGACTGACACACTTTCGCATCTCAGTGTTGACCATGTTATTCACCAGCTTATTGTCTATTTAAACAATTGTCCTCAGTGCGATTAGTACGCGTTGCTGTAACACTCCACATTGGCATGAACTCACCCAATTTCTCACGACACTCCAAGCCCTCAACTGTACTCCTTAACACTGGGAGGACGCGCTGTCCTGTTCGGACCTGCATGACCAGCAAGAGCTGTTACGGCAGGGCCGACAAGTAGACAAGCACGTAGGAGTCCTGTACACCAGCATATATACCTTCGCTGCCCAAGCTTCGTCTTCCATCGAAACTGCAAGGTTTTATTACAAGCGCGTATGATCTTAAGTGTTCACAACACTAATTGCTCTAGAGTTTTAAGGAAGAATTGTCCCGCTAGCGATCTTTATTCGGACCTTCAACAAGCAACGACAAACATAAAATCACGCTGGGTGTTTCACGTAACTAAATATGTAAAAAGGGGGTATTCATTTTTAGTCGAACAACCCCCAAAACAATACATATTATTTGTTGTCGTCTTGAAGATTGTAGTGCTTTTTCTTTTTCTTTTTTGCTGCTGCTGTCGTCGTTGTTGTCGTCGGCGTTGTTAGGGAAAAGGAAAGAAAGGGAATCGCACCACTAGCGTCGGATGGTCATGTCGTATGGTTCAGTTATGGCTACTAGAAGCTCAAATACGGTGATAACGATTCTCGCAAGATCTGTCCCTATTCAACTGAGAATGTTTCACGCAATATCAACGACAGCTGCTGTACTCGTGGCGCTCTGTGTAGCTCCTAAACTCCTTATAGAAGAGCCGCCTAATCTGTGAGCTTGTGTTCTGTGATTGCGAAGCTGCCTTACAATGTTTACTCTCCGCACCCACGGCTCACATGAGCAACTCGTTGCGCAGATCAGGCAACTGCACTGCCATGCAAAACGAAAAGGACACATGCTAATATTTCAGTGGCTGCCTAGTCACTGCAGCACCCTGAAAAATCACCGAGCGGACGCAGATGCCTGATCTGCCCACGACGGCGCCAGCTGTGTCGTCACTCCCCTTCCAAAGTCCGACGCAGTCAAATCATTCGCAGATTGAACGCGTCGTTTAATGCTGCACATGTGGAACCTCTCCAAATTTACTAGCAGAAGGCTCCATACCTTGGACCCTAACCTGCAACTACGCACCCTAACCCCCCTCTCACGCCATGCATGACTTTACCCTCCTTGCCAGTCTATGGGTTTGAGTAGCCTTTTCCTATGCGTATTTCGTATACCACTGGAATGACTGCATGATAACCCATTACGTGAACTCTGTAGGCGCAGTGAAACAATCGTGCTCTTTCTCTGTGAACGCATCAGTTTCAAGACCCGAATAATAGCTTTCTAAGCCCCACTAGGCCAGATGGACAAGCGTCGTTTACAGAAGGAAAGAATCTACATGGCGCTGGCCTACGAACTCCTCAACGTGAGTCGCTATCAAGCGTTGCTGCGATTTCTTCGAGAAACCCAACGTGATGAGAGATTGTGACCGTGCTAATGCAAGCGACTTTCACACTGACGGGAGGAACGCAATGCCGTCAGGTGTCAGCAACATAAAATTTCGTGAATATATCGATGCTCAAACCGTGAGCGCCAAAGTATACTGCTCTGGGAGTGCAACGGTCCATCTTCCGCTATGAAGTGCACTTAAGAAATACGCAAGGACAGAGAACCTGTTCTATGCTTGCGTCGCAACTGCAAGTGTTACAGGCGGCAATGTCACCCTTTCCGATAATAAATGGGTATCAGTAGGTGAAAGCGACCACAGGCCGCAAGCGATACGGCAGAATGGATTCATACGGGCAAGAGCTCCAGCGGCAGCGAAGTCACAGCAATGTAAGCCCCGAATTCTAATTGCTATGTTAAAATGCGATGTAACGAACTAGTATAGGCGTCACATATACATATAGTTTCTTCATATGATGTATCATGAAGGCACCTCGATACAGAAAAAGGTGGTGTCGCCAGCCTTTATCGTTTCTTCATCTTTTGCAACGCACAAAGCTCGTAGTCCTGTCGAAGTGTAACCTATAGTTACCTATCTAGATGACACTAATCTCTCACGGTCTTCTTGAAGAAAGCTCAGTACTTTCAATGACATGGCATGCGTCATTTGCGCGTGTAACGAATGTAGTGACGAAAGGCGAGTATTATTTGTAATGCTTTCAAGTGCTTGTAAGCTTCTTATTTATTTTTATTTATTATTTATAATTTTTTATTGTTCTCCTGTTGTCATGAAGAAGTTTACGCTAAGTATTTAAATAACATAATTTAAATTCACTTATATGTTCATACTGTGGATTTGTGTACTCTTTGCTGATTCGTGCGTAATTATGTGTTTTCAAGTGCACAATTTCCACTAGTACTGCCTCCCTGGTGGACTTTAGGTATGTAGGCTCGTCAAGTTGTCCTTGAGAAGCTTTTGCCTACAACCCCTCTATAGGTGCTTTAACATGGGAAAATAAAATTGAAAAATTGAAAAAAAGTTTATGCGCTGCTTACGTTTCCCTAAAATATGATAAGGGAACGAGCAACGAAAATTGATATATATTAGCGTTAGAAGGCATTCACAAGTTTCACCACATTTCGAGGATCATCTTGCCTTAGGTGAAATAACGAGGAGCACGTTTTTACAATGTAATGGCTTGTCCTTGTTTCCTATCGAGCTACGCTAAATATAAAAATTACGGCCGCCATTTATGTTCTCATGACACGATGGGGACTATGCAGTATTGGGAACAACGCGTTATAGGTGGTGGTAGAGTACGTTTTTCGTCAGGAATAACCTTGACCATGTGGGTTCTTAAACGTGAATCTAAATGTAAGTGTCGAAGTGCGTCTTCTGTGGACTCAAATCGGACCCGCGCCCTGAAGCTCAGCGGCGCTACATGTCAGATGCTGGTGGTATAGCCATGGTGTCATAGCCATGGTGGTCTAGTGGCTATGGTACTCGGCTGCTGATCCGAAGGCCGCGGGATGGAATCCCTTCCGCAGCTGCTACACTTTGATGGATGCGGAATGTTGAGGTCCGTGTACTGTGTGCGACGTCAGGGCACTTTATAGAACCCGAGGTGGCCGAAATTTCCGGAGCCCTCTGCCACAGTGTTCCTCATATGATCACATCGTAGTTTTGGGACATAGAACCCCAGAAATTATTATTACATACGGGCCGAGAAGCTTAGCTGTATGCTCCAATTAAGCTGCAGAAGTTGTATCAAGACAGCGCTATTTAAACGCCATTTTTATGACGTTTTAAGATTTTTGCAAGCGAGATGTTAATTTAATTCCGTCTAATGCCACTATAGTTTCCAGCGAATTGGAACTTTGTTCTAACTTAAAAGCAAAAAGATGTGTCAATTCCTAGCAACGTAGAAGGATGCACTCCTAAGACACGCTATTCGCACGCTCAAGAGTTTAACAACCAGTGCCGCAAGACAGTACGTCACAGATTGTTACGTAATGAGTGAAAATATTGATGCAAGAAATCCCAGATATCTCCGCAGCACCCATTGTGTATTGCAGCAACAGGCACGGTTGCTATCAATTGGATAGAGTGCCGCAAAAGGGAGCGCAGGAGAGTACGCTCTTATCGAGACTGATTTTTTTCATGCAAGATTGCGCTGCACTCAAGTGGAGTTGGCTCGAATAATCGAGAACATTGTGCACAACCAGCAGTCATTCAAAGGAGATGCCTTATAGGCGCAATCCCTGGCCAAGAATTCTGATAATTCGCATCTGTTGATAGCGCTCTCATAAAAACGTCATAGAAATTGCAGATGATGGCACAACATGCGCAATATTCTTCCAGAAAAAAAAGAAAGCCACAATATTTGCATCAGACTTGGTGATTATCCGTGAGACTTCTGCTGAGAATGCGATTCATGTTAATAGAGAACGTAACTTGCACGATCTGAAGACTGCGATTACACCGTCGCGTCGACTGTTTTGTTTCATAATAATCATTGTGTCGCATACGCACACATGAACAAAAATAGAATACTTGTGGTATGCTTTGTACTCAAGGATAACGCGGCTAATACTGATTACTCTTACCTGATTTCAGTTGCATGTATGCACTCATCGCATTTTTTCGGAAATGGTTCGTATTTTAATAGACCATTTTCCACGTGCTGTTGTCCCCGCTGTCTTCTAACCATTGGCCCTTTGCCTGCTATGCGTAAATAGGTGTTAATAAGTCGTGACAAATACAAAACTTAGAGGTGGGTGTGAACAGTGCCCTGGTAACGGTGGTCATCGAGAAATTAGCTGCCTCCGGGCCACGCTGAGTCTGTTCATACAACGGTTAACATAACTTCGCGGAGCGTTGGCGTCTACAGCACGGTATACAGGGGCCAAACTTCTCTTTTGTGAGTGCTTCTTCTGCCACTGGCCAGCTGGCTCGTTTGGCGGTCTGTCAAGCATCAGGACTGGTTGAAATATTCGAGCGCTTATGAACATTTTTACCATAAGTCGTTTTTGCGACTACAGGCTCAGTTCTCTGTGGTTACAATTTGCTTGATCCGAGGACAGTAGGACACTTTAATAATTTATTACGTGAACATTAAGAGGAATGGTTCCCATTTTAAAACATTCTAGGGAAGGCACGGGCTACGAACTACGATCCAAACATGGTTTAACAACAGACAGACACTTCTCTTGGAGCTTGTTAGCAGCCTTGTCAGGCTTCGCGACTATTCTTGAAGTGCCAGGTGAGATGTAGCAGTGCGCTTTAGTAAGTCGGTCACGCGACCTCTTGCAGTGCGGATAGCCGGGGTCGACGATGTCTGCAGCCACGTAAATGGCGCGTTGTGCGGTCGATGCTTGGACACGTACGGAGCCTGCACAGTGCAGCCGCATCATCCATATCAGTCAGGACGACGACGTCTCGGTATGTAACCTAGAGCGTACTGCGCCTTCAAGAAATAATCCATTATGTTTGCGTTAGCAGCGCTGGCCTGAGACACTCATAAAAGTATTCCTGAGTACGGATATCGAAATATATGGGCTGGAAGCCTAAAATACAGATAATGAGATACATTTGTCTTTGACGTAACAGGATATTCCGGAGTTACTCCTGGAAAAGGAAGAAAAAATATGCCGGAATACATATCCAAGAATACTTTTTTTTTTTACTTCGTGGATGGTGATGTCCACAAACACATTTGTTAATGCGCAGCGTAACAACACGAATAATGTAGCAGCATATTGAAAATTGGAATTCAAGCACGTCGCTTGAATCACTGACTAACACCAGCGAATTAATAAAAAAAATGTAAATTTATTTCACACAGGAAATCTGTTTTGCTGAGAAAGTTGTATTAATTACAATTAAATGAAATTTTGTTTCTCAAGTGTTCTAGACATTGTCGATCCAGCGTTCGCAGCGCATTCCTGAATAAAAAAGTTTCCCCACCGTTGCAGACGAGCAAAACTTTGTATTATATGGAATAAGTACCGCTTTGATGGCAGGCGAGTCCTGCAGCATTGCGACGTCTATTCTCGTGTCACCTGTAGGTGCGCAAACACTTCCGCTCTCACGTGGGTCTCTTATGACCGTTCAGAAGCCGAAGTGTGTTCACCTTCAATCTCTTAAAGACCGCCGGTGCACATCTGCATGGCTTAACAAAAAAAAAAAAAACAAAAAAAACAGTCTCCTATCCCACCTTCAAACACGTCAGCTCATTTCCGAAGACAAAAGTAACGAGATACCCGTGTCTGGCGCAGTATCGCGATACAATCGTTACGTCGTAAAAGTATTTCACTAACGAGATACAAATACATTTTAAATGAGAAGCATTTCTTGGCAAACTCGAGCAACTTTGACCGTATCTATCTATCTATCTATCTATCTATCTATCTATCTATCTATCTATCTATCTATCTATCTATCTATCTATCTATCTATCTATCTATCTATCTATCTATCTATCTATCTATCTATGTGCCAACCAAGCACTCTACCACCAGGCTACGGCGGATCCTCTCACGCGGTTAAATATAGTAAATAAAGCTATTGCACCAGAACTTGTGAAGATGGTGCTTACTGCGTCCGTAGTGCTTACCGCGATGGTGCACTACCGTGTCGGAAGGGAAAGGCTCTTAAGTCGTATACAAGTGCGTACCTTGGTGTTACTGATAGTGCCGCTGCAGAAATCACCCCTGCGCGCCTTTTGCTGGTGGATATCGCAACGCTACTGATAAGGAAGAGTCTTACGAAAAAAGGCGCCGGCAAAGACATCTGTATATACCACAAGGAGATTATAGCGAGGGGGCGCGAGGCGTGAACAAACAGGCACGGCACGAGATTTCGCTTGATCTATATGCACGATATCGCCGCAGCGTACACCGACAGAAGCGCTCGTTCAGCAGAGCCGTTCCATATGCACACTTTTTACGTGTCTTCATATGGGCAGGATGCCGAATTTATTGACCTCTTACGGGACTCGTCCGAAGCAACTATTTTACCATCTAAAACACCAGCGTCTGGAAGAGACGTAGTCCCATTATTTAGACCGATTCTTGTCCACTTGCTATTTTCACTCGTGATATATCTCCTCTTGCCTGCACCACCACGGTCGTATAGTGGCTGGTACTCAGCTGCCGATCCGAAGGTCACGGGATCGAATTCCGGCCGCGGCGGCTGCA
The DNA here is from genome assembly GCA_013339685.2 of Hyalomma asiaticum. Classification (NCBI taxonomy): domain Eukaryota; kingdom Metazoa; phylum Arthropoda; class Arachnida; order Ixodida; family Ixodidae; genus Hyalomma; species Hyalomma asiaticum. The sequence continues at coordinate 322,211,739 of CM023481.1, forward strand.
TTTCGACGTAGGCGAAGTGCTAGAGGCCCGTGTACTGCGCGATGTCAGTGCACGTGAAAGAACCCAAGTGAATGTCGAAATTTCCGGAGTCTTCCACCATGGCGTCTCTCATAATCATATCTCGGTTCTGGGGCGTAAAACACCAGGAATCATAATACTTTCCTCTTGCATGTTTGGCGTATGCGGTATAGGCGTGTACAGTAAAAAAACCGCTCAAATTCTACAAGCGCGATGTCCCTGAATAAGCTGGCGTTGCCCAAGGTGTTCGTTGTTGCTCAGAGGTGCTTATCACTTTGCCCAGCCTTAACAAAATATTTATTAGAAAATCGGAATCGTGATTAAAATTGAAGTGCACGAATTGCCGCATTGCTGTTTCTGTCGCTCTCTCTCACACACACACATTTTTAACACGAAAGTGTTCATGCCGGGGTCCACCACGACCTCATACGTCACTACCATGACGGATATGATGCAGTAACGTAAACATGTAAGGGAAAAAGAATCCCTCTGTCAAAGGGACTGGTATAATACGAAGTGAAATGTCTCTTCGCATAAGCAGGTGAATGTCAATTGTTACATTGAGGTGAACTTGCCCATTTCTATCGGTGTTTCGCTGGTACGGCAGCGTTCGCCGTGGATGAACCCACGTCCACGCATCCCCTCCAGAACATCGACCAGCACCTTGTGGTAACTGAAGTAGTTTACGCGGGATCGAATTCCGACCGAATTCCGGGATCGAATTATATATAGTAAATATATAATTTACTATATGCTGTGCCTGCAGGTAAACTACTTCACTTACCACAAAGGGTTGGTGCTTGATGTTATGGAGGCGATGTGTGAACTTGGGATCATCCACGCCAAACGGTGCCGCACCAGCGAAACACCGATAGCAATGGGCGAAGTCACAGGTCGATGTAACAAAAAACGTTGAACTGCTCATGCGAAGAGACATTTCACTTTCGTGTTATACCGATTCCTTTGACAGAGGGATTAGGCACCTTTTTCTTTTCTTTTGCCTTTAGGCAACTACAACTACTTGTGTGAGCGCATATAGGCCAGATAATGTAAACACCAATTCAAACGTTGTATATATATACCGTCGCGTTATTCCCCAAAGCGAGTGTACGAGGCTAAACATTTTTAGTTTTCAGTGTTTTGCGATGCTGCTGTCAAATCCCTTCCATGAAGCGATGTGTGCATTAGCAGCAGCCTGATATGCATGCGCGCTCCGCAACTTCGAGTGAGCGCTCGAGAAGTTGAGCTTTGCAAAACATAAGTATGCCCCAGATCGAATTTTTATAGGTCATTGATTACGGGGTGCACGTCGGCTACGTCCAATGATGTTTTTGTAAAATTATTTGTGACAATTTGGAGATAATCAAGTGCTTCCACCTCGATCACCAAAGGAAATGCGGTACATACTGATGGAGCCACATCGGACTAGGGCTATATTTTGCGATTCCAAGCCGGCACTTCTAGTGCTGCGTTCGGTACTGGGATGAGAATCTTACAGCGTCCTTGTCAAAGAAGTGATAGAACCACACGATACCCGAGTCAGAACTTCCCCGTAACATAAGGTTTTAGTGGATTCCAAGGAATTGTGGCTTACACGGTAATGCGCTCGCCGACGTGGAGGCAAAGATGGCTCACATTAACTCCACACCAGTGTCCATCCCATTTTCGCGACGGCACGATAATGCCCTAGTGTGCAGGCTTCTGCACGAACGTGCCCCGGCATATTGGGCTTCGCCAGGTCATCGTCATCGCCGCTTCCAAGAACTCGACCCACGGGTGGAAATACGGACACCACCAACCATGCACAGACGCAATGCAAGTTTGACCCACAGATTGCGATCGGGTGTAGCGCTATATTAATCTTACCCGCCGTGCAGACAGTCCGAATCGCGAGTATACTTGGCGCCCCGGAGGCGACGGAACACCTCTTCTGCATCTGCCAGTGGTACGACAAAGAGGGACAATCGTTAAGGGACACTTTGTCGAAGTTTGTTCCTCAACGATTGACTGAGAAGGTTCTATATTGGGACCTTCGCCTGGTCCCCCTCACCAGCCTGATAGTCTCAAGGCTCTCAACAAGTTGTTTTTTTATGACAGCGGACTGGACAAAGGAGTTTGAGGAGTCTTGGTCCTTCCAAATGCTTCGATCACCATCTTCATCCTCATATTCAATGTCATCTTTCTACACCCTCTACACCCTTCCCTCAACGCCGAGTAGCAGAACTGAACACTGATTCGTGCCGACCCTCCCAGCTTTTATTTCACAATAAATCTCTCTCTCTCTCCCTCCATTTCTGAAGTTCTGCGCGCCAAAAACACGATATGATTACGCAGTACGCCATATGTATTGACTTTTAGTTACCTCTGGCCAATTGGGGTTCTCTAACGTGCACATATATGCAAGTGGACGGGCGTTCTGTTCACCACCATCGACATATGCACCACCGCGGCTGCTAATTTAAGCTGAGAGCTCATGCTTACATGTTTAACACCACGGAGCTGCAAAGGATCCACAAATGGTGGGAAAATGGCGTTGGAAGAAGAACAAGAATAAGAAGGTTGCTCGAGCAGTGAAATTTCCGAAGCCAGTCGAACGCATATATTTTAGAAAAGTGGACCTTCGAATATTGAGTCAAGTAGAGAATTTTATCACATGATTTCAAAACGATGTGAAATATAGAGCTTAGCAAAGTGCTGTGTTGGGCTATAGGCAGAAGGTACGTCCTACATTTTTTTTTACTACCTGCTAACAACTGTACGTCCTACATATTTATGGATCTACTAACGGGAAATACCCCTCACAGTTCTGTCTCTCTCTCTCTTTCCCTGTTTTTTTTTCTTTGTTTTAGTTCCGCCTTCTGTGTTACGTTTAATTTGTAGCAATAATAATAATGTCAATAATACAGACTAAGTGGAGGGCGTAAAGATAAGGCAACGCTAAAAATACCAGTCAACTTCGAACATCTGCTTAATTTAGAAGCGCACCAATAACGAACAACCTGTTTGAGTTCGATTACTTATTTATTTACAAATATATTGTGGTCCCGTACCTGTGTGTAGCAGGTGGAACATATGTACGCAAGGAAAATCGTAATAGCACAAATTAATTGTCACATTTGTACACACATAGTACGAACACGTCGCATAACATTGATTCGATGTGCAAAACAGATGTCCTGTCGACCACGAGCATACGGAACATCAGGAGGGCAACTATTCGCCTCTAGATCGAACACAGTCGGTGCCTAGCGGCGAGTGGACGAAGCTCCCAAGTGTGGACAGCTCCTTGCGTAGTCTGCTAGCCACCGCGCTTTTACATGCCCGCGTACGCCACACATATCCTCCAATATGTTTGTTCCCTGAGCTGGTGCAGTGTTTAATGCTTTCACGTAGTTCTTATCCAAGCATAAAAGTATGAGTTACAGTATTATTCGTCTTTGCGCTGCAGTCTTTCCTCTTTCTTAAAATCACTGAACGCCTGGGTCGCGAGCGTGCTATGCCATCGTGACACCTCCGGTTCCGCACAGTTATTTCAGTTCGGCTGCTGCACGTGCATTTCAAGTATAAGGCAAAGTGCACTTAGCGTCCTTCTGAATAATTTAAGCTGGAAATATGAACGTGTACATGCAGCGCTGCAGCGATATCGTCTCGCAGGATGTGATCGTGAGCATGACGGAAAATGTCAGACGTTTTTTGCTTGAAGAACACATCATTTTTTTTTCATTTATTCAAAAAAAAAAAAAAGGAACCTTCTTTTGTCGCGGTCACGCAAGTAATCATGCGAAGGAAGCGATGCCTTAAAGTATGAAAACATTTACTCAATATAGGCGTGTGTCAAATATCGTGGTAGAGTACTCAAGCGGCGTATACAGTCACGTAGCTTGACTAATTGAGCCAGTTAACTGCCTTGCGCTTCATGGAACATGACATGCAAGTATGCGTGTAAGTGATACAGCGGAGTACACAAGCTGCTACTTCTCAATGCCCTGTAACAGTCATTTTTTGTTGTTGTAGCCAACAGTGAAAAATGAGCGAGAACTCAATACTAAACTCTTTCAGTCGCATAACAGGGATGCCAACATTGTAGGTGGTAGAAAACTTAAGTATGGTGAAAGAAAGATAGGCGAAGAGACTGTGAGGGTGGGAGATGTCAGTGCCTGGTTGAATGGCATATATCATGCTTCCTTCACGTGCAATAAAAAAGTTTTCCGTGATTACTGCCCTGACCTGAGATTGAGGGACGCATATGTTACGGTTTGGCTGCAAATAATGCTTTTATTTAGCTAAAAACTGCCTCAAACTACTCACAACAGAGCCGCTGCGTACATTTCAATGCGCGCCTGCGAACGCCTATCCACACACACGCGGTGACAATCAATCTCGAGACCAATAGCGGACGCGCGATGATTATCACGCACGTGAGTATTATAGGGTTGTGCAAGTGCTCCCCACCGATGATTAAAAAGAACATATACAGTTATATAGAAGTGACGGGCCATGAATAGACGAGGTATAAACACGTTGACATCATAAGGCTTTTTTTTTTTTTCAGTGTGCCAGTAATTTCTCTCATCTCCAGCGTACGAAAGAAGGTAATCGGTTATTTAGACTAGAGAATTCGAATAGGCAACTGGAATAGGAATCAAATAGCCATGGTAACACTGGACTTTTCTTTTTTTTTTTTTACGAACATTCGCGAATTCTTTTTAAACACGCTCTCTGAACCTTTCTTCTTCTAAAATGTGTCCGCATTCATGTATTTCCTTAGAGCTAAGGGCGATTTGTGGGAGGCACGTTGCGGTAACATAGAATGGTATTCACAACACGCGTGAGTTGGCTCAGAAGGAAGGTGGTACGACATTTTATCGTCTCGTCTTGCAAGGGTTCCCGACGACGAAACGGTATTTATACTGACCTCTGCCTCACTGCGACATGCGTAAACCAGATACTTGCCCATTGTCTTCTCTCTCTTCTGAATTCTAATCTCGTTCGAGAGGCACTCTCTAAAAGGACGTTGCGTGACTGGAAGCAGGCTTCTGTAATGATGCTGAAGGCTGTCCTGCACCGTAGGATGAACCAAATTGCGAGTTTACGAGGATGACCAACACGCCAGTCTGGGTGTAGGCGCCTTTGAGAAGTTGAGGAATGAATGACATTTACTTTTTTCATGCAGTCTTTCCGCGCTCGCAGAAGTAAGCTGGTAGAAGTTTGTTTCATGAGCAATACAGAACATGAGAACTGAGAGAAAAGGTTGCCGTTAGGCTGCTTGACGAAGCCCTCGCCACCTGTATCACAGATGTGGGCCAACGTTTGGTTATAAACATATATGCAATAAAATAGAAAAGTACATAGAATTCATAGATGCAAAACAGTTTCATTTTGGAATAAAACGAAAGCGCACAGAAAGGTGTTGAAAAACAGAAAAAAAAAAACTATAAAATCAGCATTACACGTAATGCCCAGCCGGTCGTGTGAGAAATACTCTACATTTCAATGTTGCGTATAAAAATGATTTGTTTTCTATAGGAACGCAGCACAGCTGGTCTTCATGACAGTTCTGTTCAGACGCACGTCCCACTATTAGAGATGCCCGGTGCGCTAGTTACGCACCTTTATGTTTATGTTATCCATAGTTCGCAAATAACGCGCGTATTCATTTTGCATCGCATAACATAGCTTAAGATTATATAGGTGGCCCGGACTAATTAAGCCATGCATGTTAAGCAAAGGCCGAGCCTGGTGTTTTACAGCGGTATTAACAGTTATTTTGCTTTAAAGCCATCGAAGTTTAAAACTCTTTGTAGATGTGGTGGTTTGTCGTGTATACGTATAGTCTGCACATCGAGCCTTTCGAAGAGAAGGTCAATAGATAATCTCGCGCACGCGTCGCTGCTAGTGATGTACTTTACAAATATTGCAACCATCGTACCTCGAAAGCCAGCACGTGCCAATAGAAACCAAGCACGTGCTAGTGGAAAGCACGCACGTGCCAGTGGAAACCAAACACGTGTCAGTGTTTTTCCGGTAGCGTACGCGTGACAACACCCTTAAATCGGCGATGTCTTCACTGTATTCATGCAGCTGTTCAGTGCTGTAAGGTGTGGCGCTGAGACAACATGAATTTAGATTAAAAGACGTAACGTGTCGAAACTACAGAACTGAGTTATGGTGCACGCCGTCGTGGGGGGCTCCGGGTAAGTTTTCACTATATACACGGGATTCTGACCTGATGAGATAAGTTCAGTGACGTTGTTGCGTATCGTTCTCCTCGAATTGCAGCCGCCGCGGACGGGTGAATAAACTTCCGATTCCATGCTGCGCAGCCGTGGTGGTAGCGAACAAGAAATAATAAAATAAAATAAAATTTTAAGAACGCAGAGCTGCTGAGCCTTCCAGTAAAACACTTTGTAGGGCTAGTTGGTTCATTGTATTGATGAAAAGACGTATTCCAGCCAAGAAAGCAGACGAACACAGGAAAAACACAAGGAAGACAGGAAAGCGGCTAACTACCAACTGAGCGTGGTGTCGCGGAGTCAATCCCCGGGCTCCTTGAATGAAGGCTGAACGTAAAAAAATGTTTCCACAGAATGAGCCCTACACCCCCCTCCCACGGTGGTCTAATGGCTATTGCACTCGGCTGTTGATCCGAAGGTTGCGGGATCGAATCTCGGCCGCGTCGCATGCATTTCGAACGTTGAGGCCCGTATACTGCGCGATGTCAGCGCGCGTTAAAGAAGCCCAGGTGGTCGAAATTTCCGGAGCCCTTCACTACGGCGACTCTCATAGTCATATCGTGGTTTTGGGCAGTAAAACCCCGGGTATTAATCAAAATTGTCAGACGGCATGAATAGGGCCCTCGTTCAAAAACACTTCGGTGGGCAAAATTAATTCTCAGTCTGTCCACTATGACGAGCATAGTAATCGCGTCATGCCTTATAGGCGTGAAACGCTAGAATTTTACATCCTTTAAGAAAAAGAAAAAATAACCTCATGAAATAGAGCGTTCAAGACTACCAGACATTGGACCAGCAACAGTTGGTGATATTTGCCAGCAAAAACGGGCTCATATCTGCGTTCCACCTTCGGCAGTGTATCCTTTCTCTTCAGGAAACCAGGACAGGACTGGGCTTTGGACACACATTTAAGATCTTCCGGCTCCACGCAACCGGAAATATGACGTGCATATAACGCGGAGCGCGAACGTCGCTGTAGTACATACGGCACGACCCCGCTCACCCACTGCACAACATGCAGTGTGGGCGCAACCAAATACGGTTATGCGAACCGCGCAGGGACCCTGCGTAGACCGCGCACGACTCGCGAAGCCGTGCTTATCTTTTATCGCGCCCCTAGGTGCCAGGAATCGTATCTTGCGCCGGAGACGGGCGGAAATGCAGGAGCGACCGCGTTCCTCCGTGACGCCCTGCTTATCTGCGCGCCGCGGCCATGCGAGGCCCCAGTGCTTATACGCACGTTACAGGGTGCGCGACGTAACCGAGGAAGGTCCCGTCCTTGAACTGGCCGTCCAGCCAGCTGCACACGACGCCGGAGCTGTTTTAGCGTACTTCGGTGCAGTCTTTCATGCATACCGAGGACAACAGTCGTGTGAGGAATACTAAAAGGGCGTAAATGGACAATCAGGCGATGTGGGAAAAAAAAAAAAAAAAGGAGTCCTGATGGCGTGAAGCCGAAGCGAAGGCGACAAATTCTTCAAGGTTGTATACTCTATGTTATTAACGGGTCAGCACTGTAGATAAATAGCATCGGTCTGCTGGGCAACATTGACAGGTTTATTGGGCTTCCTTTTTTTAAAGCGGCTCATAGCAGTCAACAACTCGAGAGAGGCACACCAACACACCTTTGTGTACGTCGGGATCGCTGTGTGTTCCCTACACATATTAAGAAAAAAAAGAAGAAAACAGCAATGGTTGATTGATTTCTGGGACTTTCACGTCCCAAAGCCACGATATGATAATGGGAGACGCCGTAGTGGAAGGCTCTGGAAATTTCGACTACATGGGTTCTTCAAAGGGCACTCAACATTTCGCTTCCATCAAAACGCAGCCGCCGCTGCCGGGATTCGATTCAGAGAAACAGCAATTGCTCGAATTTGCGATAGCATCAGAACGTTTTAAGGAGAATGGGCAAAGTCATGTAATTACTGTCCTAAAGAGGGGACGAGAAGAAACCGTGATGCTATCATTTCGGTGCAAAGATGCAGTTCCATTATACTGTGGATCGTGCTTCTCGTCAAAAAAAGAAACGAAAATTAATCTAGTCCCACGCCTGCGCAATCTGAGTAAACAGCGGGGCTGGCAAGCAAGCGCCACCACTTGGCGAACGCAGATTGAGTTCTTCCATCTTTCTCATTCTTCTTTCTATTTCGTTATTTCTTTATCTCTTTCTACATCTCCTTTTTTTATCATCTTTCTTTCCAGAAATTCTTTATCTCTTTCTACATTGCATTCTCACCTCTCTTTCCCTCCCGCTTGCTATACTATAATGCGCACGGCTATGCTATGCTAAGAGGAGGTTGGCACACACCCACTTTCTGTGGCACATGAAATATGCACTGTACAAGGCTATACCACGCTTTACCCTCTCCCCTCTTTTCCTTCTTCCCTCACTTCCCTTTCCCACCCCCTTGCTATACTATATAATATGCATGGCCGTGCTACGTTATGAGCTGCTTGGCACAAACCCCCTTTCTATGGCGCATACCCGCGAAGCCTCCCCAGTTTCCGGTGGTCGCCCACGGAATTCTGCCCAGCTTGAACAGCTCCGCCGTTAAAAGCGACGCGCCTGCGGTATTCCGCATGGCTGGGTACACATTTGTGTTGTCTCATTTGTGCTGGATATAGAGCTCCATGTAAGAGTTCAGTGATGTCGACGGAAATTCCTCCACTTATGCAGACGCTTTTTTGGACATCCATGATAGGCATGAGCACGAAGAGTTCGATAAAACTGGCCTTGAGGCTCTGCTTGTCCAGTTATGGTGGCTGTTTCGTATAGCAAAATGACTTGCACAAAAGTCGTGCCACTTTATCTGACGAATAACAAAAAGGAAATAATCCTTAAACCTGATTCGACAGAAGCCTTCGCCAAACTGTAACGTATCCATTCCCACTGCTAACAGCGCAGGAAGCTCACAGATGCATACATATGATTTATTATCATCACTATTGAGGGGATTACTGACCACACTTTCATGTACCCGAGAATACGTTCCTGCTTCTCTTGAACGTAAATTATCAACGATAATCACAATTACAGTATCCGTAATTTTACACGCCGAAACCGCGATATGGTTATTAGGCACACTGTAGTAGGAACTCCGGAACAACTAATGTACACTGGATTCTCGAGCATTTCGTCTCCATCTAAATTCAGCCGCCGTGGCAGGTGTCGGACCCGAGTTCTCGACCTTATAGTAACGCGACAGCTCCTAGGCTACAGCGGCGGGTAAAATTACTCATGCGGCGCGTAAAATTACCAATGATGCGAACCTCAGTGTTGCATCGTGTTCATTAATCGCTGTAGGGAATAGGCTACGTTTTTTCACCTCAAAATATTGCCTTCACGCTGCGCACGCACGCGCATCTCCGGCAGGCAGGGAACATGGGCCACAAGTTCTGATGAAGAATATTAGCGCATACCAAGGAAGTACTCGGAATTGCTGGCGCACTACCGAAAAAGAAGAAGACGTTACCCGCCAGCACACAAGAGGCTCAACAGGGAACGAGGGATGACCTGGAGAAGACTTCAGGCTGCAGAACATGCCAGTGTGGAACCATGCTGCATGCGGTGTATCCGAGGGCGTGCGGGCGGGGCTTCAAGTTCTGCCCGCCAGACACCCCCCACACCCTGAGCCACATGGTGCAAGGGTGCAAAGAATAACCTGCACATAGCCTCGAGATCAACACCAGCTGGCGCTACCAGGCTGAATGAAGCAGCTAATCCAGACGACGAAGGCATAGAGGACCATACGGAGGCCCTGCTGCTGACAATAGGCCTTGGAAATCAACTATGGTTGGTTGACAGCGCTCGAGCGGCAGCAGCGAGCCTTGGCCACCTGGACTGAGGAGGACACCCACCTTTGGGGTCACAAAGCCTGGTCCTTCAATAAACTTTATTTCTTTCTCTCATCTCCACCATCCTGCATTAACTCATCCGTGCTCTGGTACATAATCCCGTCTGTGGCATCTGAAAATATAAGTGTATCTGAAGGATTCATCTGGGTGCCGTAATAACGCCTCTCATCACGAATAGGTGAAGGAACCCGAAGCCACAGCGTCCACAACGACCGAACAGTCCCCATTTATATCGGTGTGAGGAACCTGTTCAACACACTGTGGCACAGATGCTATGGAGTTCTCCAGCAGCCCTCATCATTCGGCGGCGCTATAGGCTTTGTCGACACTTCAGACGAAAACAACTTACAAAAATTGCACGATAGTCCACAAGATTGCTGGCTCCTTTTCTGCGCCAGGGAGGTCGGTTGAAGTGACAAGTACAGCACTTTACCTCACGCCTTCACGGGTTTAGAGTGATACTCGAGGCCCGGTGTAAATGAGACGTATTTATCGCGAAATCTGCAATCGCATGCCGGCTCTTTAACTTCACACTATGTGTTGTTCGGGCGCAAAGTGTTTCCCTTTGCAAACGCTTTCGCAGCGTGGCTCCGGTTGCACACTCCACGGAACTTAGGGACGTCATTTAACGCCGTTAGCGACCGCTGGTAAGAATATATCAGTGAAAAATACTCTTTTTAGAAGCCGTCTGTCTAACAGCAGGATTTTTCTGTCAGCAGTTCACGTCCAAATATTCGCGACTGGGTCATCACGTCCTTTGCGAGAGACAGCGGTCAGTAGGTCCCCTGTTCACTTACATACTTTGTTAAACTCTGCCTTCCAGCCGGTGAAAAAGGTGGTAGCGCCATTAAAACGAGACATCGATATACTAACGTGCACTGAGTCGTTTGTTGACGCCTGAGGTGCTCGGCATGGCGGTTCCCCTTCCGCCATTCGGCGCCATGCTGCGAACGGCTTTTCGATTTTTTTTTCGCACACTGAAGCGCTTCGCGGCGAGCTCCTTGTTCGGCTCTTTTCTGACACGACGTATTGCTACACGGAAAGGAAAAAAAAGAAAGAGAGAGAGAACGAAAAAAAATATCAAGCGAGGTACGCGATACGGGGTGGAGGATCGACCCTCGACAGAAGAGATACTGTATTGCTCTTTGCGGTACAAGCGAGACGGCGGCGCCGCAGCGCGCAATGCCGATATCTCTGTATGCGCGTCGCGCATCCAACCAGTTTGTGTCAGAAAGAACCGCCGGTGTCGTTTGCCTACACAGAGTATCGAGGTGCGTGCCGTTTCGACTCGGTGTTGTGTTGCCAGTCGATTCCTCGAATCTCCCACTTTTCTTTTCTTTTTGTCAGTTTGTTTCGCGCCAGTTCAACAAGAACTAAAACGAGGACACCCGGTAGGGTACGCGAAACCTTTACGCTGAACGACCAGTCAAGTTGGCGGAGTTGTCTGATTAAAAAAATATAAAAAGCTAAAACATACACGTGCGCGAAAACAAAAAAGAAAGAAAGAAATCATAGGTATAGGAAAAAAAAAAGCAAAGACGAACATCGTCGTTCGGGCGGGCAGTGCGCATTCCCTTCCGTTCGGAGCTGCATAACGACGGCGTCCCCTTGGCGGCAGTCTATAATCCTGAGCGGGCAAAACGAGTCGGCGATGGGAAATAGGAAGATCGTGCACCAGACATCAGCGCTGCGGGAGTTTAACTCCGCGCCTATATACACCGCCCCCTTGTTTGGCTCGCCCGTCTCGTCATGGCGCTCGCACTCGCTCTTCACGGTGCGGACAACAACATTTATTCGGATGATTGGTTAAAAAAATAAAAAAAAAACCGAGCGGACTGCGCATGCGCGCGACGCTGCGATACGCGGAAGGAAGTCATTATTACGCTGCAAAAGAAACGAACGCCGGCGCATCCTGCCGTCCGAGCTTCCACTATTTCCGACGGCCGTTCTCCAGAAAGCCTAATATACCCAGGTAGGAAAGAATAAAAAAATCGAGTAAGCCGTAAAATAAAAAATTAAAAAAAACAAGAGCGCGAGAGCAATGCTACTCCAAGAGCGGGTGCGCGCTCACACACACAACACACACACGGTGCGCGGATCGGTCGTAATAGCCGCTGCTGCTACTGTTGCTGCCGGATCAGCTCGCAGCTCAACGTGTACTACGCAGAGCCCGGCCGAGCCCATACGGAGGATGCTAGACCCGATATTAATGGTCGCGCGCGCGCGTCGGCCGCGCCGAACTGGGTCGCTCGTCGTCCCGGGTCGACTGGCGCAGGAAGTGTATCACACGAGCTCTCCGCGGTGCTGCAAATTTGACTCGCCACGGCGTGTGTAGGAAGGGGGCTGCCCGCTTAACGGCTTTACGCGCCGCCTTCTGTGTGCGAATTTGAGCGATGCCGCGGCACTTAACCAAAGTGGCCGCTTCTTGACCGTGCCCGACTCGATCCGGAAGGAATGCGTCGATGGCGCTCGCGATTCCGAGGCTAGTGTTTCGGTCTGTTTTGTTTATCGGGTCTTCCTGCGAGTCCGATGTTGAGATAACGTCGTCGTCCGGTTTGCCCGAGTATATCTGGACGAAGTGTCCCTACAGCAAAGTAAAGGACGAGGGTTGTGATGCGGATCAGGAAGAACAACTATATAGATATAGTGGACAGCGATAGTTTATAGCAGTCGCGTGTCGTCCTATAGCTTGTTGGTGGGGCTTGTTCCGTGTTACATAGTTATTTCTTGCAAACCGGATGATTTTTTTTTTTCTAATACAGGTAGCTTTCAGCCTGTCGGTTACTGGACTTTTCTTGAAGTTAGCACAACTGTGAAATATGAGAACGGTCCCTCACTATTCACTTCGCAAGGCTTGCGCAGGACGAAACGGAAAATAAGAAAGGCGTGTTATCCTAACTCACATATATGCATCTCCAACGGTGCACTAATTCCAGGGTCGACCCACACTTTTCTGTTCGCAGTTGAGACCGGACGGCCGGCTTAAAGAGCTCCGCTATTGAAACAAGAAAAGAACACAGTTTGTCCTGGCTTGCGATTGAATTGTAGACATAACAAGTAAATAGACACACGCATGCTACTTACCTAGTGGTTAGGGCGTATCAAACACGTGCCGTCGTAGTCACAATTACGCACGCTACCACTAGGCTACGGTGGTTCCTTCCACGCGGTATGCAGAGTAATTCCGTATGCTTTTGTGTAACATTGCTCGATCCCGCAGGAACACTCCAACGAACGACGCTTATGATGGCGCATCAACGCACCGTATAGTGCATTTTTCTTCGACATAACAGATGTCTGTGCTTTGGACTAACGTGAGTGCCCACGTTACGTCGTACCACGACCTTTGGTCAATACATGGTGTTATCGACGTACTTACGTGGTGACCCTTCGTCACGCATAAAACTGTCCAGTTCGCACAGCGTCGTTCATTCTGTTCGTCAAAATATGGCTGAATACCATATAAATCGGCACAGACAAATTATTCGCGGACTGGTTCGCGTGACATCGATTCACACAATCCGTAGGGTCTGTCGCATTTTTTTCAAACCTTCTGGGCTTGATTTGCATTACTGTAGAGCCCACAAAATGTTAAGTACATGAACATAGCTGAGCAATTTAGATAAACTCTCTGTTAGGCACGACCCATGTCGCGACAATGCTGGCGCCATATCGCAACAGAGCGCGATTAGAGAAGGGTCTCATCTCTTGTTTTCAAAGATAGCTCCAAAACGCAGGAATAAAAGGGGAAATTAGCATCCACCCTTTTTGTAGCACAAGGCTACAAGGAAATCCATACGGATTTCTCAGAAATGAAAGCTCATTGCCATATATTCACGACCATGTGCTTCGAGTTGTCGATGGATTCACCCTCGCGTTGTCGATCGCTAGCCTCCTGGTTAGCTCAATTGGCAGAGCGAGCGCCCCGGACAGGCGTTGGCACCGGGTTCGAACCCCAGACCAAGATAAATTTTTCGGCAACCAGGAAGCTTTCATTTCTGAGATGCACGTATGGATTTCCGTGTAGCCTTGCGCTACAAAACGGGTGGATGCTAATTTTCCCTTTTATAAGCGTTAACCCACCTTGCGGGTTTCCGTAGAACTCATTTGCCAAAACGCAGGAATGCGTCAATAACCTACCACCCGCTTAATTGGCGGTGAATGCTTCGAATTTTCTGTTTTGGGCATTCTTTTGTCAATACAGAAAATGCTGACAAATGCAAAATATGACGAAATAAGATACACGTACGCCGCAGAATATATAGCAAGGCGATATGTTGCCCGTGTTATCAGCAAACAGTGCAAAGAAATATCAGCTGCGTCTGTATTCGCTCGGGGCATTGAAGTGGCAGAAGAGATCGCTTATATAGCGCTGGCGATGCGCACCTGCGCCTCTCATCGCGTCTCTCATCATTATCACAGACTCAAGTCGCCATTTCAATGCAGGAAGGATCAGCGCGTCCGCTTTCGAGACTATCAGGAATCACGACACCCCTCACAATGACATTGTCTGGACCCCGGGACACGAGTCTTTGGCGGGAAACCAAGCGGCTCGCGCTGGCGCCCGAGAACACGTATACCGGGCAGGCCCACCAGGACGTCCTCTATCTCCGGGACCAGACAAAATAGTACAAAACAAACACAGTGACATTCTAGAACGTTATAAGAAGAATAGGCGAAAATATCCAGCACCTCACAGCACGCGCAACGGACAAGACATTGGTGTACTGCGCCGACTTCAAGTGGGCAATTATGTTAATTAATGCAGTGTATCCTGGGTCGTACACAAGAGACTGCAAATTCTGCAAGCTACTGAACACTCTTTGCCATATGATCTGGGCATGCACCAAGAATCCACGGACAACAACTAACACGGTCACAAACCGAGGATCAGTGGGAGGCACAGCTGGCGAGTCCAAGTAACGAGGAGCAGCTCCATCCAGCTATAGTGAACAGGGCTAGGCAGTCAGCCCAAGGCGATGGCTGCTTGGAGTAAGAAGGCCGCCCACCGAAGGGCGTTAACAGCCTGGTCAAGGAATAAAGTTTATCTTTCATTCCTTTGCTGTTGTTGTTTGCTTTGTTGTTGTTATGAGGGGTTTAGCGTCCCAAAACCAGCTCTGATTATGAGAGACACCGTAGTGGAGGGCTCCGGCAATTTTGACCACCTGGGGTTCTTTAACGTGCACTGAGATCGCACAGCACACGGGCCTCAACATTTCGCCTCCATCGAAACGAAATGTTGAGGCCCGTGTGCTGCTACAGTCCATCGGCAAAATTATTCGCGTTTGTTTCTATAGCCTATGATACGAGCTTGCCTTATTTATTCATTTTTTCATTAAAGTGGGCGCCGAAAAGGCGCGAATTGTAGCTGTCTGGTGATGCTGACTACTGATGCTGTCAGGCTGCATCATCAACCTATAGGAGACTTACGAAGTCGGCTACAACGTAGTTGCTGCTTTTTTCGTGCACTTTATTATTTTTTTGTAATTAAAGGGAACCTATAGCTCTTCGTACTTGTTGGTGAGCCGTATGAAGAAAAAAAAAGGGGGCGGGGGGAGGGTTCTGCGAGCAGTTTCTCCAAAACGAGCCTTTGATAAGCGTAGTTGTTTCTCTGTTGGTTGACGCATTCGGGCTGTGCCGACTCGCAGTGCTGACCTTGCTTCTCAGTAAGATAACCAGTTTAAAACACGTTAGCGAGCTGTCATCCCTTTGTAAACACACAGGTGTATTCTGCTTGTACAGCACTTAGATAACTCTCGAGGGTGGTCAGTCCGAGCTTTAATGAGTTTTTGACTCGGGGTACGTGCATTCCAATGTAGACCGCTAAATATCATAGCGAACGGCGACCATCTAGTCCCATTCCGATCCTCGCAGACAGCTTCGCGAAGACAGCATCCGCACATCGAAGCGATGCAGGCTACTGTGCTGTCCAAACAAGATCACGGCTGAGCGGATTGTATCTCGCCGGGATGGTCGTCTGCCTGCAACTATGAGCGATTTTTTACGAGCTTAGTGTGAGCTGCGTCGAGTTCTTTTGTAGATTGCACAGCCTAGATTGCGGTTAGTCTCTTATGGTTAATTCTATTGATTGATTTGATTTGTGGGGTTTAACGTCCCAAAACCAGTTCTGATTATGAGAGACGCCGTAGTGGAGGTCTCCGGAAATTTCGACCACCTGGGGTTCTTTAACGTGCACTGACATCGCACAGAACACGGGCCTCAACATTTCGCCTCCATCGAAATGCAGCCGCCGCGGCCGGGATTCGATCCCGCGACCTTCGGATCTGCAGCCGAGTGCCATAACCACTAGACCACCGTGGCGGGGCAGGTTAATTCTATCATGTATGTATGTATGTATGTATGTATGTATGTATGTATGTATGTATGTATGTATGTATGTACGTCCTTATCTTAGCCGAGGTATGTTGTGCTACAATTGGTATCTGGTACTGCTTTTCTTTTTACTTTTTTCTGCGAGCGTAGCCTATTGGACACTGTTTTTGTATGGTTTACGTATCCGTCCGGTCTTTGCCAGCGGCGTTGCCTAAGATCAACACACGTATACCAACAAGACCATTTTTGCAGCGGAGTTCTTGCGGCATTAGTTATGCAAAGCGAAGAATGGTCGCCGGAGAGCGTGTATTCAAGTTGTGCACCTGTATACGTGCCGCTTTGCCAAATTGCAGGTGTGCACGCGAGGTCGATGGGACCTCTTCGTACAATGCACGCGCAGTGCCACACGCGCACAATGCAGTCGCGGCGGAAGCCTTGCTCTCTAGCCGGTTGAGCGACGCATGTAATTGAACACTCGATGCACACAGCGCACGCTTGCGCGGCCTCCTTGTTGTGGGCCAAGTGCATACGATGGAGATATGAGCCGACTCGTTCTTTCTCCCCAGCCTCAGTGGCTTAGTGCTGCAGAGCAGCGAGCGACGCGCAGCGATTGCGAATGACTGCGAGCAAGCCTGCGGCGATAACTGACATTCAGCCGCCATTCCATATCGTTCCACCCGATTTCTTTAGCCGAAGTTATACAACGTGCTATCCGAGTTCAACCTGTACTGTATCCGCCAACTGTCCCTGTAAATACACGGTCAAGTAAAAAAAATTTGTCTTGCGGACTACATGTGGATAACGCGAAGCCGACTGGTGTACACGACATTCTTTACTAATTTGTTAGTATTTTCTTCTTTTTTTCATTGCACCGCTTATTATCGGCATGCCATTATATGTTTTCATTTCGTTGCGGTATCAGGGACGCTTGGTAGGCACAGTGATCTGTCCGGCTTGATGCAAGACGTGTCAAATGTTGTGGTCAGCTCATAACTCCTAATGTTGTGTTCATATATAATACGCCCTTGTGGAGTCAACGCTTGTGCAAGGAAGCAGTTTCACAAGAGCTAACACGCTCTAAGCGCATTCATATGTGCATATTTCCATAGTTCAAAAGAGAAATAAAGATACAGAGTGTGAGGTCATTGCAGAAACATGGTCGACCTTGATTTCCTGTCGCGCCGAAGGCATTCAACGCCGTTTCGAGCCGTGTTTGTTACGCCCCTTCGCGGCTCAACTATAACGATTGCGGTGAACGCGATGAGAAGTAACATGGCTTTTTTCACGCTTTAGTACTACTTCGATCAATCTGCGTGCTTCGATGCCATCGGCGGCTCTCATGTTATTAGAGACATTAATGTAAAAGAACGGACATGTCATGCAAAGGCACATGCCGATGCCGAGATACGCAATATACCCTTTTCTTTCTTTCTTCTTTTATTTTTTTGACATCACATAACTGTCGCTTCTCGACGGCACACTCCCGAGGCCAACGGAAACGTAGTCGCAACACCGGGATGCTGCAGGTGAGAATCACATAATGGAAAATGCCATCTTGCCGCAGTGCCTTCACGAGACGCATCCCACGCAGTCGCTCTATAATTTTTGCGTGTATAGCCTAGCATACAGGCGAGTGAAAACGGTAGTTATCTTTGAACAGCAAAAAAAAAAAAAAAAGAAACTTATTGGCTGTTAATGTATCTTACAATACTCAAGGGCAAATTGTTTAACGATTAACGCACAGTGTCTCTGCACGAATACGGGGAAATGGGCTAGCTTCCAAAGAGGCCGACGAAAATACCGTGTAAGCGTGGTCAGCGTTTGCCCTAAATTTCTATGTGAAATAGTGTAATTGCAGTCAGCGCTTACACTATATTTCAATGTCCCTTCTTGCGTCGTACCTTCCTTCGCATTTGCGCAGGTGTTCCCCACTGCGGTAGTTTGCAATATATTTTTGCCTTTGCGAGCAGCCACAGAAAATAACAAGTGTGAAACTTGGTCCGTTCTAAACACCGTTCCATTCTGCAGCATGAAACGATGCTGACCTGTATACCGCATGACGACATGCCCTCATGTGGTGGGATTAGCTTGAACGTAACTACCGAAACGCCACGACGAGGTGCAAAGATGCTAATGCGTTGAAGAAATAGCTCCCAAGTGTTGTGCTCGTCAGGTGAGACACACGCGCAACGACGCACAGCAGAGCGTCCTCTATAGTGCCCAATGACGCGTATCAGTGCACGGGCCAAACGCGGTGGGCAGTCCGTAGTCGCGTGCTCTGCAACGGCAGCTGCAAAGGGCAGCGACATGGAGGGCGAAAGAAGCGCCAGGCAATTGAGGTTAGAACGACGACACGCCGGGCAATTATATGCAGGGGCCCCCCGCCGTAGCTGCGCGAGGGGGCGGCCGACAAACAGAGCACGCTGATGAGCCGGCCGTGCTTTCTTACGGCCCAGTTTATTTTATTTCTCTCCCCCAATACGATGGACGCGTGGCCGGCAGACCAGTTTGTCAGGTCGCGTCTCGCTGTACAGCCTAGGCCACGGCGCGCATGAAAGACGAAATACCACCCGTCTTCCATTCAAGTTTCGCGTGCGTCCCGTGCGATCTGCTCTGCAGTGGCTATACCGCGCTATGACGTGGTGAGCGATGCCTTGCAGTGTTTGTGCGCGTAGGAGATAACGGCAGTCTCGTTCCTAAAGTGCACGTTCGGGCGATCTACACCGCGGTAGCGCGTTTGTCCGTCCACCGTCCCATCCTAATAGCAGGGCGATAATTAAAAGCACCGTGCGACTCGCCGACTCACGGCAGACACTTTTTACACTCCTGCGCACGACTATGGGATTTTCTGTTGAGAATCCTGCTGGTAAGAATAAAGCGGTCACACCAGTACATTGTCATTAGTTCGTAAATTCGTACAAGGTAGTGCAGTTCAGGGATTTGCACGCACCCCCCCCCCCCCCCCTTGTTGGGTCCTCACCCCCAACCCACTTACTAGTTACACCATGGGCAACAGCGCCCCCCCCCCCCCCCCTTTAAAATTGAAATGCTGGATAAACCCCTGGTGCAGATGGTACATGCACGCAGAAGACGAAGACGAACAGGGCACGCGCAGTGCGCTGTTACGCTTCCGTTTATCAGGGCTTTCCTGCCTTCGCATATAGTTACGCTATATGGCGATCATGTACTTATACGCCCAAATAACAGCCCTGAGACGGTCCTCGCCGGGGCACATTTGGTATCTACAGCCTTGAAAACGGTGATAATATGGGCGAGTCGGTATACAGCTGCACACGGGTGTATGCTAATGTCCAACGCCAGTGCTGACTAAAAATTTATTAGAACATCGTTCTGAAATTGCGGCTGCAGTGTTGCGGTTAAATACTGCAACTTTAGTCGAAGTGCCAAGAACTAGTTCACATAGTTCGAAAAAAGAAGAAAAAAAAAAAAAAGAAACGGTTGCGCGAGACGGTTGCCGACATTTTTCTGCATGCCTACACTTCCGCGTTATATTAGGGACATTCTAGGAGTGTCGGCTGCGAGGACCTGAAAGACGAGACGTCATGCGTTTCAATGTCAACTGCTTGTAACATGCATATAATAATGTTTTTCCATTCCGTTCTATATTAGAGTCAACAACTTTTCAGTGCGGCCGTACAGCTGTAAATTATGTGTGAACGATCCGGTGAATGATACCACGAGGTCCTTTTCTGAAAGGCAAGTCGATGTGTCACTCTTTGCCGACCGCCAACGCCGACTATATCCTTCATCATTTCGACGGCGGCGGATGGCCTGCAGGTACTCTAAGAAAAGCTTCAGAGGCGCCAGGATTACCTATAGGAGACAGTATCGTACGAGGTGGGGCTTACTATCGCTGCCTCTGTCGAGCAAGTGTCACTTTTTTCTTCACATGCGCAAAAAGCTATATGCGGAAAGCAAGCGGTAGCAAGGACCACTCCTCGCTCTCCACCAACAACTTCGCTACACGAGGATGTGTACTGCCTGCAGACGCCCACAAAGCGAGCACCGGGCTCCCCCTGTCTTGCCGCATACGCTATACACACGTCTGCAACGCGTAGTGTTCATTCAGGCGGACGCCTGACGCCGTCTGGCAGTCGTTCAATAGCTTGCCGTGCTGTACACCTTATCGTGTGTCTCGTAGCTACTCGAGCATGCTCTGTATCGGTGCGGCGTCGACTCTTTTTTTCGACGCTCCTGCACCAAGTTTCACGTTTCACCCCAGTTGCGTCGCCCGTGAAAAAAAAAAAAAAAGAAAGGGGGGGGGGGTATTTTTTTTTTCTCTTGATACGAACAGTCGTCTTCAGGCCTGAGTGCAGCCACGAAGAGTATATACCCCCCCCTCCCCCCCCTCTCCTTTCCCTTGTCGAGTGTTTCGGCTCGACGTCGCGCTAAAGCTTGGCAGCGAAATGACCGAGAGGAGAAACGTCAACAAGCGGCGCCCCTTTGATGAGCGCTTCAACCGCGCTCGCGCGAGTGGCTGATCGCACGGCTTTCCCGACCTCGCGGCTGGTGCGCAATAGATGCGCGTTACTACTGCTCCAAGAGGCGGCAAGTGAGCGGCAAGAGCGCCGGCGGCCTCCCGGCCGAGGGAACTCAGCCGCCAGCATCGTGCAGCAGCGAGAGGGAGAAAACCCCTCGTTTCGCCGCGAAACGCAACGCCCTTTATTTGTCGTCACGAGTGTATTTTCTATTTGTGCGGGACAAAAAAAATAAGGAAAGGATGGTGTGCTTGTCCGGGGCCGATTGCCGAGACAGCACCGTTGTGAGTGTCGTGGTCAATAGCCATAATAGCAAGGTACGCCGAATAGAGACACTTGCGCTGGCGCGAAGCGCGCCAGATTAGCGGCGCGTGCAACATGGAGTATTGCTACGTAGCCGTGTAACATGCCGTGACGTGAAATGTGTGACGAGCTTCGATGAGGGGTACGTCACGTTTCCTCTTCTCGCGGTATGACTGACCGCGGAGAAATTTCGTTGTCGCTAAAACTTAGGCAACAATAAACAGTTTGTTTGTTATCTTAAAGGAATACGTGACAGCGGCAAGGAGACATGAGCGGCGTAACAAGATTCAGTTATAAATGTTACCTTCCGTGTAACCGAGTGACGTTCCGAGCATCCGGAATGGTTTCCTTTTCAGAAATCTTTTCCTTTCACACAGAAAAACTTTTAACGCATGTCATGTACAGTTCATTACGTTTTCGTTGGCCAATAACTTTCCTGACTTGCTGCCTCTGGCTGGTTCTTCATTCATATATATTCCTTTTTTAAAAATAATTTTCTGTGCCCAGAATTACCAGTTGCATTCCTTCAAACAACACTCTTACCACTGCTTTTGACCGGAAAGGGGAAGGGGGGGTGGGGGGTCACGCAGTATGTTCACTTTATCGCACCTGCGTCATTCTCTAAAAAAACTTACGGATTTGTGGCAAAAGCTGTGGACTGAAAGTGCGACACCACTTACCAGTAGCCATCCTGGCACTGGTGGAAAGCTGAAGAGGACTCGGGTTTTCATTCGAAGGATATTGTGCAGGTTGGATAGTTACCAAAGGTGAGCCCTCTCACGCGGCTTAACTACAGCACCAATCGTGCGCGGCGTTCGCGAGCTTCAAGATTATGGGTATACACTGTTTATTTCAAGAACAAATGCAAACCAATGGACAGCAGAGCGCACAAAATGTTTCTCTCCAGCGCAATCTCCCTTCTCTCGCACATACGCCATTTCATCCTTAGCTCTAAAGCAACACCTACTTAGAAACGATAATTAAGCGTTATTGCAGCCGTAAAGGTGAAGAGCTTGGAGAGACAGAATGTGCTGTAGGTGAAAGGTATTGAAACACTAAGTGTAACAAATATTGCATGAGTGCCAGTAATTTGCAAGGATCGCTATGGAAGAAAACTGTAAGGTAACAAGTTATCGTATTAGCAATATGCTCGAAACCTGTAACACTTCCCCAGGTTTTCAACCTGCATGCTATCAAACAATACAGAATGACTGAATTAAAAATAAAATAATGAGATTCTGGTGTTTTAAGTGCCGAAACTAAAGTTTGGTTACGATCAAATGTAATGATTATGATGTACTTAAGGAACTGGGGGAGTCCGGATAAACTTTGACCGCCTGGGCTTTATTAACTTGCATTTAAATTCGAAATATTCAGCCCTACTTTTTAGACGCAGACACTACAGTAAACACACAGGACGGGCGCTACTGTAGTGTGTTTACTGTACGTGTGTTTACTGTAGTGTCCGTGTCTAAAAAGTACCACTGAATATTTCAAGCAACATGTGTGACCGACTAGCCCAGCAACGTGTTTTAAATTCGAATAAACGGGTGTACCTGCCCATCGCCATCACCAAAATGTGACCGTCTTGGCCCGAAATAAAACCCTTCTTTTTATTGATATGGAGATGGCGCGCAAATAAGGCAGTGGCTACTCCTTGGCTCCTGAGTGTGGTGAACGTTGAACATGCGTGGGTCGGTATGCGAAGAATTCCGGCATAGTCGCAATAAGAGTCGTTCCACGAGGACAGCAACAGAAACACACAGACAGATGGTACATGTATACAAGCTCGAGCACATAGCGGTATCTGTTGACGTAAGTCTCTGAAAAAGAAATGCCAATGTCGGCGCACAAGAACGTCCTCAGTCAGTGGGTGGCACATGGTCATGTAGGTGAATCATCAGATACAGAGTAACTTAATAATATCCGAATAGACAATCACATGTGTGTACCCACAGAAAGGTAAAATAAATAAAACGATACTCTAGCAACGGCCAGCAATGCGGCTTTCTTCAGAGAAGGTTTTCAGTGCTTTTATAGCAAATTTCTGCAGGGCTGTCGTCAGCTATGGACCCAGAAGTTTCCTTAAACTAAATGGTCAGTGGTCGAATGTCATAAGAGTTAGTTAGTTTTAGTCGACGTCTTGGTGCGTTGGGATGTGAGCAATCTAGAGACTAGAAGGAGGTGTTTAAAAGTGTAGCACTGTGGGCGAGTTGGTGAGTCATGAGTTGTTAGCGCGTAGCGCTGCTCAAAACGAGAAAAAAAGAAAAAGAAGGAAGGAAGGGGTAATCAAGAGGACAGGACAACAGGGTGAGCGCCCACCCTGTTGTCCTGTCCTCTTGGTTACCCCTTCCTTCCTTCTTTTTTTCGTTCGCTTTGAGCCGTGCTGCACGCTCACAAGATAGGAGGAGGTGGCTTGTAGTCGTGCTGTTGATTGCAACGCCACAGCCACTAAAGCGCGGCGGCCAGGTATGCCTATGAATCCCGCATTATTTGCTCTGTGTACTTCGAAATCCTAGCAGCTAAGGATAGGCAAGAACATCAAGGTATGGAACACGAACCAATAAGCACGGTGCATATCCTGCTCCTTCGAATGGTTTCCTTTCGTTTGCGTCCTTGCAAAACGATTTAATCGGATTGTTAATTGAGCAAATATCTTTCGAAGAACGCATGTTCTACCCGCCTCTTTTTATTTGTTTTCAGATTGCATAACGCAAGCTGTGTTTGACGACCGCGAGGCGGTACATTTCCGGCTTAGAGTCCACAGTGAATTTGTGTGGGGACGGTTTGCGACAGCGAGTTGAATCTTTTGTGTGCCACAATTTAAGGAACCCTGCTTTTTTGCTTATCATGGGCTGTGACATGTACTTTTGTGTGGACTACCTTTCTACAACAGATGGTGGGAATGATATTTCGGCCTTTACAGTGAAAGGGACGGATATGGCCTCAAGGCATACGTGCAGCAAATGGCTCCTTCAATTTGAATTGACGGCGTCAACATCGTGCAAGTTCGTGCTCCTTAGCGTAGCCTCGCTTCCTTTGTGGTTAACTTACGCGGGACGAATCCTAAGGCTGCGTAGACTCGTAAAATACGAGCACACACGTGGACTATATGTGCATATAATTATTACTTTGTCCAATAGCCCTCCCCCCCCCCCCCCCCCCCCAAAGAAAAATGATCGATCCATTCTTGAAATCTTGTAGGAAAGAGCATAGATGTTCGTTTTCGTGTCATGAAGTGGGCTTTACATAAATATTGGCGTGATTTCCTTTCTATACAGCGTCTTCCTTTAACTTCTTGCATCTATTCAATATTATTCGAACGGAATAGGTTTCTCACGAAGTAACAACACATAACAAAATCAAACGCGATAAGATGTCCAACAATATATCGAGTTATAGGTGGTAAAACTTCGTGCAACTCGTGCGTGCACGTTTAAAAAATATAAAAAAGCTCTTTGAAGAAGACAAGCGGCTCAAGGGACCTCCGGTCTCCACTTGGCCTCACAGGAGCGCTCTCGACTGGAGGCAGGTGTTTCTCTTCCGGGAATACCGACGAAGCGAGCGAGATACGTATGTGATATAACTGATAGGCAGACGTCTCCGGGGGCTGTGAACATCCAAATCCGTCGGTGGCAACGCTCGCGTTAAGCTGTTTTTTGCTTTTCTTTGAGTTTGAAGCTTGTGGAAAGCCTCTCCAACAATTCCCATTAAAACATTGTCACCGCGCAGATAAGCGCCAGACAACGTAGGGCTTTCCTTCTTCTGAGAGCCGGAGGCGCGAGAAGTCCAAGTGTTGCGTGAGCTGTTCAGTTGACGGGCTGGTGTGTTGAAGCAATAAATTTGTCCTAGATTAAGTGATCGAGCAAGGGCCTCACTTCTGTCAGTTCTGGTAGATGAAGTTTTTTATAGAGGGATTCCGATAAGAAGTATTGGGGATGATGAAAGACTACGGGCATGAGTATAATTTTGACGAGCACGCTAAATATTCTTTTTCCTGTTCTTCCTGCGCGGCTTCTTACTGGGAACAGAGTCACGTAGAACCCGTGATACCGTGCCAAGTATAGCAGAACACCCGTGGCGATGGTGCGCAGCGACCGGTCTCATGGAAGTGCCTCCGACATGAAGGTCTCGGTGTAGTGGTCACAGTAACTACTTACTCGGAGCCCCTCATACTTCAGCCCACATCTCTTCATTGTCGCTTGTTCAGTGCTATCAAGAGCAATGGAGCCGTTGCAGGAAGATTCCTGGCTATAATATTTCAGCAACGAAGGGGACTAGAAAAAAGCTCTATAGCCCCGCCACGGTGGTCTATAGTGGCTATGGTGCTCGGCTCCTGAGCCCAGGGTCGCGGGATCGAATCCCATCCGCGGCGTCTGCATTTCGATGGAGGCGAAACGTCGAGGCGCGTGTACTGTACGATGTCAGTGCACGCTAAACAATCCCAGGTGGTCAAAGTTTCCGAAGCCCTCCACTACGGCGTCTCTCATAATCAGAGATGTTTCTGGGACGTAAAACCCCAGGCATCAATCAAACGGTGTATGCAATTGACGCGAGCGCAACGTGGGGTAAAGAGGGCGAGGGCGGTTCTTATGTGCGAAAGAAGTAGCGTCCTTGATGATGAAATCTCAAGCCTACCAGCGATAACGCATACCGCCGTGTTACCCGGCGGATCAAAGACCTCATTTGTCACTCGCAGGACGGCAGACATATGCCCGTACTAGCCCTATGCAGTTGACTCTTATGCTGCTTCTCCGTAGGGTGGCTTATCTGTGGTCAGTGTGACCATATGGGAATTTGTGTGGATGGCTGGACACGGAGCACACGTGGAGCAATATATATCCTTCCGAGTAAGCTAATACCCGCACCGCGGTCGTTGGATAAATTCATTGGTGTCATTGTTGAATGTGAAGAAAAAGAGGCAGGATTTGTATATATGTCTTACATTTATTTCTCTCTAGTGTAAGTCAGTGTTCACTTGAGCAGAAACTGAAAACTGAGCAAGCAAGTAAAATAAACGACATAAAATAAATAAATAAATAAATAAATAAATAAATAAATAAATAAATAAATATCCCTGACCTCCTATAAAGTAGTGTTTCCAAAGGGACGCTGCATTTAAGAGTCATCGCGTGTCTCATTCTCTAATGGGGGCATGTAGGTGTTTCACTGTGAGCATATTGTTGAAAAACAAGACTTAAAGCAGCAGTAGGTCTTTCTCATTAATTATAAATCAAGAAGAGAAATCAAGATGAGCACTACGCACATTGCTTATACCGACCGATTGTTGCGCTCGTCGCGAAGCCGATAACACCAGAGTCGACAAAGAGTACCAAGTATTTCAAACGCACACAAAAAAAATTACACCTTCGCAACCCATGCGGGCAATGCTCTCTCCTTTGCTCACGTGTGCTCGTTCGATGGTTCTCGCCGAACGCCGTTGGAAAGTGATCGCCTTCGCTTTCCGATTCGCTTAATGTAGCCCCAACGTTATACGAGACGTCGTGGCCAGCTGGGCATTTTCTAAATAGCACAACTATTCCTTTCTCCACTTTCCGTTTGTTTTTATTATTTTTGTTTCTCCTCGCGTCGAAAACGAGCGCGCGGTCATTAGCCGAGCCGCAAGCGTGAAGACGGTGAAACGCTCCCGCACGCATGTATACTATACACCATCATAGCTGGGAAACATCCGCCAGCGTGCGCTATGCATTTTCATGCGCGCGCGGCGCGAGGCCGATCGAGCTCCTGCGGCCTTTGTCTTGCCTCGCGGTATACGTATAGGATCTCCGAGAGAACGGTCCCACCAGCGGCGGCATCCGCGAAATGCGTGGGGATTCCCACCTCCTTCTGTGCCGCCCTCCGTCCGTAAAGTGTCCGAGACGGCAAATGCGGAAGTTTGGTTTCTTTCCTTTGTGTCTTTTTCCTTTTTTCTCTCAGGAGGCCCATGCTTGGTGGTCTGTGCGCAGAAAGGAACACGGATGTGTACTCAAGCTGGTAGTTTTCGGAGCGTAATCGCCCCTTTCGCTCGAGAGGATGCGCGCGCGCTTGTAAACTGTCCGCGTATGTACGAAGACGCAGCGCGCGGCCACGTCTCGACTCCCACACATACAGGCGACCGCTTCCTCGCCCCGGAGATATGTCGTCCTTGGAGTATTTCCCGAGCGTTTCTATATGCGGACGTTGTCAATGGATCGGGAATAGCGCACTCGGGCTCGACGTCGTCACAATGCGCGTGAGCTGTCGATCACGACGGGAAAGCAGATACGTGCGTCACTTATCCATTGGTCTTGACGCGTGGCAAGCAGCTTTAGGTGTCCGGTCTTCCGTGATTCTTGTATAGTAGTACATTATCTGACTGCGGTGAACGAATCACTTTGCTCCGAATTTCGAAGCACAGACGCGAGCCAGAGCTTCCGGCTCCTGGCTTCCTTTCCGCGATCAATATCCTGCAGTCAACGACGATCGAGAATTTGCATAGTGCATCAATACTCGGAAATATTAAGCCGTGTTTCCCTGTAGTTTTTCCTAGAAGTGTACCTGTCCGTCGATTTGCCTACAACTTCAGAAGGAGAAAGACGCCCACTCACTTCGTTCTACTTTTTTTTTTTCTTTAGTGATCGTCATTGGAGCAGCAGCAGGCTGTGCCCACCTTTCGAGCGCTTGGGTATTACGTTCGATATCCGAAGCGCCTAAAATAACTGTCGACTACCATAATGTCCGGACGACTTCGCCACTTTTGCAGTTATACCTTCTATCAGTCATGGTTTCCTTCTGTTCCCGTGACTTAACGGTCAGGTGTGACTGATTGAAAAATAGCGAATATATTGTCGTTTATGGGTGTGGGAAGTGGCATTGGGTCGTTTTCTAGCTTGAGTGATTGATTTCTGGGGTTTTACGTCCCAAAACCAGCTCTGATTATGAGAGACGCCGTAATGGAGGGCTCCGGAAATTTTGGACCACCTGGGGTTTTTCAACGTGCGCTGACATCGCACAGCGCACAGGCCTCAATATTTCGCCTCCGCCCCACCACGGTGGTCTAGTGGCTATGTCACTCGGCTGCAGATCCGAGGGTCGCGGGATCGAATCCCGGCCGCGGCGGCTGCATTTCGATGGAGGCGAAATGTTGAGGCCCGTGTGCTGTGTGATGTCAGTGCACGTTGAAGAACCCCAGGTGGTCGAAATTTCCGGAGCACTCCACTACGGCGTCTCTCATAATCATATCGTGGTTTTGGGATGTAAAACCCCAGAAATCAATCAATCAAGCTAGAAAACGACCCAATGCCACTTCTCACACCCATACACGACAATATATTCGCCCTATTACAATCAGTTACACCTGACCGTTAATTGACGGGCACAGGAGGGAACCATGACTGATAGAAGGCATAACTTCAAAAGTGGCGAAGTCGTCCGGACATTCTGGTAATAGACAGTTATTTGTGACCCCACAAATCATCAATATTTCGCCTCCATCGAGATGCGGCCTCCACGGCCGGGATTCGATCCCGCGGCCTTTTCTATCTGCAGCTGAGTGCCATAGCCACTAGACCATTTTGGCGGGGCCGTTTTTTTTTAGCCTGAGTAGTGGGTGTGGTCGCTCCAAGTTACTGGTGTCTTCTCCGTTCGTTTTTCTTTCCTTACCGCGCTATTGTTGTGCCTGAGTCAACGCTTGATTGCCAGTTATTTCTGGGAGCCTGAAAGCAGCCGCGGAGCATCCGGAATGGACGTATGGGTCCCTTGGGAGAAAAACCACTTGTAGGTGTACATCCTGCATAACTTGTTGCTGCAGCATTCATCACTTCTAGACACGTTGTCGTTGATGGCACAGAATGCGAGGTCGGAAGCGTGGCCAATTGTGAGGGCACAGGTGTCAAATGTATACATATAGTAACTACAAAGCACCGGTGACTTGTTATTTAATGAGTAAACATGGCCGGATTAACGTAACACTGAGCATGACTACTTTTTGAAATTAATGGGGCTCGTGATACACTCAAATAAAGCACAAATTAGAGTCAAATATGGCCAAAGATATATTATATACTTTAAGCCTTATATGGCAATACGTGGCTTTACTTGCATTTATACGTGAGAATACATAGTGGTGTGTGTATTTTTACACGGCATTAAAAAGTCTCATATACACTCATACGCGGTGATGTATGGTTTTACTTGTGATGGTATGGTTTTACTTGGGTGTGATGGATAGCTTAGCTATCCATGACATCCATTCACAAAACATGAAAAAGGTAGCATATTGCATGTAAGTCTCCTAGGCAGAAAGTATTTTAAAAATCCGCATGTAGCCATTAGTCTATTCATTTTATTGTCTATTCATCATTATTATTTTTTTCTTTTACATGCTACCGTCGAATAAATCTGAGGTGAAGCTCTTTTTCTGTTGCGACAAGAAAACTGCCAAACTTAACTAAAGATGTTCTCATAATTTGTAAATTTTGCCAACTTGCGCGATGATCGATTATCTGCGAGCGTCCTGATTACAGTGTTCGAGCAGGGGACGAGACATCGCCTCGGGCACCGGGCCCCTCATTACAGAGCAACAACTTCTCACAGCCGTACCGCGGAAGACGTGATCAAATTACGCAAGATGGAGGCCGCAGCGAAATGACTCCTTTCACTGGCGCCGCACGCAGCACGGCCGCGGTGTGGTCAGCTAGTCACGCCTGGCACCACCAAAGGTGAAGACCTCCGGCCGCGCGCGTGCGACTCCTCCACCTCGTCTCTGAAAGCTCAGAATTGAAGCCGCTGCATGCCCCTCCGCCGTCCGTCCCATGGCAGCTTTCTTTTTCTCTTTCACCGAGCGTGTTCCATTTTTACATGCGCTCTCGCCGCTTTTCACAGCTGTTAAGTCCTCCGGCCTTTCGCACACGCAGTTTTCTTTTTTTTTTCTGTTCTTTCTTTCTCTCGACTTGGTAGTGCTAAAACTATTCTCCGTGGTCTCTTGGACCTGCTCATCCAGCCGACCTTGTTTCCCTTGCGTACAACTTCAATTTTCGCCGCCTTCTTACCGCTGCGCTTATACAGTTTCTTCTCGTCCTGTGGACATACTTAGGTTCAACATGGTCTACACTAATATGTTTCAACATCTGGCATCAGTTATTAGATTATGCGATGCATGCACGGTTCAGTATCTCTGAAGACCTTCAGCAAGCGCTATGGTACTGCAGTCGTTATTTGTTGCAGGGAAGTCTCGGAATGATGCTTTGTATGCGTGCTATCTATGACAGCTCAAAACTGTGATACATTATTGGCACGCAGAAAAACCCTGCTTGGGCACTGCATGAAACTAAAGCGCTTCTAATATCTTAGAGCACTACGGGCATTAATGAAACATTATGCGCAACTTGAATGTGTGTGCACGTACTCGAATTTTACGTCATTTTGTGTTCAATCTATTACCATCGCATATGTCATACGCTTCATCCAAATGCAGAACTAGGATCTCAGACTGTCAGTAGAGCACTTGCCTTCATTAAAAAACGCAGGTCTGCGCAGAGCAGAGCGCGCAGCAAAATCACAGTGTGAGCTCAACTCCATTGCATGCTTCCGTTCATTCTTGTCCTCCCTCTCTTCTCGGTCTTCCACTACCTTCTTCTTTTTGAACTTCTTCTTCGTTGTCGTAATCTGCTCCCGCCTCTTGTCGCCGTGCTCTGCTTAGTCTTATTCATCATCATCATCATCATCATCATCATCTTCTTCTTCTTCTTCTTCTTCTTCTTCTTCTTCTTCTTCTTCTTCTTCTTCTTCTTCTTCTTCTTCTGTGCTGTGGTTTTCTTGTTCGTCCTCGATGAAAGCACAGTTGACGGCTGACAAACATACAACGTCCTGAAACATCGCTGCTACTATCGGAGCCATGGCTGAGAACGCAAGGTGCCCAAGCGGGTGGCTGTGAGTCACGGGAGGGTAGCACCACCCCTATTCGGTTAGGTTAAAATCCACGGAGGCATCATCGTCACAATCGTCACCAAGATACATCGCCGTTCGTATACCGTCGTCACCAAAATTGGCTGTCATATAACAGCTTACGCTGTAAAACATTTCTCCCTCGCTCTTCTGTCTTCCGTTTCGGCCCTTGACTGAGACTGTAACCGTATCGAATGCACCTTCGTTACATTCCCACAGTGTTTGACAGGAAAAAAAAAACAACAACAACAAGCGAGAAGTTGATCTCGCGTACCCGCCTTTGAGACCAGCAACGACACGGTCATATACCTGTCTGCAGTCAATACGCCACTCTACCGTTACTAGATGCGAAGTAGTGTTTCGTGCTAAGTGCTAAGAAACACGAGGCGGTTGTAGGACAGAAATTTTTTTAGAAGAAAGGAGGGAAGACTGGCTGTGCGAGCATTCTGCACTATCATACGCACGCCCAACGCGTCTCACTTATGTTCTACGTTCGGTTTATGGTATCGGACGACACTACACGACTTCAGCGAACAAAGGCATGCTTGCATTCTGCATAAGAACCATCTGTCTTGGTCAGGATCCAAGTCCCCGTGAGTTGAAAGCATAAATTGCGTTCGTAAAATGACGCTTGCCGTTTTCCTCACCTTCAAATAGCGGGTGCTCACAGAAACATAGGGATTGTCCCAATGGAGCAGCGCTGTTTTTGATCAGAAAGAGGGTTTTTTTTTTTTTATTGAAAGCGACACCTTCATCGCTAACCTTCCCGCATTTTCCTGACCTTGCTGCTGGACGGTGCAGTTTTGTCAGATAGCTCGCAATAAAATGTTAACGTAGAAAACCATCTATCGATGTTGGTCCCGGTCATTGCGTATACAGCCCTCACAACATGTGTTTGAAAAGAATAAGAACATATCACACGAAAACACAAACACGTCGTTCCTTCAGTGTTTCTTGAAAGTTAGCGCCTATGTAGAGGTTCTAATGAATGGCGACTCGACGAAGCTTCGTTAGTATTGTGGAAAGGCACCAAGCGCTTGCGCGCGCTATAGTTCGCACGAAGGAAAACCGTCAGAAAATTATCAGCGCTGTGGAAAACGCACAAAGCGTCTGAATGCGCTCGCTGGCGCACGATATTAAAAGTGTTATCTTCCTTCTGATAATACGTGCAGCTGTTGCGTAGGAATTGTTACAGCAATTAAAGCAAAATGCGGAGGAATGGTTTCGATGGAGAAAAAATAGTGGTTGTAGCATCAAGCTTCGGTACCAGAGGCCGAGAGTTCAAGTGCATGCGTCGTAACATGTTCGACATATTTATGTTTTTGTTTTCTATGTCTGGTGCTTGTGAAGGTCCATGTGTGCATGCGTCTCCTTGAGAGTTTGTGTGCGTCTATCTTTTTACTGCTTGTTTGCGTGTGCGTGTGGGTTCGTATGTGTGACCTACCTCGCGGTTAGAGAGACCGTTGTAACCACCTATATGGTATCCTGGTATTGCATTGTGGGGCACTGAGGTGTCCCTCGAGGCTATAAATCATGGGTCGGTAGTATACAGAGACGCTTGAGGGCCGGTAGCTCGAGAAATGCTATACGCACTCAATAAATTGGCACCGGTGCATTACCACCGCTTTCCGATGCTGCGACCATACGAACTACAAACGCCCACGTACGCTTTGACCCCGCCAATGAGCAATTTAATAATCGCCACGCGTGCCAAGGGCCGACGAAATTACGAGTGCGTGCTCCGCTTTCATTTGTGTAAGCCAAATAGAGATCTAAGGCGGGGGAATGAAGCGCATTAATCAACCTTATCGCTGTCATTGCCATCGTATAATCATGACACCGATGGAAAAATATCACCGCATGCTTCATAATATGCCGTGTAAGAGCGAAAGGGGAGCGCCAGCGAGAGTCACGGTGGAAATAAAAGTTGCGGTACGAGTTCCTCGCAATAATAATAATAATAATAATAATAATAATAATAATAATAATAATATAATAATAATAATAATAATAATAATAATAATAATAATAATTGTTAGTGTTTTACGTGACAAAACGACGATATAATTATAAGGCGTGCCGCAGTGGGGGGGGGGGGGGGGGCTCCAGCTTACTTTTTACCTCCTGGAGTTCTTTGCCGTACACGGGTGTTTTTGCATTTCTAGGTATGCCACAGTACGTGCCCACCTATACTTTTTTTGTTCTTTGCATTGTTATTGAAACAGGTGAGGGCTGCCGTAGCCATGGTTTTCTGGCGGTAAATTGCGCCGACGTAGAGCCATAAAGAAGCGCTTATGGGGTGTCGCAAAAGACAGCGCTGAAAGAGCATTCCATCAAAGGAGCTTTCGTTGATGAAGACAGCTTTTTCCGGGTCTTTTATGAATCTTCGCATGTGAAAGAGCGGGAGGCGTGCCGATGTCGTTTGCTAAGGTCTTTGTGCTCATTACGAGTCTCGCCATATAGACCAAATGAGCTGCCGCGATACAAAGTCTGTGTGCGGGGCTCGCTGTCTGAGCTTCATTTGCTAAGCGTCGAGAATCAAGAAACGCCGTAACGATATTTCACGTGTCGTAGCGGGCAAAAGCCACAGAATAAAATATGTGACTGAATTCGTACTTGTTGCAGCCCCGTTACGACCTAAATATGCTGCCGACAGCTTGAATGGCACAGAAGCACCTTGATATATCGTCAAGCCGGTCCTGCAACCCTTTACCTCGGCCATATTACCGTAGATAGAATTTTAAGAGTCATGTTCATTAGTTTAAATGCGAAATAGCCTCGTTTTTTTTAACTTGGCCGTAACAAGTAATCCGCGCTGTATTTTGCAAATAAGTTCTGTTTTGCACTATATTAACTAATGATAATCCCTGTAACCTTCTAAAGCTGAGGCGCCGTGACAAAGTCATTGTGATAGCGGGGGCCTCCTGAAATTCCAGCCACCGGGGGTTCTTTAGCGCGCCCTGGAAATGCACAGTACATGGACCTCTAGCATTTTTGTCTCATCGAAAATGCGACCATTGCAGCCGAGATCTAACCCGAACCCCTCGGCTCAGCAGCCGAGCATCATAACCACCGTACCACTGCAGCGGACCGTATACATTATATGTAACTAATAGGCCATTGAAATAAATTTCTGAAGTTGGAGAAATCTCACCAAGATGAGTCGGCATAATGATGTGCATATGAAAGCGACAAGGGAGATTGATTGATTGATTGATTGATTGATTGATTGATTGATTGATCGGGGACACGAAAGTTCTCGAATGGGTCGGCAAAAACCAATTTCAGACGCGATGTTCTCCCCTTTATTAGGTGCCAAAAGGAACAGGAGGAGGATTCCCCAACCGGCGCTCACTCCTCGCCGGTCCTGTTCGATCAGGGATGACGCTGGGTGCGGCCGCCACTTTCGGACGGCCGTCGGCGGGTGGACCGAACCCGTTTTCTGGCTCAGTGTGTCAGTAGGCGAGAGAGCGGCGGCCTGACCCTCGTCGTCTGCTCGCTCGCCAGTGGCTGCGCGGCCATGAGCAGCGGCAGGCGCATCCGGCCCGAGCGGTCCGCGGGCGCCCAGCGGCGCAACGTGCAGAAGCTCACCTGGCGAGACTCGCACTGGCTCCAGGGCTTCTCGGACGTCGACGACCAACGCGGCGGGCCGTCGGCGAGCCTGAGCGACATGGGCGGATGCGCGGCGCTGCGCCGCGTGCTCTTGCTCTGCGAGAGGCAGCAGCACCGAGAGGCTGCCGCGCTGCTCTCGCGCCTCGCGCCGGCCGCCTTCCGAGCGCTGGTGGCCGAGCTGCCGGTCGAGGTGCTGCTCGAACAGCTTCCCGCGTCTCTGCCGCCCCTGGAGGCCCTGTACGCGCGCGCCGCCTTCCTCGAGGAGCCGGCGACCGCGCTTCAGGCGCTCAAGCCCGACGCCCTCGTGCTCCAGATGGTGCGCCTCTTCGCGCAGCAGCACGACGCCGACCGCGACGGAGCCGCGCCGTGGCTCGGACCGCCCCAGATGATCACCTCGTGCAAGAAGCTTCTCAAGGTGCGTACTGCGGCGCTGTCATTGCATGCTGTCGCCGAGGGGCTCAGCACCAACACGCGGTCTCTCTGGCGCTGGGCCCCCCCGCACCGCGCACGCTTGCGCAAGTACGATAGCGCGTACGTACAATAAATGTCCAGGGTCTGAAGTGTTAGTTACGCCTCACGCGTGGCGGTCCAGGATGCGAGGTGCAACGCGGAAGAAATTATTGATTTGTGGGGTTTAACGTCCCAAAACCAGCTCTGATTATGAGAGACGCTGTAGAGGAGGTCCCCGGAAATTTCGACCACCAGGGGTTCTTTAACGTGCGCTGACGATTGCACAGCACACGGGCCTCAACATTTCGCCTCCATCGAAATGCAGCCGCCTGCGGCTGGGATTCGATCCCACGAGCGGAAGAAATGTGGGAGGTTTCTATAGCGCTTACTGCCGTCCATCAGCATTCGACTCAAATGTTATGTAGAAGTGTTTTACCATCGCTGACGGCACTGCTGTTCCTGCCGCAGCGTGCACCGTTTTCCGGCGTTGCGCTGAAAAACTCGATAAACATATCTTGCATCTATCACGTGCATGTTAACTGCTACGAGTTCTATATGTGCGAGCCAGCTTGCCAATCTTGTTCACGGTCTCACGGACTTCGGTAAAATATTTGGCGGACGAAATGACTTATCGGTGATCTTATAGTTATTTTTCCTTCTCAGACATTGAGTGCACAATTTTACACGTTATCCGATCACGCTTCATCCGCATAGTATAGTTCAAACACACGAAGGTCGACGGCAACCGTCAGCTAACGGTTACGACTGCAAGGCATGCTCGAACTCAAGTTTTCGTTTATTATATATACGTATATACAGTTCATTTATTATATGAATAGTTTCGTTTTATACATAGGGTCTTTCTTTTTATTCAGTCTCATTCCCTCAAACTTCCATATGCGGCGCATGAAGACAATACGTCTGCTGAGGTTAATTTCGACATTGCAGAGTTGTTTTTTTTTAGGAGCGATAAATATTTATAACCGGGCCCTACCAGCTGTCGTAGGAGCTAAGCGAACACATATTTCTCTTTAGACACGAAACTGACGCGAAGAGGGCGCCCCTTTAACGTCACTGTTTTCACCCTGCATTTCGTAACTATGTTGGTGTTTCCGCCAGCACGGCCCCTTTTGGCAAGCGGCCTATACTGTACCACTGATTATGGAATATTATTTCCGTATCGAATCCCGGCCGCGGCGGCTGCGTTTCGATGGAGGCGAGATGTTGAGGCCTTTGTGCTGTGCGATGTCTGCGCACGTTAAAGAACCCCAGGTGGTCAAAATTTCCGGAGACCTCCAATATGGCGTCTCTCATAATCAGAGCTGGTTTTGAGACGTTAAAGCCCACAAATCAATCAATCAGTCAGTTCCGTGCTGGTCCTCCATGATTGGTCAGTTATGCCTGTGAAGGCAGAACTGAGCAATCAGGGAGTACCGGCACGGAATAGTGTTTCGCATTTCGCGGTGCGGCTTT
Source organism: Hyalomma asiaticum (assembly GCA_013339685.2). Lineage (NCBI taxonomy): Eukaryota > Metazoa > Arthropoda > Arachnida > Ixodida > Ixodidae > Hyalomma > Hyalomma asiaticum. Next base: position 322,248,442 of record CM023481.1, read on the forward strand.
GCTAGGTATTGCGGTTAACCGCCGTTATATTTCCTTCAGCGGAAGCGGTATGTATTGGTGCTGGTTCCCGGAATCTCCACAAACATTCCGTCATGTATTTATGTGCGACGCAGGATGTTTTCTGTGGCGGGTGTTCGAAAGCGTTGAGTCACATTATACCTTTCGTTATGTGCCGTTGCTGACGATGGCAATATGAAGACAGGTAAAGGGAGATAAGGTAAGCGTCACAGGCACCCAATTTCCGTGTCAATTGGGCTTTAAAAGAGCCTTCGTACGCGAAAAGTTCGCCTTACCAGAAAAGAGATTTGTAGATTTCTGGTGTAGTGTGCGTAAACCGTCTTTGCAGTTGCTTCTGCCAGCTCCCTGGTGTACAATAAGCCGCACGGCGGTAAATCTTGCGTACAACACGGTTGTGAAAATACAGGACAGGTGTTCGTTTTAGTGAACGACTTTAGAGCTACATATGAATACTGGACAGTCGGAGCGAACGAGATGAAGTGCGCTCGTGTGTGTGTGTTGGTTGTGCCACGTTTATACGTCACCTTGGTTCTTGCTACAAGGGGTGTTTCACTCTAACGCGGCATGATACTTCTTGATGGTGAAAGCAGGCATTGTATATCACGACTGAAATATTGCATTGCAATACACATCTCGCGGGATTTAATAATATAATTGGTGGTGTTTTACTTGCCGAACTACGACATGAACATGAAGTACGCCGTAGTATGGGACTCCAGATTAATTATGAACAGCTGGAGTTCTTTAAAGTGCGCCAAAGTACACAGATATTCTTGCACTTCGCCCCCATCGAAATGCAGCCGTTATGGCTGGTATCGAATCCACGCACCCGAGACCACAAGCGCAACATTCTGCCTACTAAACTACTACGACTGTCTCGCGGAACGATACTAGTACTACAATTATAACAACAGCGATCCTGTGGTATTATTTAAAGCAAGTTATATTACCCATGCGCAAAAAGTAATAATATGAAATGTAGCCCCGCTATGGTGGTCTAGTGGCTATGGCACTCGACTGCTCATCCGAGGGTCGCGGTATCAAATCCCGGCCGCGGCAGCTGCATTTCGATGGAGGCAAAATGTTGAGGCCCGTGTGCTGTGCGATGTCAGTGCACGTGAAAGAACCCCAGGTTATCAAAATTTCCAGAGCCCTCCACTACGGCGTCTCTCATAATCACAGCTGGTTTTGGGACGCAAAGCCCCAGAAATCAATCAATATGAAACGTACCCGTTCCGGTATACGTTTGCAATCTTGGATGGGGAAGCCCAGGCACGTTCCGGAAATGCCGACCTCTGCACTATGGACAGTATCTGTGACTGGTCCTATCACAGTTTATTGCTCTATTGTCGAGCTAGAAGCAGACTACCTATCTACCATTTCCAACGACACAAATTTCTGCTAGCTGGTACGAATTCCCCTTAGAAACGAAAGGTCGACTTGCAGACGTTGATCATAATTTTGAAGCTCCCGATTTCTTCATTCCTCTTCCTTTGTGTAGTCTTTTTTACCAAACGCGTGCTAATCAAACGTCTTCGATCATGGACGCTATACACTGGGTGTTCACGGCACATCATCTGCGGTCAGCTTCTCTACTGCGCGGGTTTGGTTGGATATGCGACGCAGGAAGAATGTGCATATACCTTGCCCGTTTATATAGCAATCTGACGACAGACAGGCGTAACCGGACTATTCGCAATAGTGACAGTGCTTTTTTTTTTTTTTTTAGCGATCGGCCATGGAGCTCGCTCAAGTTTGCGCCCCTCCTCCCGTTTCACACTGCCACCTCTATATATTTCCTTTTAAATTCTTCCGGAATGACAGTGCCGTGATAGAACCTAACATCAGCCGCAGCGAAGGCTAAAATGCCCATAGAAAGGCACAGAACGACTAAACGCGCACCAAAACAATAATGTTGATCAGCGCCTATCACGGCGGCCACTGCGCAGTAGCTCCACGCATCGCTAGGGCCGCTTTCTCCTGACGAGTGACGTCACATGCCACGTAGGGCACGCGCTCATGTTACACGTTGTCATGCTTGTTGCGCATGCATGCGCCCCTGTGTTGTCCGCCTGTTATTCCTGTCGCACTGGCGCTACGCGGCCGGCAGCCAAAGAATCGGCGACATGACACCGCCTGCACGCGTGCATGCTTTCGGGTTGCTCGGGGACAGCTGGGAGCTTCGTTCGACGAAAACCGGGCTCGCTCGTCGCACGAACATCTCGCGTGACTCTCGTGACGTTCGCAACGTCAGATGGGCCACGGTCAGCGGACGTATCCTTGTGCGTGCCGCTTGGTGTTTGGTGGCGTGCCGGAATGAATCTTGGCGAACGATTATAACCATTATAACCTGTCATCGGACGTACCGAGGGTTGACTGTTTTCACGAAAGTTTGTCGTGCGCAGTTTACCCGATACGACGAACGTTTCTTGAAGTACGGCTTCTCCTCGTCGATGAATGCTGTGGGGAAAAGCCTCCTTCCGAAGGTTTACCTGAAGAGCGAACTCGGTTATGGAGTACGTGCAACCGAGAACAAGACCAGAGATACGGTAAAGCCGATAATAATTAAGGAAGTAAACCATGGCGTATCAAGCAGTACTGAACATAATTGTCATTGACTCAACACAGTGAGTTGCATGCGACAGAGAGATCCGACTCTTCGCTGCACGATGCACGCTGCGCGCGCTTCATGCTGAGTGTCACTTGTAGCGACTGTAGCGTGAATGTAGTACGTACCGAAAAGGGGTGGGCGGTTAACAAACGAGACTCGCTGCACACGTTGTAAGTAGAGCGTGGCTAGTGCAGTGATGCGATCTCAGAAAGAAAGAAAGAAAGAAAGAAAGAAAGAAAGAAAGAAAGAAAGAAAGAAAGAAAGAAAGAAAGAAAGAAAGAAAGAAAGAAAGTGTACAGAGCTCTGGCCAGTGCCGCAATCTCTTCTGTGACAAGTCAAAGCGGATGCTGCAGTCCTCAAAGCTAGCGCACATAATGCCAGAAGAATAAATACATAGTAGAAATTTTGGCAATGCATTTTCAGCTGCTCTACATATTTAATCCAGGAAAATAAAAAAGGAGATAAATAGCGGTAGACAGCAGTATCATTGGTGGCGAAATAAAGCGGAGTTGTAAGCAATAATTATCATTGCAACTACACCACCAGCTTAAGAAAGGACGGCCTCTCATTGTGCGTGTCGAAATTCGCGAACATGCCGTAGTAGCTTGGCGGGTAAGGTCTGCTCAGCTGGAGGGTGCAGGTCCTATTCCCGGCCATGTATGTACCTAGATTTAGGTGCATGGTAAATAGCCTAAGGTTGTAAAAAACCAACCCCCATAGACTCTGCTTACGGCGTGCCCGATGATCATATCATGACTTCGCATGCAATGCGGACCCCAGATTTATCTCTCTCTTTCTCCCTCCTTAACGAAAGCCTTAAGCATGCGAAGTCCACTTCCTGCCCATTCTGTCTCGTGGCACTCTCTAAAAAATGGACGTACACCCCGCGAGCAATATTGTTTGCGCGCATCTTCTCACGTGAAAAATAACCTTGGTGGTACTACATGAATCAACTCAAAGCTTCTCTGGGCCGAAAATACACTCGCCCATAGTCAGCGGTGCAGCGCGACGACAAGCCATGTTTTATTTTCCTACTGCGATCATCGCCGGTCACAGTCGAACGAGTTCTCTCGTACGCCTTGAAGACTTCAGGAAAGGCAATCTTCCGCGCGCAGCTCCGTGCCCTGCACTATTGCCGCGTGACCAACTGACAGCACGGAATGACTTTTGATCAATGAGCTCGACGTTTTCGCTTTAGATGGTATTATTGTTACTCGCACGCACTTGGAGCCCATTGATATCCTGCACTCCGATGTTACGACGTAGTACATATATGTTTACGTCAGACGTTGAAGAGACCGTGAAAGGTTGGCGCACGACTAAGAAAATAAAAAGAAATAAAACAAAAACTCCGCGACGGCGTCGCGCGTGACGTGCGCCCCGTCGAGCTATGGTAAGGCCTCGAGATGCAGCTCGTGGCGGCGGGCCGTATCACGGCTAAGTCCAAAGTTGCGGTGGCGTGAGCAGCTCTACACGCTTAAGTTGCACGGCCTCCAACTCTGCGTGAGAGGCGAAGCTGTACCTCCGGACGTCAGTGTCGCTTTCAAGGCGGCGACTCGAATGTCAGTGTCGTGAACTTGTTTTTCTTTGTTTTTCCCCGCTCGGTGACATCATTTCAGCGTTTTTTGGAGTAAATCAGGTGTACAGTGGAGAGCGGCATTCACGGTTATTTGCTACGAGAAAGAAAGTAGGTGAGCAAAAAGGTGACGCGGGCTGAGATTTTCCAAGAGACCTCGGAGTGATTATAGGCAATAATATATATATATATATATATATATATATATATATATATATATATATATATATATATATATATATATATATATATATATATATATATATATATATATATTACTCTGCGTATTTAGCAGTCTCGCTAAATTTCGCGTTATACACTTCCTGTTCCAGCAATTGATTCTGACCACGCTCCTCCGCTTCTTCTTCCTGGCCCACTAATCGGAGGCTGGTCTTATTACGCGGCAGATCGTGCCTGCTCGGATAATTAACGCTATGAGGTACGAAAAAAAAAAGCAGCTTTTTCTTTCCTTCGCGATATTCATCAGAAAACGAGGCCGCTGTCATTGAGCCGAGCTTGAGCTCGGCGGCAAGACAGGCACGCTGACACGCCGGTGCCACTCGCGCGAGCGTGCGCACGGGGGCCGGTCGTTATGCGCTGCTCGTGAATGTGCGGCCTCGTTTGTATTTGCGCGGCGCGATGTTTCGAGTGGTGCTCTGGATCACCAAGCTCGTGTGCATCACCGAGCGCGTTCTCCTTAGGACTCATGATCCCCGTGTGCCGTGACTTCCGCGCTCGGCAGGCACAAACGACGAAGCACGCGCGGCCACCTGTGGCTGCATGGGTCGAGGCGCGGTTGTCTTCCGCGATCCGTTGCACCTCTGGGCACCCGTTGGCATAGCAGAATGCCACGGGCAGCTGTTTGCCATGCAACGCGTGTTGCCGCTCGCGCACCGAAGGTCGCGGTCGCTGTGCTCGCCCGCTGACCTCGCCCCCAACCGTCCGAGAAGTGTCGGTCCAAATGACACACTCTGTATGCAGTTGGCGACGAGCACGTGTGTCTGCACTGTTTTCTTTTGCATAGGCCTTCCTTTTTTTCTTGTTTTATTTTTTTTTTTTTGCTCTGCCCTTGCGGATTTGTTGAGACTCGTTATAGCCGACGAAGGTGATTAATCTTCAAGTATGGAGCAGGAAATCTTCGCGAAAGAGTAGCGGTTGGGGGCGGAAAATGCGACCGCGAGGCGCTGCTCTCGATTCAGCCATTACTGAGTGGTCTGTGCAGGAGTTGAGAAAAACTCGGTAATTGTGAATAAAGACCCACGACGAAAACAGTGTCTGCAGTTGAGAAATAAGTTGTTCTGTTGATAGTTTCTGGTGCGGCTGAATCCACTAAGCTCGGCGTAGTCGGGGCACTGCTGGCTCCTTGCGGAAAATGATAAAGCAGTGGCCTTTGCAGGTCACCCGCAAAGAACCACGAATTCCGACTTCTGTAGCTGTGAATGAGATCCGCATGAGTGCCTCGTGCGCTGTCCGGTACCTCGCGGCGATGTAAGTGTCGCCCCCCAAAAAGCAGGTTGATGAAGTGCTATGCGTCAACTATACTGGATGCGATGTCCGTGTCCGGTAATCAAGCACGTTTCGTGTATATCAACCAGCCGCAGTAAAACGAATTAGTCTCCCTATGCCATCTTTATACTTAAGACGTATCCACTTCTCACAGCGTACGCAAAAGCGGAACAGGCAAAATGGAGAGGTTCTGCTCCCCCCCCCCCCCCCCCCCCGAGACGAATTAGTGGGTTACGCGTACTATATATTTATATACAGAGAGAGAGCTACTTATACACAGTATACATACACTGGTCGCTCGGTAGCGGCGCCTTTTTGTAATTAGAACAGCGACGCCAATGCGCGGTGAGTGATCGTTGGCTGTACATGCGGGTCCGCTGGGACGCTCATTAATCGGCGAGCTTCGAATTGGCCCCATTCGGAGGGCGCGTCTGCGCCTCGGGGCGCCGTTCTCCGCGAGACTCCAAGAGTGTCATATATGGCCGCTACGGCGCCATATAGCCACGTGGCTCACGGCAGGAAAAAAAAACAAAAAACAAAAGAGAGGCGCACGGCGGACGCGCCTCTCTGCGCTCGATATCGATATCGAGGTGTTGCCGGGCGGCGCGCGGAAAAACAAAAAGGGGGAAAAACAAAAGGGCTGCAGCGTGCAACAGGGCGGTTGTCTCGCGCGCTTCCTCGATTCCGGAGCGCGCGCGGGCGGCGGATTTCCTCGTTCCCCTTTGTTTCGAACACGCGCTGCTGCGGTGCGTCCAAATTTAGTCACGTGCATTCCGTCGCGCATAAATCGCCGAGCCGTATGCAGGTGTGTGCGCGCGCTTGACGCGGCTTCATTACGCGAGGGTGGCGTCGTATACACAGATACGGGTATCCACCCCGAGTTCGTCGCGTAATTAAGCGCCGCGATTTGAATGCCGCGAAGGGGAGCGTCCACCATCACCGACTGCTCTCGGGGCTGGCCGCCGAACGGCCGAGGCTCGGACGGTGGAACTGGGAAGGCTCGATCAGCTGCGCGGCCAGTCGATAGTTCACGGTCTAGTTAAACCGTTGTTTGAGAAACGGGCGGGACGGCGCTATTTAAGGCCGTGGCTCGATTGGCACTGTGAGCATGCACTCAGTAATGCGCACGGCCGTGAGCTTCGGGTGTGTCCGTATAGGCGATCGCCTTATGTATCGCTGACGGACATCGCGCGTAAACTGTGTAGCCACCGGACGGTTGCCGATATCGGCGTGAATTTCCGCCACCGGCGCGTGCGGATGCTTGCAACACGCAGCGCGAGCCTCGAGAAAAATACGGTCGTGGCGTTCGGGTATAGATAAGGAAGTGCGAACACGACCTGTCTTTTTTTATTGTTTGGTTGTTTCTTCGCACGCCATCGCATGAAAACAGCGTTCTCGACGGAATATGTGCGTGTAATAATATTGGAGAAATCGCTTTCGTACACCTTCTCTACCTGTATATATGCGTGAGAGGTTTAAAACAGGCCGAAGCGCATAAATGCGCTGTGCCTGGCTTTCCTTTTGAAGATAGCGTGCGCAGCTCCGGGATTCTAGTACGGAGCGCGGCAGCCTGCCATGTTTTCCCTGCCATGAAGTCGTGCAGTTAAGCTCAACTTAAAATAAAACTTCGGGGTGTGGACCTCTACTTGGAAACAAAAAATAAAAAAAAAGGGGGGGGGGGGGGGGCTTCGCAGGCTTTCATCAATAGTAGCATATTTTTTCATTCCGTGCCTTAAACTCCAGGTTGCCGAGAGACAGAGAGAGAGGGAGAGTTTACTGGAAGGCTGACCTGAGCACTGTGGCCTACTGTCTACACAGGTGGGAAAGGAAGAGAGGAAAACAGATGAAGTATGATGATGGGGACAGGAAGAAGTGATGCGTATGTGCATTCACGACATGCAGTGCCTTCTCTAAATACCGGCATCTAATCAATTATTCTTCAAAAAATGAAGCACTGCCTTCGTAGCAGTTGTGGAAACCGTTCTATCGGACATTATACGGCGAAAATACCTTTTTATATTAATGCCAGCGTAGAAGCCAACGTCTTTCATTGTGACCCGTTCAGAGGACAGTCGCTGAATATGTGCTCCAATGATTCGCATATTTGGCAGCGTTCACAGCTCGAGCTGTCCGCACGGCCGATGAGGTCTGCGTAGCGTCGAGTGAAGGCGACGCCCAGACGAATCCGGTGAAGCATATCTTCGGTCGATTTTATACTGGAGGCGAAAAGTCCAGTCAAAGTCTAGTTCCTGTAAGCGTCTGTAGTGGTGATGTTGCTGAGACTATATAGCTGTGGAATCTGTAGCTGTGAGAGCTCGCATGTGCGATCTCAACAAAGGGTTCATATCACTTCGTGAGTACGGTATTTTTACCTCGACATCCATGGATGTCGATCACAGCGTTTCATGCTACAGCCACAGCCAGCTCGGTGCCAGCTAAGCCGCAGTGTCCACGTACCCACATGTAACGAATGGAGTGACCATTCTTCAGCGTAAGATCAAATGCCTGTGAGATGTCTAAAACTAATACTTAATATTAGCCTCTTCGGAAACAAGAATCAATAACTTGAAGTGCGGTTGTTGCGTAGGAAAGCACCGTCTGTTTTCGGGGTGGTTGGCAGGGCACAAATCGAGCAGTTTCCCATACAGTAACAAGTACTGCTGCTGTTGCTGATTATTTGTGGTCCATCTTGTATTGCCAGGAAGTATTCAGTTGAGGGATCACAAAGGCCGCAGTTAAGGCGCACGCAGCCGCAGATCGATCGGTGTATATACGTATAGAGTCCTCGTAGCTTTCCCACAAATGCGCCAAGGTGGGTTGCTGGAGGGCAGCATAAGGATCACGTGACTTCATCATTCGAAGGGTAACAAAACAAGCTATAGGGATATCAATCACCACTTCAGTTTAGAAGCTCATGGAACTTGGAATGCACAGCACGCTGGAAGAACTAATCAAGGCACGAGCGATACCGCAATATGAAAGGTTAGCACAAAGCCCAAAGCACGTATGCATATCCTATGGAAGCTAGGAATCAACTACACAAATCAGCTTGGGTATAAAGTCACCATCCTGTATGAAGCGCGGGAACGGATGATTATACTGCCTTTTTCAAAACATGCATACCGAATACCACTAAGAACGGAGAGGGGAAATGGCAAAGAAATTGCATAGTACAATATGCAAAGAACAAGTCAATGAGTAGATGCAGCTAAACAGATGCAAGAAGGCCGGATTGCAGTTGCAGTGACAGTGGTAGACTATCAATGACAATATAATAATAATAAATAATAATAAATGTTTATTCTGGCACGAGTCCTAACATGGTGGAAAGATCGAAAAAAAAATTACAGCATATCCACGGAGTGAATGATGATGAGTGGGCGAAGCTCGGGAGGTTCATCGTAGATCGTGACGAGCTCCGGATTAATTTAGTTAACGCGCACGCTACGAATCCTTATGGTTCAACTATGCACAAGTGAAATCTCCCACCGGCACTTCATTGCAATTCAAGATCCAGTGCCTATATATATATATATGAGTGGCCGGTGAACGGTTCTCCAACGCGAGCAGTCGGTATTTCTCAATCAAGAAACTCGCTAGGAGACGCTGCCTGCGCCAACGTTGTCTCTCGCGGGTGAGGGCGCGTTCTCCTTCTTTGCGAGCTGGTAGAGCGTTCATCTAAGAAAGAGCGTTTCCATAGTCAACGCGCGCCTTCGCTCTCTCTCTCTCTCTGTCTCTCTCTCTCTCACAAGACAGCAGATGGAAGAGTGAGAGAGAGAGAGAGAGGCACGCGCCGGGAGAGAGAGAGAAAGAGGCACGCGCCGGGAGGCACGCGCCGAGGGCGAGCGCGTGCCTCCCGGCACGCCGGTTACGCCTGACGCCTGACGCAGGACAAGGTTAGACTAAGAGGAGCTTCGCCCCTAAAAAAAGCAGATCCCACGCGCAGTGGGAATCAAGGAAATGCGAAGCACGCGTCAGGAACGTAAAATGGACCTGCACTGTTGTCTCGCTATACCGATTTTGGTACATATGAAGTTAACGAAACGACCGCAAGAGTACCGTGACTGTGGCATCTAAACCATGCCGCTCATACACGCATGTCATGATTCTAACGTTATGAACAGTCATTTACGTTCGTCATGCAGCCGTGTTGTGCCGTAGCAATTTTGGATACATCCCATTAACGAAACCCGTGGCATGTAAATCATGCCGCTCATGACATGCATGCCACGATTTTCATGTTCTTAGAACGTGTCACCCATGGCCGTCAGACATTGTTGTCTCGCCATACCAATTTTGGTATATATCAAATTAACGAAACGGGCACCAAGACCATGGCATGTAAATCATGCCACTCATGACATGCATGTCAAGATTTTCATGTTATGACCTGTCATTTATGTTCGCTATGCAGTCATGTTGTGGCGTACCAATTTTCGTATACATCCCATTAACGAAACGGCCAGGAGAGCACCAAGACCGTGGCATGTAAACCATGCCGCTTATGACAGGCATGTCATGATTTTCATGTTATGACCTGTCATTTACGTTCGCCATGCAGTCATGTTGTGCCATACCGATTTTTGTATACATCCCATTAACGAAACGGCCAGGAGAGCACCAAGACCGTGGAATGTAAATCATGCCGCTCATGACATGCATGCCACGATTTTCATGTCCTTAGAACGTGTCACCCATGGTCGTCATACATTGTTGTCTCGCCATACCAATTTTCGTATACATCCCATTAACAAAACGGCCAGGAGAACACAAAGTCGTAGGCGGTTAGATAGATAGATAGATAGATAGATAGATAGATAGATAGATAGATAGATAGATAGATAGATAGATAGATAGATAGATAGATAGATAGATAGATAGATACGCTCAAAGTCGCCGAAGTTCGCTCAGTCAGAAATGCTACGCATTAAAAAAAAAATAACGAACTCCGTTGAAAACGCTGAATAAATAACTCTTGCCATGGTGTCTACCAAAGTTGTGTTTATTATTAGGGACTCGCAAAATTCCATAAGAAACTCTTCATGGGGTTTTCCGGTGCCCTCCACTACGGCGCCTCTCCTAATCATAGAGTGATTTTGGGACGTAAATCAATCAATCAAACTGAACGAAGACTCCGGGCTACCAAGGCTTGACGAAGCAACAAGGAAGAAAAGGCGCACAGGTGTCTGCTCTTCCTTCTTGTTTCGTCAAGCCTTGGTAGCGCGGAGAGTCACGTATAAATACCAGCTGTCCCCCATTGCTGCTTCAGTATAGGGTGAACAATGACGCTGATCCCGGTCGTGACAGCTGCTTCGCATGACAGCGATTTCCACAGTGCTTAGGATCTGCCGGATTTTATTGTTCCAAAATTGTTTTCTAATAAAAAGCACAATCACATAGTATTTAAGCATTGTTATAGTATGCGTGCAAAAAGACTGATGAAAGCTGTGATGGTCGAGTGAACGATTGGTACAGTTAGCATGGAGTAGGATTAGTAAACAACGTCACCTATGCCATGGGCTTCACAGAACTCCGTGGTAACCTCACTGAATTACACGGTTTATTTTTCCCGGCGGTAATCTGGCGGATATATTTGTGGATATGCGAGCATATAGCAAGGTTAAATAGGTGGCTGATTGAAATCCGCTCGGGCAGGCTGTTCATTCACTTTGGGACACAGTTATCGCAACAAATTTTCGCTAGAAGGCGAATAATTAATAGAAACTTGCCACTGAATCATATCGCTATAGAGAAGTCTAGTTTGAGCGAGGCTGTCCTGTCGTTTTCTCTTTTATCGTCGTCTTTCTAGTGCGTGAAACAATTCACAATGCTAATGCTGCAGCATACCTAAGCACAGTCTCACTACGAAGACAAACGCGTTTTTTTTTTTGTTTTTTGCGGAATTGGCATGTGAACTACAACCAGCAGGCTTACGTAAGGTTCTCCAAGAGCGAGCGAATACCCGCACGTGGAGATAAACGACCCTGACACGGCGCCCGATAGGCGCGTAGATAAACAACGACGATAAGTTACTGCGGATGGTGTCTGAACTCATTCATGCACATACATTTACGCGCTCGCCGCTCATGTGAGCGGTGAATGAGCTGATGGAGAAAGCACGTGCCGGCTTCCGATGACCCACCGGTTCACGTGGTGCGCAAGGAAGGACTCTTATCGCTGCGTTCTGCACGCCGACCGGTCCATATCAAAGCAGAACCGACTGTCTTGACCGAAGTACTCCTGGATGATAAAGAAAGTAAGCACCGCGGTCAATAGAGCCGCATATCGTGACCGTACTCCTTTGAGTGCAAATGACACCGAAGCCTGCTTGGCTTTTTTCTTAATGAACCACAGTTGGCGAGTGCAAGCAAAGCGTGGGCGATGTCGCTGCCATGGGGATGTAGTCGGCGTACAAATAGCTCCTTTCACATACATACATACATACATACATACATACATACATACATACATACATACATACATACATACATACATACATACATACATACATACATACATACATACATACATACATACATCACTTCTTTCTTCCATGCATCCCTCAGTAACATTTGTGAATCCCTAGAGAGAAATGACAAAAATTAACTGGAAAGGCAGGGAAGTTATCCAAGCATGTGCGCAGTTGGGTATACGCTACTCTTAGTTTTACCACGGTGAAGTCTGACTAAAGAAAGAAGTCAACTCCCGTGGTATACAGTCGTTGGCTCGTTTACATGGCTCGTTTCTCATTCAATCAATGTTAAGTGCCGGGGTTTTACGTGCCCACAGAACGATCACGAGGCACGCCGTAGTGGAAGGCTCCAAAAATTTCGATTACCTGTGTTCTTTAACGTGCATTGACATCGCAAAGTACACGAGTCTCTAGCATTTTCGCCTACACCGAAAATGCGACCGCCGTGGCGTGGATCGAACACGCGTTTTTCGAGTCAGCAGCCGAGCACCGTGTGACAAGGCGCCACCGCGACGGCTCACTCATTGAAATCCGTGCGAGCGATGACACAGGTCACAAGTACCGCTGCGCGTTACAGCGGGCAGTTTCTACGTGCCTAAACGCCCTTTCATTAAGTGCAAACAAATCATCTTGCTACAAATTTTGGCCCTGCTCTATTCAGATCCTGCGGCTAGCCGCATTGCCGCGCGGCAGTACGTCATCAGTCGTATCTGGCGACGGTTTCGACTTCGAGTCACGTCGAAAGCACTTGTTTGAATTTAAGCGAAAGTTAGACGTTACATCATGCTGGCAATTTGTAGCGAGGAATTTCCGCAATAGGATGCTGGAACGTGCGTGTTTTTCGCATTGATAAGAAACTTGCTTTCAGGGCGCAAGCGGGCGTACCCGCTTGCACGATAAGGTATTTTGCACACTTGTCAGTACGCGAAACAGCGACAAGAAGGGCTGTGCAGAGGTTATCAGTGACAGCTTTTACGCTTTTCGATGCCGCGTTAGTACTGTGGGTAGAGTGGTTACGGTGCTTGGCTGCTGACCCGAAATCAGTGTTGTACGGAACGTCGTTCCAAGGAACGACGTTCCTGGAACGAGTTCCTTTTGGGAGGAACGAAGGAACGCCATCGTTCCATTTAGGATTGGTGGAACTGTAACGGGAACGCGTTCCATTTACGAAGGAACGGCAAAGGGAACGGCGTTCCTTCTATCTACGTTCCACTCCACGACGATCGCACGTACGCAGCACATCATGAAGGGCGGATAGGCTAGGCTACAACAAGCCCTCCCTGGAGGCCCCGTTTTCCTACAGTCACTATCGCTCCCTCATAGAAAATCGCATACGAAAACGCCATTGTATTGCGGTTTCGACGATTCGACAAGGGCGACGCGTCCCCTTCACTGTGGCTGCACGACATCAGGGTATCCCTCTACTCTTTGGCGGTGGCCGCTTACTATGGCCGCTGGACAAGTAGTTTCCGGCTGTCAGACACAGACCGTGTACGGCAACGCGGGAGGTACTGCGTGCAACAGCGAAGTTCCTTTCGTCCCTTATGATCCCGCCACCATGGCTCCCTCCCAACTAAAGCACTGTCAACGCCTGCTTTACTATATCGCCTCTCCGCGCATTGGCTCTGAGAAGGCGGTTACGGCCATGGTTATCAATACTTGTAAGACACTCTGTGCGTCAATCACTTCGAGGTATTTTAGTTGAACTTAGCGTTTAGTTGAATTTAGCGTCAACAGCCCTATGCCCTCGGCAAAAAGCAGGAACGAAAGGCTTTTCGAAAGGATATACACACGTTCTAACGCGAACGTGTGCGGAACATGCTTACGTGCGTGAGGGCGTGTTTGTAATGCTGAGCGAAGTTAACATCGCTCTAACACGGACATGGTTAATTATGTTCGGTGATGCCCGGTTTGTTTCTAATAAAAACTATAGATTCATTGCTATCATTACTACGCAACCAAAGGGTTAGCTGCACAGGCATAACCAAACATTTTAACGCACCGCACACCGTCCACTTTACTGTACAGCCTCATTTGCTGTATACCAATGTCCTGTCAATTTTGCTTGTGTGGTGTGCGTCATTTTTGGTGGACGTCCCTTCAAATTATGCATGTGAGGCTATTCATTGTCTTATTTATTTCCTGCACCACAACAGCATTTCACCCTTGCCTTAATGTCGGTGTGCCTACGAATAGAACAGCCAATACGTAATGCTTATTCCTAATGCCACGAAAGAAAGAACAAAACAGTCCCGCGTTATTTAGTTCAGCGGTAAACGCAGAGGATAGCAATATTAAAACTCCTCACACCGACATAGATTCAACGCAGCTATAATTAACAACAAAAGTATAGTATTGTATATCACAAACACTTTAAAGTGATGAGAACTAAGTATAATCAAACTACCTAGAACTGCCAATTAGGTCATTAAAATGCTACAAGGGCCACCAATTTTGAGCAAAATAATTTAGGATCGGGAATGCTGACATCGGGGAATCTTGTTCCAGTATTTTCGCGCAATGCCATATGGGTCAGGCAGAAACCTTTCGATACTATCCTAAATCAAAAAGGTCTATTACTAGCCTTTAGTGTCAGACGCACCGATGTTACATGGTTTGTGCATGTGAGTGACTACATATATTTGCTAATTGGAGACGCAGGATTTTGGCTATAAATCTGGAGACTGAAGTGGAAAGTGCCATATGTGTCGCACTTGTAAAAGACTAGCGCCAAAGTTGCAGTGGCGTTGTCTGTAGCATGTTCGGTACTCCTTGAATATATTTGCCTAGGAGCCTTTCCTTGGATATTTCTTCGTCTCCAGATAATATGCCGCCGATAACGTTGAAATTCCTGAAATATATGTAGGCGGATGCGGGATTTAATATGCTCACTTCATTTTGCCTCACGATTAATTTTAAATTTTAGAAATCAAATGTAACGTTAATGTAACGACACGTTCCAATTTCGGAAATGTAACTGGAACGCGTTCCTTTCTGATTAAAGGAACTTGTAACGGGAACTCGTTACAAAATTGTGAAGGAACGAGGAACGAGTTTTCGTTCCTGTTATGGAGGAACGTGTACAACACTGCCCGAAATACGCGGGTTCAATCCCGACCACGACAGTTGCATTTTCGGTGGAGGCGAAAATGCTTAAGGCCTGTGTGCCGCGCGTTATCAGCGAACTTTTTAAAGAACCCCAAGGGGTAGAAATTTCCGGAACCCCCCCGTCCGGCGTGGCTCATAATCATATCGTTGTTATGGCGCGCAAAATCCCAGAGCTTATTACCTCTCGTGCTTCCCTGTCGTTCCCGCCTTTTTCAGCCTACACACTGTTGGTCCTTAAGACAAAGATGCTTGATAGATAATCAGTACCAGCAGAAGTCAGCTAACACGCGAAATTATCGAGGCTGAATCAATTGATAGGCTTGCAGAGATGTCAATATCCAAACCGTCGATTGCCCTTCCTTCTAAGGAGTTAGCCTATCTACGCAAAGTGCCTGTTCGTACGCTAAAACCTTCAAGAAAAACTTGATAGAGAGAAAAGTGATTTAGTACTGAGTAACTGCACGTAGCCAGAAAGGGCACACATACCGCAGTCAACGCACAGAAGTGATGTATTGGGCTAGTTGGTTTGTCATGGTCTTTAAGCTGCGCTACTGTTACCAGGCACACTATGTGAGGGAAGACGTATTCCTTAGGGAAGACGTACGTAGTGCCGTCCTCAATCCAAACGTCTTCCCTAACATAAGTGTGCCTAGTAACATGTATGCAGTTTAAAGACCCGGCTATAGTTAAGAACTTTCACCTTTCGGTAGAAACCCCTTCGTGGTGGTGGTGGAGGTTATTATGTTGCCCCAGGCGGGGTTAGGCTGGCAAAGCTCGCCATCTATTGCTACGCCTGGCGCCTCCTGTCAGACCGTGTTTCACAATCCCGTACTGCAGTACTCCGGAGAAACGGAAGGAAAATATGAGTCAATTCCTTCCACATTATATCCACGAGCCCTCTGGGAAGACCACCCTTTGAAAAGTATTTGCGAGAAGCCGCCCCCCCCCTCTCTCTCTCTCTCTCTCTCTATCTCTATTTGTGTGTGTGTGTGTGTGTGTGTGTGTGTGTGTGTGTGTGTGTGTGTGTGTGTGTGTGTGTGTGTGTGTGTGTGTGTGTGTGTGTGTGTGTGTGTGTGTGTGTCATGCTGTCCAGGATCATCCTGCTTTAAAGACAGGGGCGCTTGCATGACGGCATAAAGTGTTTTATATCGCACATTTCATTGCACTCAATGCACGACGGAGGAGTAACGCCCCTAAGCCTAAACGTCCACGTAGGTCTGAGGGCGACCCTGTTCCTGTATGTTCTGTAGAGGAGCGGGTAAATGGCTCCTCTAGAGAGCATACAGCGCTCCTCTACTTCTCCAGGGCCGGAAAGGTCTCTCAGCTTCCAAGGTCGAGTAAATTTTATGATGTCATGTTTACTATACTGTCGCTACATATGCAGCGGCTGCTGTCCAGGTATACTATGGAGGGACTTTTTCGTTATTGTTGTTGCTGTCCAACCGGTCATTGTTCAATGCTTGTGTTAGCAAAGAGGCGTTAGTGAGCGCTATCGGATGTGTCACACATGCGTGCTAATCAGCGATAACTGAACTGCTGTCTGCGTGCGGTCAACAGGCCCTTTATTTCCCCTGAACCAGGTCAGGCTGAGTGTCGCGCGATGCGTAAGCGACTGGGTGCAAGTCGCTTACGCATCGCCTTCTTTGGCACGCTGGCGTTCACTGCCAGATTCACTCGCGGTAAATTCGCGGGTGTGCATTCATGTCACCGGACGGAGAAAAGCTTACACAGCGCAAGCGGTGATTCACCTGAGCGAGCAGCTACACCACTGCGGCGACCTGCTCTCCGTTCATCTTGTCACTGACAAATGGCTGATAAGATCGAGGGGAGGCACATCCGTGGAGATTGTTTCAATGAGCGTGCGGGTAATCCCGCCTGACAGATACAAATGTTCTCCGAACATCTTGCGTGACTAGGAAGAGGGCGTTATTCCTTCCGACTCACGCGAAGACGACGAGCGGCAGTCGTAGCGCGAGCGCTTTCCCGCGTTTTAGGGCAGCTGACTGAACATTATATGTCGGGCTTATAGCGCACAAGGGACAAGCAAGACGTAGCTCAGTCTGGTCACGCGCCACCAGCATGAGTCGTCTTCTGCACGAATGTCTCATAGCACGTCAAACTGAGCAGTTTTGCAGGACACACGGAACATACCTGCAGTGGCATCTGCTCGCGAAATTGCGAGAAGCTTTCGAAGGCGTGAGAAGTCGCGAAAGTGCGCGCCGAAGCTTTGTGCTCTATATACAAGTTCTTTCACGTTCCGTTTAGTATACCTTTACTTCATCGATCCCGCTGAGTGGTACATCGCGGCTAAAACGATGCGCGAAGTGCACGCGCGTCTTTGCAGTGAACGGCAGAACAAAAATGGGCTGGGTTGTTGTTGTTGTTGTTGTTGTTGTTGTTGTTGTTGTTGTTGTTGTGTTGTTGTTGTTGTTGTCGTCGTTGTGGTGGTGGTGGAGGTGGTGGTGGTGGTGAGCACCACTAGGATTCTAATGATTTCAGACACGCAACCTTCCCCTGTAAACATATGGTTCCCTCTTTACAGGGGAAGAAATCAAATAAGTTGGTTTCGCGTGAGCAGATGGGCTTCGGGAG
This sequence comes from Hyalomma asiaticum, assembly GCA_013339685.2. NCBI lineage: Eukaryota > Metazoa > Arthropoda > Arachnida > Ixodida > Ixodidae > Hyalomma > Hyalomma asiaticum. The sequence continues at coordinate 322,266,325 of CM023481.1, forward strand.
TATATATACGGAACGCATCTGAAACTCCCGAAGTTAAAATATATGAACACAAGACGGAGATAACGTACTCTTCAATTTGGTGTGCCGTCACCTCCCGTGCAATGGGCCTTTGGTGAAGGGGTAAACGCTTGCGACATATTTTCGTCGTATTTTGAGCGTTATATCGTCCTGCCTCAATGCGTCAACTTATGCTTACACTCCGTTGCATTCTGTTCTGGCAGGAGAATCTTATATTTGGTCTTAACATGGCGCCTGGCACCTTTCACCGAGGCGACACATGTCCACCTCACAAGAGCTGAAAGTTGGGCTAGTTGATTTGACATATCGTAAGGGTTAAAAAAATAATCAGCATAGAACCTGCAAATAAGGAAATGCACAGGGTACAACCGATGACTAACAATTACACTATTAAACTCGATAGTAATATACAACTGTTAAAAGCAGACAAGCCTTGACGTGAAATCTGCAATCTATTCAGATTGGTCAAAGAAATAAATTCGATGATACACGTACTATATCGAAGGCAACCGCACAACTTGTCTCCCATTTCCCCCTACTTTTTTCAGCCTCGACTTGAGAACACTGTTTTTTTTTTCTTTAGCCCATAATGGATATGCAGTGAAACCTCTCACTGAAACCTCGTACCAACTTCACGACATTTCATTTTGCAAGTTTCCACCTCCATCGGTCGGCCATCTTCGTTCATAACATTTTCGTCTCCACAATTGACTCGAATCTCCTCTGAACAAACAGATGCATCGCGATAACCTTTCTATGAAAACAGGAACAAGGCAGGAGTCGGGCCCTCCCCGCAAAAAAAAAAAAAAAAAAAAAAAATGAGAGAAAGAAACACGAAAATTGCGACCGAAGCTTCCTCTTCACGGACCCCTTTTGTTTCGCCAACCGCGCGTCGCGTCCCTTTCTCGTGTCGTCCAAATTTGGCGCCGGTCTTTCAACCGCGTCGGGCGGTTCTTTTTCAGCGACAGCACGGCGTTCGGCGCTGCACGCAACTGCGGAGACACCGCGATGGGCACACACTCCGGCAGGCCCGGTCAGAAACAAGGGAGGACATGCTCACGCGAGATGCTTATCGTGAGAATGGCCGTTCTCGAAGCGGCCCTCCGCTTTTGTTTCAATTCGTCCCGAGGAAACCCTGCGCGCGCCCGCGGGTGTGCCGCGTAGCTCATTAGGCCGCGCCGCTACCGATCGGGCGTGCTCCGGGGGCCCTTTGTTTCGACTTGGCGGGCTTCATTACAGCAGTTTATACCGAGCTTGTGGCGTGTTCTGTATAGGAGCACGGTACACGGAAGGCGCGCGTTACGCACGCATGCGCAGGCGTGAAGTCACGGGTCACTTGCCAGTAATTGATTCGAAGTTACGAGACGGTTGATTTACGTTGCAACATCCGTGAGTTCACGAAGAATGGATTGCTCGGAGGTGTCACGACATCGGACGGCTGAACTCGGGAAAGAAAACATTCCGAGTCAACTGCGGCCACTGCCAGATAGGATATGAGACACACTGCGGGTTTTTTTTTTTAGTCGCTTTGTACGCTTGTACTCAGCGGACACTTCGACAGCTTTTTTGCGGGCTCATTCGTTGGTGTCGGCGTCTAGCGCAACGTTGATACAGTGAATTTGAAAACCTAGGTTAATTAGGTTGGCCCCGCCACGGTGGTCTAGTGGCTATGGTACTCGGCTGCTGATCCGAAGGTCGCGGGATCGAATCCCGGCCGTGGCGGCTGCATTTCGATTGAGGCGAAATGTTGAGGCCCGTGTGCTGTGCGATGTCAGTGCACGTTGAAGAACCCCAGGTGGTCGAAATTTCCGGAGACCTCCACTACGGCGTCTCTCATAATCAGAGCTGGTTTTGGGACGTTAAACCCCGCAAATCAATTAATTAGGTTGCTAAGTAAACCGGCGGGAAGTGTGTTGTGGTTTTTCTTGAAGCGAATCGTATGCCCAGCTTTGGTAGTATGGGCTGGGTTGTTCTATTCCGAACAACTGTAGATAAATATTTTTTTTTTCTAAACACATCTCGTCCCGCAAGGATCAAAGAAGGATGAAACTAATATGAACAATCGATTATGAAGCGCAGGTTTTCTTTCCTGTTTATCATACTTCCCGTCCGCTGTATGCATACATCTTGGACTATCGCAAGCGCCACGTCACGTGACACTGCTAGGCTTGTGAATGTACGTGGCCAAATCCCCGGAATAGGCCTCTGGCTAGGTGCCCGAAATGACGAGCAGAAAAAAAAAAAGATAAAGGAGGCAGGAATTGACGTCGACAAAAAGTCGGAGCATGGAGGAACTATAGACTAAAGCATTTCAGCAAATAATCAAAGAGAGCTTCACTTACCACCGATTGTCATATCGTGGGATCCACTGATATTAGTCAGTTCAAACCACGGAGAAATAATTCTTACTCCGTGGTTCAAACCGTCGTCGCTGAAGTACTCAATAGGTATGGCCCCCTATTTTTCTTTTCTTTTTTTTTCTTTTACCTGAAGCTGTAGCACGAGAGGATTTTTCGCTCATGATCTTGTTAAGCGTGGCGCCTGATGTCTAAGAAGAATGTCTTGCGCACATCATTGCTGCCCTAAGCGCGGTTGCATAACATTGTCCGTGCTATATATATATAGGCGAAAGTATGCATACGTGCGCACTTAAACCACAAGAAAGGAGCGTTCGGCGAGTAAAGCCAACATTAATTCATGGATCGTGCTATATATATAATATATATATATATATATATATATATATATATATATATATATATATATATATATATATATAGAGAGAGAGAGAGAGAGAGAGAGAGAGAGAGAGAGAGAGAGAAGGAAGGATAGGTGGGGAAGTTAAGCATACGCGCGTTTCGTTTGCTAGCGTTATTAGCATCAGTAACGAAAGAAGGAGGAATTGATAAAAGGCTCATTTCTTTGTTATGTAAGACACGCAGTTTTGGATGCCAGCAGTGGAGTATAGGTCGAGATAGCATAAGCAAAAATGTTTACTCACCAAACTAGTTTTTGTTGGACGCTCATTCAAGTTCGAATCTGTTAATTTTGATGCGCAACACTTGAATTTTCGAAAATATTTGCATTTGCCTTGTTTTGTTTTCCTTCTCCCACATTTACCGATACACTTCCAGGCGATATATGCTGTCTTTTTATTCATTAAAGATGACTTTTTCAACATCATCAACAACTTCTCTGCTACGCCTTGGACTCAGGCCAACGAACAGAAGCAAACAAATGACGCAGCCGGCACCGATTCCAATCTATAATGACGGCCTGAAATTTCTTATCCTCGATCGGTATGCCGATGATGTAAACATGCTAATGCCAAGGCGCCCATGCACAATCGATAATTTTATCATTTGTTCACGGACTTCAAGGACACGTATACGTCGTTGTAGGAAGCTGGCTTGCACCTGTAGGTCTCCCTAATCGCGCAACGCAACTAGACGCCGACAACCGCCATTGGAATGCTTAGTGATGACGCCTCTTTTTTTTCTATCTCACTATTTCTTTCTCACACACACACACACACACACACACACACACACACACACACACACACACACAAATAATGAGAAGGGGAACAGAGTGGTTCGGTTGTTGTTTGGCACCGTCATATGAATCCAAAAGATAATGAAGCCAACGAAAACGATTTATTCGTATTGTGATCGAAGTGTACAACTGATAAGCTAAAGGAAAAGTAAAGCGAATGAAAAGCAATAACGCGGGAGCTGGACCTCTCGAAGTCGCCCACGCTTTTAGCGCGTTGCACTATACCAGTCGTGCCAGCTGCTTGTGTACATTCTTGGGTATCCGTTTGTGTGTGTTACAAGGTTTAAAGTATTAAAACTGTAAGAGTGTTAGTCAAGGCCCTTCATGCATCATAAGGCTCTGTCTCTTCACCAAGCGCACATAACCAGAAAATTGAACTCTATCCTACGCATTACCTTATCGGCTACCTTACATTTCTTCTGCTGCCGGCTGTTTGCAGTTTAGACAACTATAGAGCGTGCGAGCCACCTTCCTCTGCGCGTGTCGCTTTACACGTGTGATATTCACGACGCTATTGCACCGCGACTAGCTGCGATCGTTTGAACAAGAACGGCGTGGCGATCAGCGCTCGCTGCAATTTTTCGGCAGACCTTTCGGGCTCCTTGCAGAACTTATTGGATTACAAAAAACGAGCAGGGGAACCTAAAGGCTTGACATTTACTACAGCGGACATACCTGGGATCTAGAGGTGTATAGGTCTCCTTGAGGAATTCTAGAGGGCAATGGTTTCAACCGCATTGATAGGCAAATGAGCTTTGGGCACGGACGATTTGCAGAACGTCTGCAGAAGATGCAGTGTGCTGGGGTCTACATTGACGAGCAAGGAAGACTTATTCAACCCTTTGGGATAGCTGAAAAGCGAACTTATTGCAAGCGGTCAATGGGTATACACGAGCAGGCAGTCATATAGATGATACCGAGCATTTGGGAAACAAAGGCGTATTTTGTTAAGCAAACAGGCTCACAGATCTAAAAATGTAATATCGGCGTCGATGAGAACAAAGCACACAGAATGCATAAAATGCTCAGAAAGCGTTTTCTTTCGCAGCCACCCGAATGCGCCCATACATTTTTGTGGTATTAACAAGGCAATGACTCATATACCGAGCTTGTCAGTCATGACAATGACTGACAGAGTCAGAGCCATACGAAGCCAATGACATATTGTCATGTTTCACTAGTAAAAGATCTAAATATAGTTTTAAATCTTCCTCTCTCTCTCTCTTGGTATCTCGTCGTGCCAGGTCTTTGCTGAAATGAAGTAACAACTTTGTAATGAAGGTGATTTTAGGGGCGAAGCTCCTTAGGGTGTGGGTCGTTCCCTCCTCTGTAGTAGTATGTATGTAGCCACTTCGCGCTCGCCCTCGGCGCGTGCCTCCCGGCGCGCGAGCTCTCTCACTCTTCCATCTGCTGCCTTGTGAGAGAGAGAGAGAGAGAGAGAGAGAGCGAAAGGCGCGCGTTGACTATGGAAACGCTCTTTCTTCGGTGAACGCTCTACCAGCTCGCAAAGAAGGAGAACGCGCCCTCACCGGCGAGAGACAACGTTGACGCAGGCAGCGTCTTCTAGCGAGTTTCTTGATTGAGAAATACCGACTGCTCGCGCTGGAGAACCGTTCACCGGCCACCCTTATAGAGAACCGTTCACAGGCCACCCATATATATATATATATATATATATATATATATATATATATATATATATATAAGCACTGGATCTTGACTTGCAATGAAGTGCCGGTGGGAGATTTCACTTGTGCGTAGTTGAACCATAAGGATTCGTAGTGTGCGCGTTAACTAAATTAATCTGGAACTCGGCACGATCTACGATGAACCTCCGGAGCTTCGCCCACTCATCATCATTCACTCCGTGGATATGCGTGGATTTTTTTTCTTTGTGCGAAGCGAGGCGTTTCGGGAATACAAAACTCGATTGCCGGAATCGCTTGTTGCAGCGTTACAGTAACTGACTGCTGCTATGTATCGGCTGTAATGTTTCAAGTTTTCACCCCATTTTTATTTTAAGGTTTTCGGAGTAACCATTTTTTTTTCTGCATTGAGCGACCCTGTTTGGTAGATATGTGAATAGAAGACGTGAGATATTCATATGCGCTATATTCAATATTCCGATGCACATTGTCAACGCAGTTATAGAACACCTCCTCCTCCCAACTTGCAAAAGTCCGACTTTTGGGCTGCGATTATGACCAAGCGAAATTTCTTCGCGCTCTTTGCCCTGCGAAGGGCTAACCGACTTTTGAGTGTTCACGGCAAAGGTTTATGTATTTTGTGTTCGTGTATTATAGAGCGCTTCCATGCGACAAGTCTTCGACGTCAGTTTTCATGCTGATGTGGCCAATTATCGACCGTTAGATTGATTGATTTCTGGGGTGTTACGTCCCTAAACCAGCTGTGATTATGAGAGACGCCCTAGTGGAGGTCTCCGGAAATTTCAACCACCTGGGGTTCTTTAACGCGCACTGACATCGCAACAGCACACGGGCCTCAACATTTCGCTTCCATCGAAATGCAGCCGCCGCGGCCGGGATTCGATCCCGCGACCTTCAGATCAGCAGCCGAGTACCATAGCTCAACTAAGTACCATAGCTTCTGACTAAGTACCATAGCCACTAGACCACTGTGGCGGGGCATCGACTGTTAGATGTCAGCGAATCACGCCCTCTAGGAACTGTACTAACCAGCCTGTACTTACACTGTAGGGAAAATTAAAGTGCTTGCTCTGCAAGAGCAAGGACATTCATGCAAGAGCAAGGTCTTTGATGATCGCGAGCCCATAGATGCTTACACGAAACCGTAGGTTATCGTCGTTCCTCGGCTGTATATTGGATTCCCGCTCTTGTTTGCGCGTGTTCCGGTCAAGCGATTAGGGAGAGCCATTAGGAAGATTAGGGAGGCCGATGATGCGCAGGCTGACAATATCTCAGGCAAGACGCATACTTTCTGTTCAGCGGGGCGGCCGATAAGTGGCTCGCAATGGCGTTCCAGTGTGGCCACGTAACATCTACTCGTCTTGCTCCATTTGCTGCGCGGACCTCTCGCGGAGGCACGCACGCATCTCCGGTGCCGCAACTATATCTCCTCGCAATCATTAGAAGCCATTTTTGTGTGTGTGTGTGCTGGCTCCGCATCTTGAGCTAATAATAGCACGCGCACGCTGCTCGGAAGTGCTACCGCAAAAGCACGCACTCGGTTATTCGGGCCAAGTACGCGCGTTACGCAAAATTATTCACCTTCTGCGCCTGCCACCCCAATTGGCCTCCTATCGACAGTCTCATCGTCTGGCGGCCGCCGAACTGGATCACGTGGCCCGGCCCCGAATGCCGGCGTCTTTCTTTTGCTCAGTCGCTCGAGTCCGAATTGCCGCCCGTATAGCGGCCGAGCACTATACGTTCTCGTTGCTCGCGCTGGGCACGGGTGAGTTTCGGGCGCTGGCTCTTATTACACGACCCGAAGCCTCGATGAGCGCCGAATGGAACAAGAGGCGCGCACCGACTCATAGACGCACGCACAGTCTTGGCAAGTGCGCGCGGATTAGCGGGGGACGCTGGTCGCGACGCAGATCCCCACCGGGGTCGTTAGCGGGTCGCTTCTCAGCCCGGCTCGGCTCGTCCTCCTTTTTATGGGACCCCCTCGGTTGCAGCCGCCGCCGGTCACACTGGCTCATTACGTGCCCGACCCCTCCCGCCCAGGCTCAACGGCTCGCTTCGGTGTGCGTGCGTTAGCACGTGCGCGCACGTTTGGGAGGACGGCTCATATGTCGCTCCGCGACTGGCTTTGCTCAGTGAAAAAGGTCGCCTAGTTTCGGGCGCTAAAGGTGGTCGCCGAGCGGCGCCTGCGGAGATGACATCGCACTGTGTCTACAGGGGTGCGCGTTTTTACCAGAAGCTATATATATACATGCATACGCAGGTCTAACTCGGTGTCTCCGCCGAATGGAGGAGCGAAGGAAAAGAAAGAGCGGTATACTTTGCTCTCTGATCCAAATACCTCGCCGTAACCAGGGGCTATCGTCTATACCCGTGCATTTTGTTGGCGTCCCCGTGGAGAAGCCCTCGACGGTCGTTTGTTTGTCCATTTATTACGCGAGGCTCACGCAGATGTGGGCACATTAGCCGAGACCCAGTTTTGTAACGACAGTTATTGGAAGCCATGGCTTCGGTACTCCAACGAGAGAGAGGCTATACGGCTGCGAATGATGTCAAAAGCGCCTGCTATAACTTGAGCACACGGTTGCCAAATGTCCTCTTACCTGAAGACGACGTCACATGTAATGGTTGCCTCTCGCAGGAAATTTTCGATAACAGCCGACGAAGCTTCTGTGCATGAGCGGGATTTCGTTCTCCAAAATGTAATGAAACAATGCCTAAACTTGGGGAGTCTCGTGGTTGCAATCGAATCGTATTTCTGGAAGCCAATAGCGGGAGCGCTCTTGCGCTGATACACGTATTTGTACATATTAAGAAACTAGAGGTTATAAAATATATTTCATTGTCCTCCTCCAAAACTGTCTCTAATCAGGCGTACTTTTTTCTTGCAATGTTTTAAGATTGTCAGCCAATGATATGAAGTCGAGCAGGCGTGCCAGAAATGGTGAAGGCAGCGCTCATGCTCTCACGCACATCAAGAGGCATCTGATGACGAAAGTAGGGAATTTAGGGCCATCTGTGTTAGAAGAAAATTTTCAAACCTACAAGATATCACACATCGCTGTGTTTTGCCCTGGAACTGGTGTTGGCATTTCAGCATAGCTTGTGAGCGAGGCGGTGTACGAACGAAAAAATCGCATGACATTAATGTCTCCTTTTTTGCATGCGGTGCCAAAGCATGAACAAAACCCACGGTCACATTTTGCGTGCAATACGAAAGTGTATCCACCGGCGTTGTTTTCATAGCGTTCAAATAATCGCTTCCTCACAGAACCGGCTTCCTCAGACTCCAATCGTCTTCGTAAGGTCGAGTTCAACCGGTATCGCTATGCAAGCATTGCTTTTCCGAACTTGCAACATAATCTGACTGCCATCACGTTTGCGTCGACACAAATATAGCAGCGATTGCATCAGACTGTGCCAGCGGGAACGAAGCAGATTTTTTAAAAATCAGAGTCGAGCTCGTTGATGCTTCTTTTCCTTTTTTTTTTCTTTTTTCTGAGTTTGCGGCGTTTTTTGGAATTGTCAGAAGACAGCATCAGAAGCTCTCTGACCTTCTATATCACTGCACGTCTCAGCTAACGTGCCTGTGACAAAAGTTCGAAACAATGGTACCGTCCGACACGAACATCGGGGTATCGTCCCGAGCATCGAGGCTTAAGATGGCTGCGCGAGGGGAAAAACCGGGCGTCACCGTCCGAGGATCGCTGTACAAGCTTCTCTTCCTCTTGCGTCCGCTCGTTTCTGTTCTCCTTTGTTCCAAACGCGCGTCTTGTCTCGTTCGATCGCGAAGAAAACGCGCACTGCAGCCGATAAAAGCGGACACGTCCACACACCCAGCTCGCGAGCCACGAGAGATAGCTAGTGCGAAACGGAGAACGTCAGCTCCCTTTAGCAACATTAAAAAAAAAAAAAGGGGGGGGGGGGAGGAGAGGGGGCCGGGGTTTGCCTTAGTTGTTCCTACTCTACGCATCCGTCTCGAACCAGCCTACACGAAAACGCCGAGACGTGTTCTCCCACTAAAATTGATCACAAGAGCACGGACGAAAGAAGAGAGCGCGGACTCTGTATACTATCCACGAATTGGGTTAGGCACCAGTTAGAGGCGGCGGCCGCTTGACGCGCTCACGTGGGCAGTCCGCGCGCTGGCAGCTCCGAGAAGTGGGACCCCCTTTTTTCATTCGAGGCTGATGGGCAACGTGCGCAGATTGCGCGACTGTGGGACTCCTTGACCACGCCGGGTGTACGCACGGAAAGCGCATAAGTGAAATGTCAAGCTTTTCCATTGTTCGAGGCTATCGCAGCAGACGAAGAGGGTGCATTCCCGCAAAAGCCAACGTCTCCCCTCCTCGATACCCACGAAGCCGTGGCGAGCAGCGGCACTACTGCGCGGAAGAGTCGGCTGGTTGGTGATGACCTACGCGCAGCTCCAGACCCATTGTCCTTCCAGGGGGACGTACGCGAAGACCGAGGTAGAATGCACGGCGGGCCGTTTCACCCTTAGCTTATCGCGTTCTGCCGCATTTAAACTTTCGTTTTGTGTCGGGCTCGCTAGAGAGTGAACTTGAATGCGGCAGAAATGAGAACTAGTCGTGCCATATACGGCCCCGACGCTGCGGCCCAGCTCTTGTTGGCGAGCCGCATAGTGCGTTGAACCCGCTCCCGTCTATCGACCATCCTTGTTTCATTTATTTTATTCCATAGAGGTGAGGAGGACTTGGAGGGGGGGGGGGGGGGAGCGAGCGCGGTAGGCTTGTCACTGACTAAACCGCGAGTGAATAAGTCGATCTATTTGTAATGATAAGGCGTGGACCGTCGATGTTTATTCATGAGATCGAACTGGAAGGGCTTCGTGCTTAGGGCTACTCAATTTCACTTAGCGGGAAAACACGAATTAGCTCAGTCGCAAAAGGTGCGAGGATTGGAGTACACCTTCGTTCTTCGTGCCAAAGAAACTTCCCTACAAAGAGCGATAAACCTTCTTTGGGAGAGGATCTGCCGTGTGTGTGTGTGTGTGTGTGTGTGTGTGTGTGTGTGTGTGTGTGTGTGTGTGTGTGTGTGTGTGTGTGTGTGTGTGTGTGTGTGTGTGTGTGTTTTGGTGACAAACAACTAACCGCGAGTGTTTTCTAGAACTTGCCGTCGGCATATGAGGAAAGAGAAAGAGAATAAAAAAAAACTTCGTCGGCAAATAGCAATGGGGTGAAGTTTTCAATGCAACACGCCTTGCGCTGCCTCCCCCCGTACAGGGTAACCAACCGAAACCACTTCGGTCAACCTCCCTGCTTTCTCACTCCCTCGCTGCCTTCTGTAGGTGTTCAGAGCGTGCATGACTATATATACTATACATAGAACGCACTCTAACCATGCATATTGTGCAGCAGACACTGCGCAACGCAGTGCTGTATTCCTCCGTTATTTTTACACGTTGTCTTTCTTTTTCTGTTTCCTTCTGCTCGCTTTGTCTTGTCGCGTTTATCATTCTTTGAGAACTGACGCCAGTTTCTCGCCCCTGACTAATCGTTCTCGACGGCCGACCCCGAAATAGTGCGGTCCAACACAGCGCTAGAATTAGTGCTGCCGGTGGTCCTGTCCGCGCAACGGTATACGGTGCCAGTGTGCGGAGGCTCCCGTATCTATAATCCACTAAATGAAATCTATGTGAAGTCAAATTCACAAACATTCACGAAGCTCACCATTGGCGCTTGCGCAATCACCGGTTGTACACATACCGTAGACGTTGACGAAGCGAAAGCATCAAAGCAAATACATGTTATTTCTCTAAAGTCGCTAGAACTTACGCGTGTACAGCTAACCTGTAAGCTTGTGGCTTTACATAAAAATAAATCGACGAGTGAACAAGTTAATTGAATGACAGTGTCACTTTTTACAATCTGTAACAGGCCATTCACTCCGCAACAAGCAATGCTATCTCAAGTTGGTGGACAATCTACAAAGGTCGTCTGAGTTTATGTTTTTGTGAGAGCAACGTAATTCCAGCGCAATTCATGTTGCTCGTTGGTTGTTCACCCTTGCAAGGAACAGAGCAGGAATACTATGAAGACAAGGGGAATCGTCTACGAAATTAACTATTTGTTGTCGCAGAGTTTACATTGTATAAACTGGCCGATGCATGAATGATTCGCTTATAAAACTCGTTTCAGTGCCCAGTTCACTTTGGCATGCACTGCCGTGACTGTAGTGTAGATGATCCCCTTTGAAGAAACTTAATTTTTAGAAACGAATCGTTTGTTAATGCCGAAATAGTAAGTTAGGGTTCGAAGTGCTTAAGCTTCCACCTTGCGTGACTAAAAGATGAAGTCCTTAGAAATACCCGCCAATGAGCGAAAGTGATATGATAATGGCAGAGATGTTCATATACACGTCTTCACGAATGTTTCAACGACGATCAATACCAAAGCCTACCCACTGGCACAACAAACGTTTCTTTTGAAAGCTTGGCGTTATATTCGCCTTTCTTCTTCTTTCTTTGTGTGTGTGTGTGTGTGTGTGTGTGTGTTGCTTGGGCACAATTGATATATATCACAATGCTTAGCAAAAAAGGGACTCATATAAACGCATGAAATTTTATTCAATTGAACTACTGCAGTAATTAGTTTGCGCATTTGCTTTTAGTTGTAAAAAGGGTAGCCTTAAAATGTTTCATTAAATGAACACAAAATGAGCAAAATGTGAGAAGGAAACCAAATAACGAAGAGCTAAAAGACATGGGTGAATAACGTCCCGTTCCCTTCACTTATTCTGAAGTGTGCGATAATTCGTGAAAACGCTGTGCGACACCAGCTCACCCCAACTACCAGCTTTTTGAGCTCTTCAACATTACGCTTGCGCTTGCCCTCGATGCATCCGTTGCGCCAAAATCCTTACTACAAGATGTCCAAAACGCAGCCGCAGAAGGCTATTACTGATGAGTGTCCGGAGTGTAGAGCAAGGAGCGTATATAGGACACAATCGAGGTTTATTACTCGTGAATCGCCTGAGCCAGCTGACAGCATGTGTCTGGGCTAGCTTATAGCTCGAAACCACGGAAGAGGAACGTCGTCTAACTTTGCCTCAACCTGACCTCGTCGTGTTTCTGTTGGGCATATACGACATAACCTGTTGTGCCTTCTCACGCCGCAGATGATTCTTCAGGCCGACCCCCGAGCGCGTCAGCAGCTCCGCGGGCGCAAGCAGGCGCTGGACCGTGCTCTCGAGGGCCTCGGTCAGCACGGCCTCGTCACCGCGGCCGGAGGGAGTGCCGAGACCGCGGGCGAGGCGCCTCTGCTTCACTTAGGCGAGGCTCTTCGTGGACAGCTGGAGTCACTGCTGTCGCGCTGTAAGGTCGGCGCACTGAGGCTGTCGGCCGGGCCCGAGGCTGCGCGCGTCTCCCTCAACCGTGGCCCGGCACCGAGCACGGCGTCGCACCAGCGCCAGCTCAGCTTGCGCCGGGTGCAGGTACAGGAGCGGCTCATCCGCAACAAGACGTTGTTGGACGCCCTCGAACCGGCCGAGCAGGCCGCTAGGGGACTCGAGACGCTGCTCGCGGTGCTCAGGAGGAGGATACAGCTCGACAAGGATGCCCTCTGCCAGGTAAGAGTGTATGCATGCGAAGGTCCATAAAAATAAACCAAAGAATAGAGACAAGCGACAGAAACCGCGGCGGTGGTTAAGTGGTAGGGTGTCCTCCTCCACTGCGGGAGGCATCCGCAGTACCGCTGGGGCTCCAACCAGTTTTGCTAATGGCGAGCGAAGTACTAATTGCGCACAAGTCGAAGGCAGAGATGAGGCTTGAAACACACGCATTCATCTTCTTTTCGTGTTGTTCGCCTTTAGTTTCTATCAAGTCCCACGAACACGCCCGAATAGTCACCTCAGTGAGAGAAGCGCCTCTACCTGGCGCTCGGTAGTGTACGCGTCTCGAGAACGCGGGCTTCTGCTTACCGCTCTCCTCTATAATTCCCTTCGCCCAACAATGCCTCGGCGTCCTTTCTTATGGGTTGTAGAAATCTGCGTCTTTCGTAATCTCAAAACACTTTGATCTCACAAAAAGATGTACTCTGCACGCCTGCTAAATTTAAAAAGCACGTCGTTTGGTAATTGTTCTTAATTTGCCAGTGGTCCATCGCCTTCGCTGAAGTGTGTCCATCGATAGGATTTACTGGAATTTTCTCTAAAGAATGATTCCAGCGCAATAACATTTTTATGAATACGGTACTCTAAAAAAGCTTTTACGCTAGTATTGCTCGTAATATCAGATGCTAGTTAATCGCAATGTTGGATGTATTATTAGCCAGGGCATTGAGTCAATGACATAAATGGTTCATAACCCACAAAAAGCCTTGTGCTTGGTCCGTGTTTATTTTCTTTTGTTCGGCTTAATTAAGTAAGTGAACTCCCTCGCAATAAAGCTCCACTTCATTTATCGTTCTATCATTTTATAACGCTTCTGCTTTATTAAAAATCTAAAACCACACATGGCCATGGAGGTATAAGTTGGCTCCCTGCAAGGTATTGTACTGGGAAGGCCCGTGGGTTTGTGAGCCATAACTTTCTCTATCGAAGCAGCATATCTATTTGCTGATGGAAGCCAAGGCGTTTCTTTTGGAACGCAGTGACTGCGTTCTTTTGTTGGTGGTTCGATCGTGTCATCGTTTTTTTCGCGGTTGTATCCTAAGTTATTCGCGCATACCTACATATACGCTCACTCTCGAAGAACCTTGAGTTGGTAGTTTGCCCACTTTGCGTCGTGTTTTTCCCCGTCCCCTCTCTTGTGTTCTCAAGTGACCAGGTGCGACTTAACCTACACGCATTGGGAGATCTATACAGCCTTTCTATGAACAAAGAAACATGGCTTAGTTTGTAGATCTTGCTCCACAGCCTACGCTCACTTTCGTGCTCAATATTCAAGAGTTAATGATGACTCATATTTATGTAGACAGACCTCTGTAACTTCCATTACCAGCTTTGGTTCCCTGCCAAGAAGTTTTATAAATTAAAGACAACCATTGTTCTTGACTACGACTCCATTCCTGCGTCAAGTTTTCTTCAGCACTGTTCTGTAAAGATAAAAAGCACAAGCAATGTTGCAATTAATATTTAATGTAGCAAGTGAAATTATAAAGATATTCTATTTACTTTTTTTAATGTGGAACTCAGTGTGTATAAATATATGACTGGCGTTTCACTATCAAAATACAGTTTAGTCGGCGCATACTGTCAATTATACTGTGTGTACCATCTTTACTATTTCTCATTATTGGCTGCAACCAACCGTGTTTTCAAAGCCTCTCAAATTACTCGATATGGGAGCGTCGTGCGAATGTGTCGTATAGTACATCGTCCGTTACACTCGGCAAATTGAACGCATCGCCATGACTTCCTCTCCGCTTCGCGCCATTTTATGTACGGCCTTCCTAGGTGTGGCTGGCTTGAGTTTCCGCTTTAGGTCCGCAGCTTGGCGCTGTTAGTTCGTGGTACCAAACGCCAAGAAGTAATCCTATAGTTATTTTGTTAGAACTGGCACTGTATTACTGGTTTCTCAGGTGTAACGTAGACTCCGGACGCTGAAGACCCCGGACGCGTAGACTCCGGACGCTAAATGCTATGAAGACTTGAACGCTGCGCGTTCAAGTCTTCATAGCATTTAGCGGACACCCGACGCCTGCACATGTGTCCGGATAGGCGAGGAGCAGCCGGAGCCTTTCGAGCCACCGAGCGTCTCGAGTGGCAGGGGGGCGGCGAGGCTGATCGCTTGTCTCTTCGTTGCCGCAGTTCACGCAGCTGCGCAAGGAGATCGCCGAGGAGCTGGACGAGGCGGCCGTGTTGGCACCCGTGCTGCTGCGCTACTCTGCCGGTTGCCAGCGGGTGCTCGAGCTGATGCGCGACGTGGACGAAGACGATTCGGACCTGTCGGCCGGATACCACTCGGACTCGGACCAGTCCGGCGTGCCCATGCAGCGAGCGGCGGGGCAGGGCTGCAAGGCCCCTTCGTCGAACTACAGGTCGGTGCCATGAGCAGCTGCGGGTTAACCGAGATCCATCAAGAAACTGCGCGTAGTTTTTAAAACCGTTGTCGAAGTTACTTCCAAGAATGGCATCGAGTGCATGGATGTTTTGGGGGCTTTCACTCTACCTCTCCGTGGTTCTGGACTCTTTATTTATTATTTTTATTTGGACATAGTGTTCAAATCATATACTTCCCGTGGCTGCGCGATATGCACTCTCGGTGGTACTTTGGTTCATTTTCAGCGCCTGCGCGCACAAAAACGTATTTACGCTATTACTATACATATGAATAGTATATGTCAGCCTGTCACGACGCTGACTATGATATACTGGCGAAGATAGCCGTCCAATGGGGAAGCGTACATTTACGAATTAACGAAAGGCTACGTGATTTAGACCCTTGATTCCAGAGTTATTCACGCCTGCAACTTCGTTTTTACTGGGTCTTTACTGATGTATCTTTCGTCCAATATCGGATGTGTTGCTACAGTCTCTCTTTCCCGGTAATGGCTACATGCAATGTTCACATACTTGACCGTTTCCTATACAATGACGTCCATTCGTTGGAGTCTGTTGCGATAGGAATGTTTGTAGAGTAAATCTAGCCGATTCTGATGCTGGGTGTATTAGTATAGTGCAAGAGGAGGAGGCGGGCCAGATGACACTTATGAACTAAAAGCTTTGTAAGGTAGATTTATTTTTCTCATCACTTCGCGCCTCTATCTCAACACATTTAGTTTATCTACACTTGAAAATTTTCATTGAGTGCTTGACTTGCTTGGAAGGAGTCATCTTGAGCGCAATAAATGACCTACCAAGAGCAGCCGGCTTTGCTAAACGCTCCACTGTGGCTTTTCCGTAGAAGACTAAATTTCTGTAAAGGCTTTCTTGAAGGACGTTCGCCCAAGCGGCTCGGCGGCTTTTCGCACTTATGGTTCCCCTTCTTAATGGGGCAAAATTTTTGCTGCACGCTAGAGACCCATGCACGCTTCAGACACCTTAAGTCTATATGTATACAATGCGATTCATTCATTCATTCATTCATTCATTCATTCATTCATTCATTCATTCATTCATTCATTCATTCATTCATTCATTCTTTTCAAACAACTGCCTGCGACTAATAGTCATCGGTTTATTTATTTATTTATTTATTTATTTATTTATTTATTTATTTATTTATTTATTTAAGAAATGCCAGTGCCCGACCGGCATGAAAACCAAGGCACCGCTCAGGAACGAATCGTATGAAAGAAAGGTCTCGGTGAATTTCTAATTATGCCGCTGTTTGAATCACGTACCACCTGTAATGGGTCATAACGTGCCAATCGCGCTACAAAAGCAAGTAAACACGAGCATTGATAAATGGGAATACATCGTAAATTATAAGACGGTGATAGCTCGACCCTGAATTATTATATTCAGAATAACTTACACACGAAACTTTCTCCTCTTTATTTGGCTGCTATACAGGTGTTACAAACTTAACGCTAGCTTATTTAGGTCAGGATAATATCACATTAATTGCCAGATTGGCGGAATTCGGTTCTCTTCTCGCTAAAACTGCCAGAGCAAACGAAAACGAACCAGAGTAGCAACCGATGCATGCCCGCGAACGATGTGCGAGGAAAAATAACTTTCTATACGACTGCCTTTATATCGCTTTTGCTGCGTAGTCTATCTAACTCATTATAGTTTGTCCGCATCACGACAACCGTAGCTTTCGCCGGCACCGAAAGAGCTTGTTAAGGCAAGGTCGAGCCGGGGCATAGTTTGAAAAAGAATTAAAGTTGAGTTTTACTTGCCAAAGGCACACCATTATGAGGCACGCCTCGGGCTCTGGATTAATCTGTAGTTAACTGCGGTTCTTTAACGTTCACCTATATCTAATTACACGGATTCTTCCACCGGGAATTGTACCCGTATCGTTTAGATTAGCAACGCAACGCCTTGCCTCTAAGCCAGCACGGCGGGTTGGGGAGGTCGGGTGAGCTACAACCCTTACAAACATGTGACCATATCGGCAACTGGACACAGCATATGGGACTCTATGTAACAAGTGTCCGTAAATATGACCATTTTGCCCAATTCGTGACAGAGACATATATGGCAATTTTCGTGTATAGGTCTTCTATTGCATTAAATATGACGCTATCCTGTAGTGGGCAAAGATATGACCAACGTGCGGACACGTACATGCCATATATCTACTCGATATACAGCCCAGAATTCCTGGTAATAATGAAGGCACAAATAGCTAGAATCGTCCCGACCAAATACTTCTGGCGACCCCCACTCACACATTTCGGCTGCCTCCTCCTTGCACAACCAAGAGCAAACACAGGTTAATTCCTTATTTCCTTTGTTAAAGCACTCTGCATGAGAGGTGATATCGCTGTTTGATACTCTAAATGGTGTTTAATCTTAGTTACACGTCACTGATGTAAGAAGTTTATGCGCGTTCATTGTGTGTATTTTTGTAACTGCCACAGTAATGTGTTACTATAACCTTCCTTTCTCTACATTTTTTGCATATTTGATTGTTTCATAAACGTTCCATATATTGTACTGACATTTTGTGTTGACCTCCTGCTACGCTCTCAGCAGAGAGTAGCAGTATCGAAAATAAATAAATAAATAAACAAATAAACAAATAAATAAATAAATAAATAAATAAATAAATAAATAAATAAATAAATAAATAAATAAATGTGCCCCATGCCTGATATGGCCATATACAGCATTTCTGTACATATATGGCCACGCTATAACACTCAAGACCATGAGTTGTTTCGTTCAAATCGCAGCTCGAGCTCGAGCGCGATAGGCACCGACGTGCAGTCGTCATCGTCCGAGAGCGCAGCGGCCGAGGAACTCGCCGCTGCACGCCAGACCATCGCGACGCTGCAGCAGCGGCAGCGCGAGCTCCAGGACCGGCTGGCCATCCAGGCGCAGAGGATGGTGGCGCGCGGCGGACGCTTCGAGAGCACGGCGCAGGGCGAGCAGAGGCCCTCGGCGCTGGTGCGACGCTACGGCAGCCTGTACGCTCAGGCGCGCGTCGACACGCTCGACGCGCTCGACTCCATCCCTCAGCTGCGCGACGCCGACGAGCTCAAGAGCAAGCTGCTCTTCTCCGTGGTCGTGGTCAGTACACAAGCTCCTGTCATTTTACTTATTCACTTCGTTTTACCCTCAGAGCTTTATAATAAAGCATTGGGGAGAGGCAAGGAACAAAGAACGCAATAGAATACAGTCAGAGCACTCGCGATATTTTTTTTTTTGTTTTTGTGGGGTTTTACGTCCCAAAACCAGTTCTAATTATGCGAGACGCCGTAGCGGAGGACTCCGGAAATTTCGACCACCTGGGGTTCTTTAACGTGCACTGACATCGCACAGAGCGCTCGCGATACATAATACTGAAAACATACTGATAAACTTAAAGATTTAGGAAATCTAGAAGGCGACACAATGCACAGACAGAACCCGCGAAGAAGACAGACGAAAATAAAACATAACAGCGTCACATGAAGTACAAATCGCGCTACATATTCAGAAAGTCAAATGGAGCGGTTTAAGTCCTCGCGGGACATGTCAGGGTGAGTAATAGTTGTGAATGATGTGCTGATGACGCCTATTGGCGCTTCGGAGTATTCGATGAATAGAAGGTGAACAAAGAATAAAGCACAGGTGATTCCAGTCGAGGCATGTTTTGGGAAGGAAATGTTGCGAATACGTTGAGGTGTTGCTTCGAGGAGTGTGTACTTTGTTGCAGTGACCTAGGCGGGATGAGATGAAGGACACAGGTTGCATTAAACGCGATTTGATTGCCTGATTGCGGCAATATATATATATATATATATATATATATATATATATATATATATATATATATATATATATATATATATATATATATATATATATATATATATATATATATATATATATATACAGAGGCGAAAAATACAGAGGCGAGCCATTTTGCTGTGCGTGGCAAGCGAAGTGAGGCTCAGGCTGGATTTCATGGCAGTTGCACTGGATGTACAATGATAGTTGCTTAGAATTAAACGTGCCGAGCGGTTTCGGTTGGCTTCTACCTCGTTGATGTTACCTGACCGCGATCCCAAACGGATGAGGCACACTTTAGTACAGGACGGATGTAGGTCATATATAAATGTTTCTGTAAAAATGATGGTGCAAGCGAGACGTCCCGTTTGAAGTAACCGAACTTGCGATTGGACTTCGATGTTACGTAGTTGCTTCGATGACAGGGCATATTGGCGCGTTGCCTTCCATGCTATTTCTGCGTGTATTTTTCTCTGCCCTTTCTGCGGCAAGGTGCACTGGCGGAGGAATGTAGGTGGCAGCGGATATGGCAGGGGTTACAGAATCATGATCAGCGGCTTACTGTTCTCCTTGAAAAGGGAATCGTGCAATCATTGCATCCTGCTGTTTCTGAAATGGGATGGGAATTTGGAAGCCAATAAAAGGGACTTCGTAATAAAGTTAAGCGTCGCTCAGCGAGCGATGGAACTGAAAATTTTAGGCGCAGCGTTAAGACCGTGTATATAAGGACGACCTGTGTGGAGTAGAAAGTAAACAGGCATCAGCCGATATTTTGTCATTAAAAGGAAAAATATGGAGCTGGACCAGCTACACAGCCGGTGGTCGTTCAGAGGGGTGGGATGAAAGGCGCAAAAAGAAGCGAAGCGCTGCCGAGGGTGGCAGCATAATGGTGATAATGCGATGAAATTAGGAAGTTTGCAGGCATAAGAAGGAACAGGTTCGCACAACAAACATGTGATTGGAGATCATTAGTACTGATCCATAGTCAGAAGAAGAGGCGTGCAATGCACGTACACAACGGGAAGAAGGGAACAACACGAACGCCGACTATCAACTGAAGCAGAGCACAGAGGCGAAAAAGAAAGAATACACACAACTTATCTGCGCATGCTCAGGAACGGTAGCGCCACCCGTCAAACGTTTGCACGTGCCGGTCTACGCGATAGACAACTGCTAAGGCGTTATATCTGCCTTACCATCTCGCTTACGAACTCGCTCAACTTCCTGTCCTTTGAATTAGTACTGACTTTCGCTCTGCAGTTTACACATATATGCTGATAAGGATGACAATAAAAATAATGATACTGACATTGCAAATCAACGGCACCCATAACTAAATGCCGTTGTCCGCATTAGAGCAAACGGTGAAGCGAAAAGACACAAGGCACCCGTCTGCTTAATTTACACGAAAAAGCACCTATGGAACGGAAACACTGTGAAAGAATTCGGTCGCGCGAAAAGATCATTCAAGGGAGTCTTTGATGCGTTGATGGCTGTCGAAGAAAACTACGAGAGTTCTCTCATCTAATTATACTGCATCAGGTAAGTATACCTTCCCGCGTATTCACACGATGTACCAGGAATACTTGGAATGGAAAACAACAAAAGACGTAACTATCTCAAGAAAAATGTCGCACGACCTCCAATTACATAACTACTCTGACGAGCAAAAAATAAAATAAAAGAATGAATGAATGAATGAATGAATGAATGAATGAATGAATAAATAAATTAATAAATAAAAACAACTCGCGTCCATTTCTATCACAAATCTGATTGGGATTTGGAAACTTGAAACTCCGAAACGGCTGCCAGCAGACGGCCTTATCTGTAGCGAGCGTCTCCCACGTGTACAACTAAATAATAATAATAATAATAATAAGCTGCGTCGTAAAGGTGTATAGAATAAGGGCATCACAATACCTTATATGTCGTCGTCACCCTTTTAGTCTAACAGGGCGAAAAAAGAAGGACGAGGAAACATCTGCTGTTATACTTGCGCACAAAAGTGTTCTCACTCGAAATAGATCGGAGTGGCGGCAGCTTGGTTATGTAGGAGCAGCCTTTTATTCTTTACTTTTAATACATTTCGAGGGTGCATACAGTGTTCCCCGATAGAGCACTATTATAAAGAGCTTCATCACAGCAGCGTGCGAATTTCCCCTGTGGAATGGAGTGTCTCAACGGGTCGAATAGACCATTTTCATAATTGTAAAGCTAGCGTCCCTGCGATGCAGGTTGCCCTACTAATGGCGGCGTAGGCAATCCTGCAGACAGCGTTTACAAGCATAGTGTGCTTGTGATCGGGCATGTAAAATGTCGACTCAGCCCTTCTTATACAAACATGCACAAAAAGCGGGCCTCAGCATGTGTAACTTGAATTTTTACAACATTTAAATCAAGACAGCTGTCGCCATTACTAGGGCAAAAGTACAGTGCAGAGAAGCGCACTTGCGAGTTAGGAAAAGGGTGTATACAATTCAGCAAGTTTTCTACGTATAATATCCCGACCTTTACGCTTGCGTGCTCGCGGTGTAAGATATAATCGCGATAGAAAGGAAAAAGAAAACATATCATTTTCCTCCGTGGTCGCTTTTGATGAGAGGCAGAACGTCACTGACCTTGATTAGTGTCTACCACAACGCCCTGTCAGCCACCTATTCATTGCTAGTAGCCTTTGAAATTTTCATTGACTCTGCAACTTGCCATATTTCGCGTCCGGTTGTCACCAAAGCACGGCCGGTCTGAATTCGCGCTCTCGCTCCTCGTACAAAAAAGCACGAGCGAGCGCGTCCAGACCGGCCGTGACCAGAGGTCCACTTCTGCATATACATTTCAGCAGCTAGTTTTGGGTTTTCACAAGGATTACCTAGCTTCCTTATGATAAATCACTTATAATACCAGAGTGTTGTGAGCCATTTTGCAATGGCGGTTGTGTGTTTCTGAAACTGTCATAGGTTTTCTTTTCTCTGTCTCTGTCTTTTTTAATAGTAGCTGTCTTAGGCATATGTATTGGTGTACGACTTCTAATATCTGCTTTTCAATCGTGAAGGTTCGTTTTCTTTTTTTCCTTTTTTTTCGTGCCACGTAACATTTTCTTTGTTTTCTGCATGCCCATCCTTAATCCTACCTTAGCGCCTTTCTTTCTTTCTTTCTTTCTTTCTTTCTTTCTTTCTTTCTTTCTTTCTTTCTTCTTCTCTTCCTTCTTTCTTTCTTTCTTTCTTTTGGTACTACGAGCTGCAATTTGGCCGCAAGCCGAGCCCGTTACGCCCCTTTTGAGGATTTCCCACCCGTCGCTTGCATCTTGATATCATTATTGAAGTCGCGACAGTTTTCTTATAATGTAGAAGGAATGATCTCCAAAGCACTAATATCTACGCACTCTGAGAAAAATAGGAAAGAAGGCGTGCACTGCAAAGTGAGTGCCTGAGTGAATAGCTGGGTGAGGTCCATGCGTTTAGTGGTCCGTGCGAACACTCCCGCAAAGATGCTTAACACTACGTCTTGCCCTACTCCTCGGGGCGCCCCGGCACGGTGGTCTAGTGGTTATGGCACTCGGCCGCTGATCCGAAGGTCGCGGGATCGAATCCCGGCCGCGGCGGCTGCATTTCGATGGAGGCGAAATGTTGAGGCCCGTGTGCTGTGCGATGTCAGTGCACGTTAAAGAACCCCAGGTGGTCGAAATTTCCGGAGACCTCCACTACGGCGTCTCTCATAATCAGAGCTGGTTTTGGGACGTAAAACCCCACAAATCAAATCAACTCCTCGGGGCAGCGGAACAGCCGGGAGGCAACAGGAGGCTTGATTCTTGTGCACGTGACTGACGGGTGGTTTCAATTTTCAGAGCCGCATGAGGCGCGCTATGGAACGCTAGCGTCCTCTGTCGAGCACGACTGTGATCTATTTCGAAGGCGAGCAGCCACGGATGCGTGGAGGCGCAGTGCGAAGGACGAAAGTTGCGGCTTCAGTTCAATATGGCTTCAGAAATGACTTTGCTAGCATCGCCATGCACTCGCATACATTCCTAAATCATGTATGATAAAGACCCTTAAAGGACACATGTACGATAAAGAAGAGGAAAAGCCGTCACGTCATAAAACAAAAGCTACTCGCGCCTGCACGAGAGACTATACCTGGGTACAGGTCAAGAAAAAAGCGACTTCTGCCTGTCAAAGGACTCCCCTCCAGCCAATGGTGCCGCTCTGTCAACGTGACGTCGCGGTAGACCCTCTCCGCGCCGTGCTCAAGAGAGGAATCAGAGCGTGGCGCGGAGAGGGTCTACAGCGACGTCACGTTGACAGAGCGGCACCATTGGCTGGAGGGGGGTCCTTTGAGGCAGAAGCCGCTTTTTTTCTTGACCTGTACCCGAGTACAGCGAGAGTACAGCTCTGTGATCCTTATGCGTGGCCCACTTGTAGCGCAGCGCATATGAGGGGCGTCGCATTATTTGATCATTAAGACTGAAACCGTCACTGGCCAATGAGATGCTGAATGCGACCGTCCGACTATGGTGGTGCCAAACTCGGTGGTACCACCAACACCCTAACTGGCGTCTCCTTCACTTGTACTCACCGAAATTGACACGGAAGAGTACGAATGTATGACGAACGTGACTGACAGCTCATGGAATCAATAACTTGACATGCTGCGCATTTTCATCATAATTAATGATAGTGACTGTCGCGTTCTGCAGCGTGATCTCAACTCGGTTAATCAGTGGTGTAGCAAGAGTAACATGGCCTTAAGCCTAAATAAGACAGTTTTCATGACATTTACGAAGAAAAAAAAATCATCTTCAGAACACCTTGGATAACGTTCCGTTGCCGCAAGGGCCACTATATAAATATTTGGGAGTGTATTTTATGTCTTATTTAAAATGGCATGTTCACGTTGATGACATATTTCAAGTGCAGGAAGGTCATTATGGTTTTTTATGGCGTAATGCAAAATATTTCAATATAGCTACTAAGGATCTTCCTTTCAAGACGTTCGTCAGGTCTGTTTTGAGAATACACAAGGGAGGTATGGTAATTATCCCCCGATGGTTGGCGACAAAGAATTTGCTTAAAGACTGCAAAATTTAGCTGCAATGTTTCGGACCCGAAATTATAGTTTCGGCTTTAGTGATACACTAAGGTCCCTCGATTTTCCCCTTTTTTATAAGTATCAACAACTACCTCCTCTCCCGGCCCTTCTCGCAGGCAGCCCGAGTCGGCGGTCATGTTCTTCCTAAACACTTGGAGTAGAGTATGTACTTGCAGATAGCGTCCGGCCCTCAACATACACGTTCCTATCAAATATGATAGTGAACGCGCCAAATATAAGAAAACACGTGCTGAAACGCATAACTTTCTCTGACATTCTCTCGCTGCGGCATTCAAGCAGCAGCTTTAGGAAGAGCATGACAGCCAAACGCAACGCCGACATATGACATGCCATCGGTGACACATCAAAGCTTTTTGTCGCTCAAGAAAAGTTAAAGAAGATATCTAGGGACTTTATGCTAGAGAAGGTAAGGCTTAACTTAAGTGGGAATCTCCAGATATCCCAGGAGAAAAGTTCCCTTAAAACTGTTTCATATTACGTTTCACTCGGAAATGGGCATTGATCGGCAACCATACCCACTCAAGCTTTATTACGTATCAACATGAGGCGATCATCCACACAAAGTACGCGAAGCATTTTGCAGTACAGACTCCTTAAAATGTACTTCTTCCCAAGAAAAAATACGGAAGTGGAATAGATTGCCATATATAGTGTGGTTGATGAAGTGTCGAATACGTTGCATGTTTTGCTGAAGTAGCGGAACACTACAGTCCATTGTTTTTCTCTGCATACTGGGTTGTGTAGGTGATTCTTTTATTATAGTACTTAATATTTCTTCTCCAATATTTATATTTGATGATGTATAAATTTGTTCATATTATATAGTCCCCCCTCACTGTAACGCCTGTAGTGACGCTACAGGTATTTCGTAAACAAATAAAAAATAAACAAATATAATCACGCGTGGCTCACTTCGGCATTCTTCGGCCAGGGGTACGCGGCTACGAGACACACGTAACTGAATGTTAACCATTTACGGCCTATTTTAATCAAGGAACAGTCAAAATAGATGCCGCGCATAGAGCATCGCAACAAGTACCCAAGCATAGTCAAGAGATCGGCGAAAGCTCATCTGGTCAGGTAACGTGTTGTCCACAATGAAAGTTGCGGTCACTGACCAAGTCAAAAAACACAGTTTGACGTTTCAGAACCTGCGCAGGTTCCTTGTTCACAATGCAGCGGACGAGCCTTCAAGAGTTCGACGAAAGCTCGTCTGGTCGGGTAGCACGTTGCGCACAATGGAAGTTATGGTCAGTGACCGCAAGTTTCATTGTGTACAAGTGCCCAAGCAGTAGTCCTAAAAGAATGACAAAGAAAAACGTCAAATAATCTTTGTGACATTGTGAAATGTCCTTCGCAGTCAAGTCATCTTAGCGTGTGATAAGGACCCGGTGAATTTTCCTTATCCGTTCCAGAAGAGAAATGCCCCGCCACGGTGGTCTAGTGTCTATGGTACTCGGCTGCTGATCCGAGGGTCGCGGGATCGAATCCCGGCCGCGGCGGCTGCATTTCGATTGAGGCGAAATGTTGAGGTCCGTGTGCTGTGAAATGTCAGTGCACGTTAAAGAACCCCAGGTGGTCGAAGTTTCCGGAGCCCTCCACTACGGCGTCTCTCATAATACTGGCTTTGGGACGTTAAACCTCACAAATCCAGAAGAGAAATTTGGGCTAGTTGGTGGAAAGTCATCGCTGGCGAACAGCGCCGACTAGACGAGGACGGAGGAAGAGCACGACGCAAGTGCTGAACACTCAACTACATAATAATAATAATAATAATAATAATAATAATAATAATAATAATAATAATAATAATAATAATCGAAGAAACATTAAAATACTCAGCAGCCGACGTGGTCACATGACAAACCATCGCATATGCGCAACAGAGTTATCAGAATGCGCTATCTAATTGATGGATTAATATCGTATCCGTTAATTGGTCAAACTTGGTCAACATTTTGTAGCTGCCTGGACCTTTTGCATTGCACGCCTGCTGCCGAGCTTGTACAGTGATCATTGTTCACTTAGAGAGCGACTAATGAGGAAGATTTGGCGAGTCATGTGTGCGACGTTAGTTAATTGTGTGCGTGCATGTGTTACCAAAAAGAGGGCACCCTAAATTTGATAAACTTTGTCTTGACATAGCTAGCTCTGTATCGGAGCTATAACATTCCCGTTACTCCTTTCCACCCCACAACCAGAAACTGCTCTCTCACCTAGCTGCGCCGCTTAAGTAAGAACAATCCGAGGAATACGTTCCTTCGCAGTTATCGAATTCCAAGGCGGAACGGGTATCACGCATTCTCGGCCGAGAGTTTCTAAGAAACCCGTAATCGCGAGGAGCCGTCATGTCTAGTTATCGGTCGCAAACTGAATCGCAATTCACGCATTCTCAATCCTCGTACTTGAAATCCGCGGTTTACACACCTGGCAGAAAATCATTACTTGGTATTCGAACAGTTGTCACGACTTGTGGCTATGATATTCCAGTGTGTGCTCGCGGCTATGCTGTTTAAATAGGACGTAAGGATGATTAAAAATGAATAGGATGATTAAATAGGACGTAGTAGTATGTCGTTTTGATTTGATGTAACCTACCTACTGTATTTTACTGTATGTTACCTTACTTAGTGTATGTATGTATGTATGTATGTATGTATGTATGTATGTATGTATGTATGTATGTATGTATGTATGTATGTATGTATGTATGTATGTATGTATGTACATTCTACATTCTAATTTTAGTTGTGCTGCAATGCATAGCGTTTTTTTATGTAGTAGTATGGATCTAACTGTGTACTATGTATAATGCTCAGCTGAATGTGTATATGACCACTCCCGCTTGGGCCTCTAAATAAGCCTGCAGTATAAATAAATAAATAAATAAATAAATAAATAAATAAATAAATAAATAAATAAATAAAAGGCAAGCTATAGACCATGGCGCAGCACCATTCGTCGTTCTCGCCAACCATGGGCCGTTTGGTTTTTGACAGCATCACAGGATGGTTTAAAAACAACGTTTTCGCTGCTGTCACACATTGGGACATAAAGTGTAAAGCGTTCGGATCGCTGCAGCGAGAATTTCTCCAATGAGGTAAACGTTCGTCAGGCATGCTCGGAGAACAGAAAAGCCGATTTTATCTCCTGGATAGGCTACTGAGCTTGCCGATAGTATTTCACTAACAACATTCAAGCTGAAGCCAACGAGTGAAGGCTCCGCTGGAAGCTCAGCACCATCATAGAACAAGTTGTCATAAGCCGCTCTCAAGTGCCCTCAGAGAAGGAAGTTTACCTGAGCTACTCCTTGGATTTGCACTGGTTCGCTGCGAAAGACGCCGTGGTAGGACTTGTAACGTCGTCATTGTATGCGCGTGTGTTATGCCCACTTGTCGTCATTTCTTGTTCGAATCGCCGGAACCTTTCACAGAACGTAAGGTTCTCTTTGACGCGCGCAAGCGCGGGGCAGCACCGTCATATGGTAGCGCGTGATGTTTTGAAGGAAACTGTACAGTCAAGAAAATCTTCCGGTGAGGGGGTCGTCTCGGATGTCTTCAACAAACTTATTCGTAGCTCACGAATCAGTTGCCTAAAGAAATGACCCGTCATGCAGTCGAAACTATTAATTAGGGCAGGGCAGAGGGATAGAAAAAGAAAATGTGGGGTGGTGGAGAGAGAGAGAGAGAGAGACGAGCGCTTATATGAACGTCACGTTGTACTGAAACAGTGCGCTTAGACCCTTGGCCTGGGACCGAGTTCGCAATGGTTTGCGCTTGTGAAAGGTGTTGGTCACTTAGTGGTCGCTTTCCAATGTATGGTTTGTGCTATCGAGAGAAAAGGTGCGCTGTATACCTGACTGATATTTCACTGCAGTTGCCGTCACTTATACGTGTGCCTTACCGCTCCTGACGAAATGTGAACCATATATGTTACAGATACTTCCGTGTTGTTACAATACCAATACAATCAGAACAAGTCATCTGACGTCCTTCCTGAGCCATACGGGGGACAAATTGATCAGGGACCTCGCAAAATAATAAGGGATGCTGAATTCTTGCACGAAATTATGAACGCTTTGAGATTAAGAGTAGCGCTTCTCTCAGCGTAATTTGCATTCATCACGACATTGGTACAATCAGTATTCTTCATGTCCTAATGACTAACCTCCCTGTCTTTCCTCCTTTCCTCCCTCCTCTTTCATGTCCTAAAGTGCTGATAGAGATAATGACGCCAGTGCGAATTTATTCTTCCGGCTGCAAACTTCTCTACCCACGAACAAGACGAAGCCTGCCGTCTTATTCATGGAAGGACGTAATGCCCATATTCGTCATACATTCATGCAGTGCCATGCAACTTGTGGTATATATCAAGTGAATGAGACAACCACGAGGGCGTCGAGGCGTAGGGGGGATTTTTTCATCACCTGTGGCGTATGCCCCCATACCACTGGCCAAGTTATGCGGGTATGCGTTATTGGAGCTGGTATGGTAGTGTTCAGTGTTTATCAACCCTGGAAGACCTAAATCATCATCAAGAAGTGCATGAGAACGCACTTTGCGTGACTTAATAGAAGGACGTGCCGGATGTTACAGAAAACGATTTTAATCGAGTTATCACACAAGCAGCAAAAGGGAGTACTTTGTGACTTTCGTCAGATAATATTTTAGAGTTTTGTGATGTAACGACCCACAGCAACCAACCTCGCAGTTCACATCGTGCTTCAGTTTGGTCATAGCCGCCAGCGTGCTAAAGGTGATCGCTGAACCAGGGACCAGAAGATGATCGTTACTACGATTACTCGAAAGTAACAATAAATAAGGGTACAAACTCGCCCAGCTTTCAAGTAAGTAACGGTATTTGTCGTGTAGATCGCTTAACATTCACATTAACATTAGCTGTGGTGGTTGTGCTTGTATGACAACTTCGTTTTACGCTCTCTTTCACAAGGTGGAATGGAGGTTGATTATGTGTATTTCAAAATACGTGATTTCTTCCAACAAAGTTCTACGAGGCACGAGATTTACGAAAACGCTTAGTAGCTCGGGGCAGGCAGTCTCAAAACAGGAGTTTCAGTGCGGCATAGAGCATAGACAGTGAGCCCATAGAAGCTCCACATGTGCAATTTGTCCTAAAGCTCATTGCCCTAAAACTTCCACAGTATAGTGCGCATACTGTTACTGTTTTTTAATGTACAGTTTATATTTCACTTCTTATCAGCTCTGCATAACCACAGTGTTGTTGCCTCGTCGAGCATGCATTAACCATGGCGGCTCTTTTGCAGATGCCGCCATCTTTCTTGTAATTAAAGAAGAAGAAACGAAAAGCATTTATTGCTTCATGCTGTAGCGTTCCTTTCGAATCTATGGAGAACGCGAAAAATGACAGCCGTCGTTGCATTGCCTTCTGATCTATGACGACTGGTGGTCACACTGGTGTGCCAGTTCTGCAGCCCACACCTCGGGAACCCCATGTACAGACTGCGTATACGTGTCTGTCTGCCTCTTTGCAGCTGGGTTTCCGGTCGGTACAAAACAGCGTGAGCGAGATGAAGGCCCAAGTGCGGCGCGCCCTGCAGATCCCGGCGCAGCTGAGCAGCGACCCACGAGTGCTCGAGCTCGATGCCAGTGTGGACGACTACCTGCGCGCCAACCCGGACGCGTGCGACGTGTCCCGGAATGTCGAGGTACGATCGCTACA
Organism: Hyalomma asiaticum; assembly: GCA_013339685.2. NCBI lineage: Eukaryota > Metazoa > Arthropoda > Arachnida > Ixodida > Ixodidae > Hyalomma > Hyalomma asiaticum. Next base: position 322,296,219 of record CM023481.1, read on the forward strand.
AGAGGGTGCAGTGCGTTGCTCTGCCTCCCGACGACCTGAATTGGAAGGGCCCGATGTCGTATCACGCTTGCAACGTCCGCAAATAGACAGCGCAACGAGCACGATTGGTGTCAGAGGTCCGTGTCAGTGCTCATCGACGGCCGTGAGACCGTGCGCAGGAATACGAATGCCGCTTACAAAATTGTTCGTCATCGACTTATCCCCGATGCTATCATCCACTGTAATGCCGATACCGTACCAGGGAGTACGGAATACTATTCTGTGTTGGTTCTCCCTAATTGGTCACTTCTGCCTGTCAAGGATGGAATGACCAATGAGGGATTCGCGGTTGGTCAGGGATTGGTCAATTCTGTCTATCAAGGCAGAATTGTCCAATCAGGGAGGATCAGCGCGGAATAGTATTCTGTGTTCCGTATTACGGTAGAGGCCGGCTGTACGCCATCGTTTGTCTAATGTGCGGGACGTGCAAAAAGTGTTGACGGCCGATAACACGAAACTTTGTGTTCATAGGAGCTCTCTGTGATTGGTTAGCTGCCGTTGTTACTATTTCGTTCAACGTCCCCGCTGACTGGCAGTTGCTCTTAAGATCACTTTTTTGGCGTAAAAGCTTATTGTGAATCGTGGCTAGGCGCTGCAGCGATTTGTAAAACAATCTGGCGACTCGTCAGGGTTTTCGCTACTATAGACTTGAGGCTTGTTCACAAAAACGTTCTGACGCTGCAGCTGCTCGCTTTTACGAGTACTTGCACCCAATCGAGATGCCGGACCTATTATTAGAGAAAGCGTGAATTCGGCCCCAGAATTAGAATTTTATATGCTTCCTTGAGTTACTAAAATATAACAAATAAGTGAAAGTGAACAAGTTACAAAAAAGAAAAAAGATAGTGCGTCCAATATGACGATTGGTTGGAAACTGGTCTTATCAATTGTCATAACATTAGAAATTAGTGAATATCGGCTCTGGGATCTAATTAACAAATATTCGCTTTCACAAATGTCATTTTGCTGAACGCATTTGCTAATAGCATGCTCAGTGTCATGACTGCCTGACGTTCGCTCTCATGAAAACGAAAAACAATAGCGTTTTGTGGGAAGGATCTTTCATTCAGGCACTGTACTAAAAAAATTATCCTCTGGGGCGTAGTTTATCCGTAAAAAAATCGCCATGTGCTTTGTTCTTGTGTCTTTATTTTTCTGAAAACTCTGCACCGCTATTTTGTTGTCAAGAATGCTATGTCTCCTGGATTCCTGGATTCCTGGATAGTGCGTATTTCATTCTTCACAAGAAAGTACCAAGGATGCAGCATTGAAGCAAGGAAAGGCTCGAAAGGCAGATAACGGTTATTGCTCAGGTACAAGATAAGCTTGAGGGCAGTGCCTCTCTCACAATACGTCGCAACGCTTCCGGTGCGTTATGCTTGTTGGCGCTGCTGCTGCGCTGTGTGGTGCAGAAACCTTCTCAGGCGCCTTTGTAGGAGCTTTTGATAACTTCACGTCACGTCCTTCATGCCTTGCAGCGCTGTAGTGAAGTATGGTGTGCTATATGACAGTCAACTGTCTTCCATGTCTTCGCATACCAATAAAGTAAGAAAACAAGCCAAAAAGCAAACATAAAATGTAAATACAAGAAGGCTTAGCTTATACATGCAACACCTAAAAAAAAGAGAAAGAAACAATGCGTCGAACATTCGAAAGGAGAGAAAAAAGATTAGATAACGGTGACGAAGACAATGCAACGCGTCGCGCAACAATATAAGCGCGACAGAAGCACAATCTGGTGGTCCTCCTCAATTCCTTGCCAGCATCTAGGACAGCGATAAATAATTCAGTGTTTGTCCCTCGGATTCCCGCTAACTGTATAGACAGATGAACTCTCGCTATATGCAGCCTATAGGTAGTTTATCCTAAATCGTGACGTTCTCATCCGTGGTTTGTACTTTTGCTACGCTGCAGGAAGTGTGCGCGCAGATCTGGGCGACGCTGTACGACTACCCGTGCCTGAAGGGTTGCGCGGGCCTGACGCGATACGTGTGCGACTGCGTGCGGCTCGCCTGGGCGCTCAGCGTCCACGGGTTCGCGCTCGAGTTCGAGACGCGTGCCTTTAGGCGGGAGCTGCACGTACGCTTCCACACGTCCGACCACCGGTCGGAGCGCATTCGCACCTACCTCTGGCCAGCACTGCTGCAAGCGCCGAGGGGACCCTGCGTCCACAAGGGCGTCGTCATCACCTGAGCGGAGTCTTCACGTCCACCGTGGCCGCAATCTGGCGTCGAGTTTTTGATGAGCGTCACAGCTACGGCTGTCACGTGGTGCGAGACCGCATGTGCCTTTGTGGGCGCCTACATACGGGGCTCACAGCGTCACCAGAAAGAAAACCACCACGGGCGCCGTCAAAATGTTTGCCCGTGCTACTACGAGAAGAATTTTTGTACAGAATTTACTATCGAGAGTGTGTGCGCAAGGAAGTAAGAGTGCTGCGTAAAGTGCAATAGCAACCAGCTCGGTTGTGCGGTCTATAAAACAGCGAGCGAAGATCAGGTTCACGAATCAGCTTCCACTGCCGAGGACTTTTTAACAAAGCTGTTATACAAAGTGTTACTGGCGTGCAAGTTGCTTACTACACGTTCTATTCGGGCAAAGCTCGGTGGGAGGCATGAGAAAGTATTACGTGCTGAAGGCTGATTCGCACAAATGCTTCATAATTGACGCAAATGATGCTCACTGTCGCAGTATAGAGAAGTGTTCCAGCGGTCCGTGGTTACTGGCTTACTTTAAGCACTATAGGCTGATTACCGAATAACTCTCACGTGCTCGCACCATGGCACCATGAGCGCCTTAACTGATGTTGCGACGAGGTTTATGTACGGATCACATGATTCCAATAACATTAGTATAATGAATGTTCCACTAATCAAGAAGAGGCAGCTAATGTAGAGAACGAGAGTCTCTAAAAAGAAAAGAAGGAGAATGGAGTACATGTTTCAGGAACAAGGTGTACGTGAAGTCTTCAGAAATGGTTACAGAGTACGGAACCTCCGTCTATGCTGCTGGAATAAGACATAAGGCTTTAGATCGTTAAGGTTAACGAGTTTTGAGACTAGATTCAAATTGACCGTGAGGTCGAGGATCAAACAGAAGACTTCGTTAAGTGACGACACCAGCCCGAAGCGTCTGTATTTCTGGAGGCGGCATCATAGCAGCCCTAACATGTTATGCTGCGTGAACGTTCTCTTGGGCTGTTACGTTGCACGCATTAACGTATTAACGTATCCACGATGAAACTCATTCGATTATGCTAATTGTAATGGATACGAGGATCTTTTTACGAAGTCGTTGAAGAAAACCACTGCCGAGTTAAGCGCGGATGCAAATCGGGCCTCGCTCTCTGTGCTGGTGATCGCATAGTTAGGCGAAACCGCATGAGTTCTAGGAACCCAAGCTTTCTTACGTGACGTCTGAAAGAAATCGCTGCTTAACCGAGCTACAGGAATTCATTATCATAGCATTCTAGCACTGACACGTTCAATAGTGCTAACACGCCCCACTAGGCACGAACCATGACGTACACGCGTTGTGCAAGGAACGTGCTCAAGCCATGTGTGCGTTGGCTAGTGTTTATCAAAATCACTGAACTTGCTGACTTTTTTATATGAGAGACTTGACTGTGTGTATGTATATATATATAACTCAAAAGCTGTTTTTCTTCTTCATCTTTTTATGTTTGTCAGCAAGCTCATTGTTCCTCTGGACGTCGTGTAAATTCATTCCACTATTTAGCTTTTTTTTAATTGTTTTTTTTTCACTAACGTAAAGCTGAAAAGAAAGTGTTTTCTTTCTAGAAACGCGTGTGCTTTTTCTCGATGCACGAGCCTAATTTATTCGCGACGGGCTTATTTAATGCCTAAGCACTCTTCATCGACCTTGCTCGGGCTAGGACAAGAACACTAGAGTGTGGCAAAGAAAATTCAGCCTAAACCGCAAGACCATTTGGAACATTGCTGGTTCGAACATGTATGTCAAGGACAAGCCTGTACGAAATGAGATGCTGGTAAATGATCACTTCAATCAATTACATATTTTGCCAACTCCTTAATTAATCGAATGCATTTTTACTCGGTACCTCTCACTGTAATTCAATTACCACTGTTCAGTAATTACTTACGTGTATCTGGTTAAAGTATCGACAAGAAGCTATAGCATGTGCCGCGTGTCTGAACGCTCGAGTTTCATGGAAACTATATAGAAGTACGGCCGCTGCAGTGACACGAACGGCCTGCAGCGGCTGTTCATTTTCAAACAGGCTAACTCGGCGCTTTGTATTTGTTTGCTCATTTTATAACTCTCCTCCAGACGTTGGCCTGTACTAATTGAAACCGTGCAGCTATGGCTCGATGGCGATCGCCACTTCGCCTATACATAGCTCTATAAGCGTGTTTATCGGAGGTAAGCGAGGTAAGCGGAGGACCCGAACGGTAGCATCGCGGCAATGTAACCACGATCTTGTGCGCAAGGTATTCGTGAGTTACAACATTGCACGCCACTCTCTCCTGTATACGGGCAATGGGCAAATTTCCAGTGTAAGTGCTGACGCTCTACAAGGGAGCAAAGAAGATCGACTAAATTTTTTTAAATGAGTTGTTCAAGGGGATAAAGGCGATACGAAGTGCTGCAGAGGACGCAGTGAAACAGTCCGGCCAGCTTGTTCTATTGACAGTATACTTAGAGTGTTAATAAAAGTTCAGGGAAAACTAACGCAAAGTAATCGATGGCTTTACGATAACTCCCCGTTTGCTTCTTGGGGTAGTGTAGTTGCCGCTACAGTGATTTAAACTTTTTAATGAAGTCATTGTATTTACAATCGATTGTTATTTTCTTTACTGTAACGTGTACAAATCTCGTTATAATGAATAATTGAGTGTTGTTACGTGATCATGAGTACTGTATGGAGACCTGTTCATCGCAGCCACGAACACTCTAGAAAACGAAATGGGTCAACGGTTTCCGCAAGTGCCATAGAAATTTTGTTGAGCGTCAAGCAACTTGCCCGTCAGATATACGAATGCTGCGTCTTCGAGGTCTCGCACATGCCTTTCTGTGAATCATATTTATTCTCGCCATACTGAACGAATCTTTGTGCCAAACTGTTCAATAAAACACCCTTTATACGTCTGCATATGCCTCCCTTTTCTCGACAAAGCCAAAAGCGCCCGCGGCGCTATATAGCGCGTCTCTAAAAATGGCGCGCAGCCGCTATCTTTCTTATCAGGGACCCGGACGTGGAAAACCCAACCTCTTTCTCGGTATTCAGGGGGAAAAATATGGCCCCTAACACTGCCATTTTTTGTCGCTCTTATTAAGATACAAAACAAAAAAAAATTAATATGCCGGCTCCTGAGCCGAGTGTTTCCATTGCCCACCATATGTTATCGGGCAGTATCGACAAACTATCTTCGCGCTCTCACTGGCGCCCTCTCTTCTTCGAGCCGCTATCATTCGATAAGGACAGGCGCGCCCCTGCGGACAGCTTCCGGCGGGAGCCTGTCGCAACACCAAAAGAAAACTAAGGTAAGTCGCCACATCTTTCTCGACTTCAATTAGAGCAGATTGTACTCTTCATGTGCATGGTTCCGCGTATACGATCAAGCCCCTCGGGACCAACTGCGCATTCTGTGTCAGTGTATATAAGCGCACTTGGGGCACCGAAGCCTGTGAAAGCGCATAGAGCGTTATGTTACACGAAATTGTGCTGCTAATGGTGCTGCTCACATATTGTAAGGTTTGGAGCAAGCATTGCTGTAAGTAATTGTAAATAAAAGGTAAAAAAAAAAACGTGTCTTTACGGCCATGCACGCTCGCCGGGATCATGCAGTCGGTCAGCGACGCCGTCGATTACACAGTCCGAAGCGCCTTCGGCCATGCCGCGACGCGGCCTTGCCCTCCAGCAACGGCGCTCGTTGTCAGAACAACGTGCTCCGATAACTCGTGGATCGCCGCGGTTGGTACAGGAGACATTTGGAGCGTTTAGGCTAATTATGGCAGCGGCACGGCATACTTGAAGCACCAACCTTCGTGCAAGGTACGCAATGTGAAGAACTAGTGGGCTGGCAATTTACGCATTTTTTTTTTTTTGGTAGCCTGGAAACCGCGGGGACTGCACGCGTTGCCAGTTTGGCTGGAGCATCGCAATCTTTTCGCAATACAAGGAGAGAACGTATTCCTTCCCAACGACGCCGCTAAATCAGCTGCTCTCAATGACTCTGCACAGGGGACTATACAGGATTTTTCCGAGAGATACGGGTCAGCTTATGGCAAGTTTGACACCTAAAGCTGAACATGGGGTGTCAGCAACCAAAGAAACCGACGCGCGCTTTCAGATACAACAGAGTGTATTTGACTCAAATACGTCTTTCTTTTTTCTTTCTTTTCTTTTTTATTTCTTTTTAGAAGTAAGTATATGTTCACAAATTAAGAGGGCGGTGAGGGTCGGGATATCTGGACCACCCCTCTGGATCTGCCATGAACCTGCACATTTCTCCAACTTCCCTGATTTGTATCGAACTCCCGCGGAACAGTCATAGCCTAAATTCACTGTAGTTGCACAAAGAAGATAAAAGAAGCTGTGCACAAAAGCTGCCCCAATATAGCAGAGTGATATGAACCCACAATCATCCCGTGCATCTTTTACGGTCTGGTGCAATATACACCAGGCTGTAAAAATGTAAAAAAAGAGAGAAGAAAAACGCGCATTCTGCAAAACAATAACAGAGTACGCATAGATTAGCAAAATGCATAACGTGCTTCGAATAATATGAGAACTGCAATAGAGGACTACGTCACGACACACAAATAGAAATGAATAATTTACCTCAATCACTTCCGTTTTCAACACTTATAAGGTGTAGCTGTTGAAACACTAACTGAACTCGGGCGGAATTCACAAAACCTTTCTTTGGTAAGTGCACGGCTGTAGCAATAGGCCATACGCATAGGATACGCATAAGGATACGCATAGCAATACGCATAAGGATTGGCTGTAGTTGCTGCTTACGAACAATTCTACAGCTTAAACGTTTTGGTTAATACTGGGTGAGTGAGTTCTGTTGCATTCATTCCAAAGAGCCGGCAACTGTTTTAATTATTTTCCTTTGGAGTAGCTCGTTTAAACAATAACCATCTTTCGCGTTTTGTTATGTAGGAATCAACAAAACATTTCGCGTGGAAGGGATGTTTGACAGTGAACGGTTACAATCGGCTAATAACATCTCCGACATCATTATTGGCTATGAACTGTTCTTAGGAACACCTTTAGCACGAGACTATTTTTACGCATGCGCGAGCTCGTGTCTTCTGTTAGTGTCTGTACTAACCTGTTCTGAATTTATTCGTTCGTTTTCTTTCATCCTGCTTCATCTGCATGATTATCACGTCGGCGTAAATAGAAGCGATGCAGTTAATGGGGCAATGCAGTTTATCGCCTTTCTTTCGCTCATCGCTGACGTCATTGTAAACGCGAATGCTTCCGTTTTACCTTTCGAAGTAATGCGGTCACCCTTTTTTGTGGGACAGCGTGTCAGCGTGACATTTGCCTTCGACAACTGAGTCATCAAACTGAGGTAAAATTAGGTTTGAACACTACGCTATGAACGCGTTTATGCAGGGCACACGCAGCTTCTGCAGTTGTCATTTTGCTTGTGACATCGCTCCTCTCCCGTCTGCTTAAAGCTTCGCACTGCTCCAAATTGTAGGTTTGTGCCATTTTATGATGTATTATTCGTATTCTTTGAAAGTACGAGGGATATTTTTTTTTAAGTTCCCATTCGTGGCGAAATCGAAAGTACAGTCCAATTGAAAATTATTTTATTTGAAACATTTAGACGTGCGTTCCAGCTGCCAACCCACATGGTCGTCGCTCCGATCGAGACAACTGTCGTAGAGTGGTACTAACTCTCCTATGCCGTTTCTTATTCGTTCCCACCAGACGTACGGTCTTAGACGTCGCTAAATACAAACATACACATTGCTCGAATGATACTGGAACATTGTTCTCAATCATATGACCGGCTGGCGATGCTCCAGGTAGATTTAGCTAAGGCATTCGATCGGGTTTGTCATTCTTTTCATTTTTCTCTTCTAGAACACGCTAACGTTGGCTCCACTATACTTACAGGTGTGAAACTTTTCTATATAAGGATTGTTCCACGCGTTTGATCGTTAATGGCCACCTGTCAGAGGCTGTGTCGATTAGCTCTTCCGTGAGCCAAGGTTGTCCGATGTCACCATTGCTCTTCTTCCTTTACTTAGAATCACTGTGCCTAAGTGTAATTCGCTCTTCCGATGTTAGTGGCTACAATGTCTCCTGGAATGCGGTAAAAGTACTGGCGTATTCGGTTGACCTTGCCCTTTTTTTTTTTCTGTACTGATCGTCATAGTATAAAAACGGTGGTGTCCATCATTGAGCGGTTGGGAACTATTTCTGGTGTTAAAATGAAATGTGCTAAACGCCTGGGACTCTGGTTTGGTCCATGGATCTCCAAACCAACGCATTTCGCGGGCATCGAATAGTCCTGTGTGCCACCTAAATACTTTGGTGTTCCGTAGCATGCGTGCAAGTCAAGCGTGAATTATTGGAAAGAAGGTGTACCGGCCCTTAAGACGTTACGCACAAACTATTGTTCCCCATAACCTCTCAATTTTTGGCAGAGCCACAGCATGCAATTTATTTTTGGCAATAAAACTTTTCTACGTGCTGCAAATACTCCATTGTTCTATGGTTTACATTCAAAAGTTCCACAGCATATTTGCTAGCTTTATTTGGTCGTCAACATTTGAACCAATGAGGCGTTATAACGTTTTCAGACAAATTAATGCCGGTGGTCTTGGATTGGTGCACGTTTCTGTTAAACAATTAGTGTCTCGCTCTTTTCTTTTTTCGAGATTGTTATTGCTCAGGGCATCTTTGCAAATGAATCTTGTCAATGTATTGCCAAGTCCAGTGGTGTCAACAAATTCTGCAGCGCGGCCCTGTTTAGAAGAAGTGGCAGTTGGGCGAGTAGGTTAAGCTTCATGATAAGTATATGTGCCCTTTCAATAAAACACTAGTTGTGAGTCAGCGCTCGTCCTGTGTCCCTTATTGTCCTGTCCTGCGCCGTTTTATCATGAGGCCCTATTTGATGAGATTCATGCGTGAAGTGTGCGAATCAGTGCGCTTTCTGGCAGTTAGATTCTCGAATGATTACATTTTCTCTATCGCAAGAAAACATCTGTATAATTACCTCACAGATTCGCTTTTTCCGCCTCCTTCGTACCGCTCAGTGTACAACGGACTATATGGACATGATGTACTTGCGCGTGTAAATGAAATTCCTCTTTCTCCATGTTGCAAGACCCTTTTTTCTTTTTTTTTACAAGGTGCACTCGGAAACACTACCTGTGAAAGTTTGGTTGGACAGGAAAGGCATATTAGTATCTTCAATTAAGTGTCGCCTCTGTGAGGTCCCGGAAACCATTGAACACTGCTTCATCAGCTGTAAGGATGCCATCCTATTTTGCGATGTTATCCGAAAGGCATTTAAAAAAGAGCTAGACTTAAATTCCCATGTCATACGCTATCTTGTGCCATCGAAGAGCAATGACGTGCCTGTTGACATGCTCCTATTAATGGGTATGCACAGTTTATGGAAAAATCTCATGTTAGACAGGAATCCAGAACCACTTGTATCTTCAAAGTCCCATTTTATATAAGTGGCTTCACAGATACAGGACTTTTACGACCAGGTACAATTCCAGCCGGACTGGTATCCAATGTTCGTGAAGTGTATTGGAGTTTGTTTGGACTTGTTATGAATTTAATTCTGTGCATTGTTCGCTGTACACTTATTAGGGCTTCGTTGGCTATCTTTCATTGTTTCGTTTAATAACAATGTAATATCACGTCATGAACAAAAAAAAAACGAAAATTTGATGACGCTGTGCGCATATGTATTGCGCAGTGTCTCTAGTACGTTGGTCGACCGCGTGAGGTCTAAGTTATTAATTCTGAGTGCGCATTGAGTGACTAAACGCGTAAACATGACTGGAGCGCAGCAGAGCCCCCGCTCTGTGACATGCATGAAGTCGTTCGGCTTATTTGCGCCTAGAGGTCTATTTCAGCCAAACATTTCGACCATTGGGTGACGTGTGCGGTGGAACTTTCGCCAGGTGAGCAGGAACATTAGTAGAACGTATAGACAGTCATCAGCGTACAGCGAGCAGCGTGCATTGAAAATACTGACGGCGGCCTTCTGTGAGGTGGGCATAGGAAAGTTAGTACCACTCTAAGCCAAATGTCTCAATCGAAGCAGCGACTATGTAGAGAGGTAGCTGGAAAGTATATATAAATTTCCCAGGTAAAACAGTTGTGAATTTCGCTGTGGTTTTGATTTCGCGACGAATTGGACCTTGGAAAAAAAGAAAAACAGCCCTCGTATATGGCTCATTTCTCTTTATTTTCAGCTTTTGAAAGCGTTTTGTTCAGACTCATAGTAATGGACGCATGTATTGCCACCCGCTTGCTTTGAGAACCGCCTGCTGTGTGCCTTCACGTCGACAATCACAAATGATGTGATTTTCAATCTGAAACGGAAGAGACCCCTGGATCCGAAGGTAACCTTCACATTCAAAAGAGTTAATACCAACAACTTCTAGTGAGAACCGCTTACAGTAATCCTTCGCGTGCAGGTCATTGGTTCAGGACCACTCAGGACTACTCGTAGTTGCCAACCAGGCATGTCTCTAAGTGGGCCTCAAGTCAGCATGAACGACAGCTCATCTGGAAACAATGTTCGTATGCAAAGCGCTCAATTTCAGAGCGCACGACATTAACCATTAGTTAAGCCATTTATTTGTTCATTTGCAGTTTGATTCGCACGCTTACACACACACACACACACACACACACACACACACACACACACACACACACATATATATATATATATATATATATATATATATATATATATAATGTGCCAAAGATATGTTCCTGTTATACAATACGAACCTACGGATATCATTTCCTAAGGCTTCTACAACAAGCCACCTGCTGTCTTAGCAGGCAACCTAACCTATACGTTAAGTGGAAATATTTTACTGTTGATAAAGTTATATAACTTTGTACAGAATAAATAGCGGAATCTTGTTACTTATATTTTTAATTGTCAACATTGGGGTGGTTGTGTACGCATAAAAGTTGCAGAGCTTCTTTCCTACACACCCGAAAAAGCGCACGTCATTTCACGTACGCTTTTTCTCTTTTTTGTAGTTTTTAGAACTTTGCGAGAAGGTCCAGTGACATTATCAGTTCATTAGGTTGGCCCTTACTTTCATCGTGAAAAAAAAAAATCTCAGATTATGTATCTTCTACGGCATTGTTCACGAAAACAACGGACATTGACAAAAATAACTATGCGAAATTACCTAACTACGTGTCATATCTACGGGACCAGTCTTTAAAAGTACGAGAATGTAGTATACGTCGAACGAAATCTTTTTGCGGGCACATCTTTTCCCACAGCAATACACGAGTGCAACTGCCTCCCTAAAGGAATTGTAACCACCCTCCTACTATCACTCCCATAATTAAGTTCTAAAGAGAGTCTGTTCGTAATATAGTTTTGAATTTTTGTTCATTGTTTTCCTCACTATCACAAATGTAGAACGTGTACGGCCTAGTGTTATGTTTCATGCACTGCATGCCATGAATTTTGGTTTTGTACTGTGTTAGGCTATTTATGTTGATTGTTTTTGTATAAAAACCCCCAAACTACAGTGCCCCTAGTCGGCGCTATAAGTAGAACTGTAAATAAATAAATAAATAAATAAATAAATATTCACTAAAATGTTCCTTAAGAACTAGACAAGTATTTCACAAACCAGGATAGACACACTGGAATGACTTCCATCTGCTTACTCCATACCAGATGTCAGTGCTTGAGACTTGCTACCCTGCATATTGTTTATGGGAAGAAGAGGCAGAAATAAGGTCGGAATAACAGAGGAGTAAAAAGAACTCAGGAGATGCGATAAGGCTTTCACATGCAGTCTTGCTATGGGGATGAGTCAGGGCTGTGTTCTAGGCATGCCTCTTCCATTACGCGCTGGTCTTGCAACCTTCTGAGGACGGCGGCGAGTGATCGCTTGCGCGCATAATGCTTCTGGTATTGGTGTACAAGTTTTCTCTTCACTGCCCCTATAGTCGTCACAGGTTCATCTCGATGTGGAAGGCGCAGGCATTAGCCGGGGTGGAAGTCACAAAACTTACCACTGCTAGATATATCATTGGCCAGTTGCTTTCGCTAACAATACGCACAGCACCGAAACTGGCTGGAATATTTGTTCTTATGAACATTCATAGTTGAATAATATCTTGTGCACATTAAAGGTTCCAGACTAGAAAAACCGAAGCTAGCTCCGGTACTTCCGCGCTGGGACGAATTGCTGTGTCCGTTTGAAGGCTAATCGTGTACATTTCCAAATATGAAGCATCAAGACTATCCGAAAGACGAGCATATTTTCTAATAGCGATGAATATGCATTATTCGAAAGTTTCTGACATTAGCTACATGGTTACTGAACTAAGACTGTGCAGGCGTTCAAGTAACTTGCTGGGAGCCCAAGCTACATTTGGAAACTTAGTTGAAACTAGTCGTTGTTTGTAAAACGAGAAGGAATAGGTAATCATCCTTTCAGCCGCTGAAGTGTAAACACTGAAACAGATTTTTAGTACCACCCTGAAGTCACCCACGGACTCACTTATTTGATGGTACGCATGGTGTTACGCCCCGCCACGGTGGTCTAGTGGTTGTGGCACTCGGCTGCTGATCCGAAGGTCGCGAGATCGAATCCCAGTCGCGGCGGCTGCATTTCGATGGAGGCGAAATGTTGAGGCCCGTGTGCTGTGCGATGTCTGCGCACGTTAAAGAACCCCAGGTGGTCGAAATTTCCGGAGACCTCCACTACGGCGTCTCTCACAATCAGCTCGTTTTGGGACGTTAAACCCCACAAATCAATCAGTCATCGCATGGTGTTACGAAGCGAAAGTATATATTGCGACTGGTAATTTTCTGTAAGGAAGAAGTTACTAACACTCGTGCCCCCATTCACGATTGCAAGTGGGACGATGCCGGTTCTCGGACTGATTTACTTACAATGGCTTGGCGAATGACAATTCTAACTTCGACGTTCTCTCAGTACAAGCGGCGCAAATTTATTAAGTGTTGTCCTACTGTTCCAATACTTGGAGGAAAAGCTCCTCGTCGGAATATTCGCGACCACCAGTATCCACATTATCAGCGCGGTTCCGTCTTATCGCTCGTGGACATTGTGAAATTCGCGCTCTTCCCTAGTAAAATGTCGTTTCTAGAAGGAATTACTTTCAGTGAGTGAAACAATTGCATAGTCTGTCGGAAGTGTTGCAACCAAGATACTGCCCCGGATATAAAGCCGCTGTACATGCGCCGATATAAAGATAAGCATAAGACATCAAAGTCTAGTGGGTGGCGTTGAGCTATGAGGGTCGTGTTCTTTGGCGAACCTATTGCGAAGATGACGACACAGCGTTCGTCACATTTGTGCTTTCCCATGCGTCTGGAAGGCCAGTTCTCACCTCAAGGTTGAGCCGCTGTACGTTTGAGACTACTAAATGTGCGTTGCAGAGGATCATGTTAGGATGCCTTAGAACGCCTGTCACGTAGAAGTTATGCAGGTTATCAATGCAACCGTTGGAATCGGCGTGCAATATTGCGTGCTATAACGTAGAATATAGGATATAAATGCACTGTGTACAGTTGAGTGTGCTATCGACGCAAAAATGTCTCAGAAACTATGGCAATGCATGATGTTTGTCGAATGTGATTAGAGGTGTACATGCACGTGTATCCATGGCACATATGAAGGATGCATGCAAGGATTCTCTATACTTTTCGTTTCAATTGCACATACCCGCCCTGTAAAATTAGCGGAGGATGAGCGCATACCTATTGGCAAATGTTAATTGCGCCGAGAATATACTGCGCTGAACAGAATGAGCGGATGATTTTGCAGACTTATACAAATCTAGCAGGTCAGGAGGAATGGTGAAACGTTCGTAATGTCGATGATTCCATACGATGGATACGTCATTCACCGACCGTAATCTGGATCTCGAGCGTAGCAAATTAAGACGAGGCTGTGCTTTGGGTCTTGATTTGATCAGAAATCAGATGCTGATAAGTCTGCTATGCGAGCGAAGACGTGTCATTCAGGGCATTACCCCAGAGCACAGGACAGAGCACAGGACAGGTCCAAGAATCGTGGAAGACAGCATGAATGATGCCATTGCTCAAGTCCAGAAAGGATCCTGCGGACCTCACCTCCTGTCGGCCAATAATAATATCGCTAACCTCATGCGTATCAAAGCGGGCGGAACGACTGACTTATGTACAAAGTTAACTTGGCATCTTGAGCATGGAAGTAGACATGCCATTGTGTATGACCGGACTTTATTCACATTTGAGTGCCCACTGCATTGTATTTCGACGGCCTTTCGACACTCGCTGGTTTAAGGACGTTGTTAAAGCCAGTGAATGTGCGCTTCAGTCAGCCGGTTATTAAGAACTCCATGGCATGGGAGTCTCGGCAGGGGCTCGTCGATTCGTACATGAATTTCTTAGAGATAGATGTATGTGTGCTAAAATTGGAAATGTAATTAGCGAAAGGCGACATGTCTCCCACGGTGTCCCACAAGGAAGTGTCCCATCTCGCTTGTTCTTTAACGTTACCACGAACAACCTTCCCGACGCACAGAAAGGGAGTTGGACGGCAGTTAATATGCCCATCTATACGCAAATAACATTTGTAGTTGAATTATGGAGATTGTGCTTTGGTAATCCGAAGCACAACCTCAATCATCAAACGCCATTTATAGACGCTTGACCTATCTTTCTCAGCGGGAAAATCTGCCAATCGGCGTCACCGTCGACAGCAAGCTACTATGGCGATGCGCCGTTAGGGTGCTGCGGCTGCATCAGTGCAAAGAGTCGACGCGCTTCGTCTCATGGCAGGTACACGTTGAGGAGTCACTCATAACACTGTATTATCTGCATTGATGTCACCATTACCGAGCCAAATGAAATGTTTGAAGGCAGTACAGAGAAAGGATTTCGCTTCGCGATGAGAGTTCTTCAAGCGGCTTCAAACAAGAAAGTACCTAATGGAGCAGCATCTCTCCCACTCCGAAGGTTGGCATCTCGGGCCTTCTGGGAGAGATCTCCGCAGGCATCTCAAACATCTCTAGATATTTTAGTTTGGAATAGCTTAAACGGGTCGTTTTCATCCGCCATGATCCTCTGTGGATGTTATGATGCAGCGTCAGTGTACCACAGCCTTGCAACTGCCGAAGAAAAAGCTTCTTGCGCCGGCTAAAACACGTTGGATAGGTAGTACAGTTAGAATTGATGATATACAGTGGAATCATAACTCAACGGGGCCGAATACAGAGGAGTGTACCCACACGTGCACGCGCGCGGAGAGCCACAAGCGTTGTGTTCTTGGTCCCTGGTCAGTCGCGCTTCCGCAGCCTATCATGAAATCTTGTGCTCATGAAATCATGAAATCTTGTGCACCTAGAAGTGACCATAGATATCGATGTGCACACGAACAAATAGCCGCACAGCAGCATTCCATGTATACTCCCTTGATGACTCATGGTTCAGCCTCTTGAAATGCATGCATGCTGCAGTTTGGTCCGCAGCAGTAGAAAGCACTGCAATAGCCTAAGTGTTGCGAAAATCATGGATCTAGTCAGCGTAAAGTGTGGCGGTGCTAACGGACTCAAAATGTGCGTTACAACAACTGCGTCGTGGCCTACCTGACGACAGACACGATGCAGTCCTTGTCACTGATTAAAGATATAATTAGCAAGGAGTTAAACTAAGATTTCAGTGGATCACATTGCACGCAGGTGATAAAAGGGTTTATAATAAAAAAAGCCAACGCCCTTGCACGCGAAGCCCTCGTATAACAGACAGACAGACAGACAGACAGACAGACAGACAGACAGACAGACAGACAGACAGACAGACAGACAGACAGACAGACAGACAGACAGACAACTTTATTTAGGTACCGAGAAGCGTCCTTAGAGCAGCACTGCTGCTCCAAAGCATTATATCAGAACTCCAAGTACGCAATCCGCAATCGCATTAGGGCGCTACACAGGTCTACACATCAGGCCTGTGTGATCCATTGATTTGCTCGTGAAAAAGCAACGTTTCTCTCACTTGTACCGCATTAGAACCGAGTCCGCGTACACCATGGCTTGGATATTCATGAATGAACGATGTTCTTCACCGCCTTCGGCAGTTATATCGGTGACATCGAGCATTCCATTTGGTTGTGCTCGCTGTTCCACACGGAAAGAAAAGCGACGGGTCGCAGCCTACAAAGCAGTAGACTTGCGCACAGGACCTTTGAAGACATTGTTCTTGCCAGTGGGCCCACGGCAATAAGAAAGCGAGTGCAAAAATTATGATCTACTGCTTGCCTTGTTGCGAGACACAGGGCTGAGCAAATTCGGGTCACACACACCAGAACTCATCAAATGTTCAGGCAGAACAACTGCCGGTTACGTACGCCACGCTATCCCACCTGCTACAACATTATCGCCACCAAACCCGAAACATCCCAAATGCAATATCAAAGAAGCTCTTGATTAGCCTGCGTGTTTTATAGACACCTTAAAATAAATTAAAATGTAAGGACTGGCATCCCGAAATTGCACACTATGTCAAGAGGGACAGAATGTTGGACGTCTATGTCAAATTTATTTATTTATTTATTTATTTATTTATTTATTTATTTATTTATTTATTATTTATTTATTTATTGTAAACCATTTAGAGGGTTGGGGGTTTATAAGAGCAGAACGCAAAGAAATGCACGCATCCCACCCAGCTAGCACACAAAGGATTTATGACGTCTTCGAAACGGATATCCGAGACGTTAACGACGTCGCAGAAACCGCACGCGTAAAAGCTTTAGTCTAGGATGCGTCGTATATCTCGCCTAATGTCCGGCTTGTTGCACATAAAAGAGACGTTTCCTTAACGTCTTCGAAACGTCATCAAAAAGCTGGTCTTTTCGACGGCTTAGGAGAGACTCCAATAATCCTATTTATCGGGATTTCTGAATCCGTTTAAACACTTACCAAAGACGTCATCAAAGCGCTGTTCCTGAAACGTTAGCCGTAATCTGAAAAAGAAGCAGGAATCGTGCTCGGGAAAGGGGCGCGCCCACCACAATTTTGATCTGGTTGCTACCCTCAGAATACATAAACGAAAATCTGACGTTAGAGCTAACGCCTTAGGGGTTCAAATGGCCCCCAAGGCATATTTTGCACCCCTAAGGCATTAACTCTGTGGTTTTGAAGGTGTCAACGGGATCATAATTTTGAGGGGCAACCCCCATACGCGGACGCCGTCCCTGCCTTTGTGGTAGCAGCTGCGACCTGCTATGTTACCAGCTGCACCATAAGCTTTTCGGTGCTGCAGAGTGGGGGGGGGGGGGGGGGGGGGTAATGCCAGCTGAATACTTTCGTAGTTACGTCCTAGGGAGAAGTCCTGGCATCGCACTTGCTTGGAACTCTTTTTTTTTTCTTGTGGTTAAAAGCATCAGCACCGAGTGCAACAGAGCAAAAATAGTGCAGTAAGGCAGGCACACAGTTCTCTACAAAGGCTTCATCAGCCTTAGCATTTAATTCACAATTGGTTGTCATGAATACAAAAATCAGTCTAGAATGTAATTTGTGGAGTATGAAGCAAATCTACCAAAAATAGTAATGACATATCTTTCTATAGACAGTTTCTTGGCAAGCGGCCTAACAAGGAGGCCTCTGTTCCAATGATCATGAAGTCGGAACACTGCTACATCAACATTTTATTGAGAAACTAACTTTTGCAAGTTAAAGAAAAAAGAAAATGAGAAATGCGAGAAAAATAAAACCGCAAATATTCAAAAGGAACTGCAGAAGAAATACTTTAAATATATTTGGAACTTATTAACGGCTAGAGGCTTACAGAAAGAGCCCTAGTAGTCACACAATAATCAACAGCCAAACGTTATGCGCTTGTCAGCATGAGAGCAGCACATCCTGGTTATATGAGCAGAGACAGAACAATGGATGACTGTGTGATAGCCGCTTTCAATCATGTTATGCAGTATCTTCACCGCATAAAATCAAGAAATATAAACAAAAGAACTCAAATATGACTCAGATATGAAAGTAACAATTTGCCTAGGACATCAGCTGATGTAACGAGGCAAGCTGTAAAAGACAACCAAAAGCATCAATCAAGTGTCAATGAATATTGACCAAACTGACCTTCAAAAAAAGTAGCGCATGAAATATTAACAAAATCGGTACAATGAGCAAAGTCGCAATGCAGTGCCCAATCTGTCACAGCGAGCAGCGTTACATCGGAGCAACCTCAGTTTCATAATGAAGCTACATACGTGCTTGAAGTCGAATACACTGGAGAAAGTGTTGAGGCGACGAAACAAAAAAAGAAGCAATATTCTCACTTACATATACAAAATACAGATGCGGCTTTCTACAAAGCACTGTATTACGCACATCTATGCAAATCTAACATGAACGGCGATCAGACTGGCAAGCATCATTTGGAAACCAAAAAAGAAAAAAAAATATTTTGCCACAGCGCATGAAGCTACTCCTAAAGAGTACTTCAAATAACCAGCAGGTCTACAAGTGCATGATCAAGCAGAGAGTCTCCGAATTTTGCCCTGTTTCACATAAAAAAAAAAAACACTGTTACCTTATACCTAGTCATTAAACAAAACACTTCGAACAGCCAACTCCTTTGAGAATGCAACCTCTACCAAACGCGCAACTAGTTCACGTTCACAGTCATCAAAGACTAGTTGCAGTGTCCAGGCTTAGTGCAGCTGATGAGTACGATCCTACTGGCATCATATGACACGCTGAAACAGCCGTCGCGGAAATGCTTTCAATGTAAAACCGAAGTCGGGCTGTGGTAGAACGCAGTTGGTGCACTATCAGGTTATCCATACAACCGATTAACACGCATGTATTCCTGCAAAGGAAAAGAAAAATGGGGCCGTTATTTCCTATAAAGCTGTTCTACAACTGTGTTTTGAGGAACGAAATTTAAAATACATCTCTGTCATAGACATCGCGCCCTTTACAGGAAAAGCTCACAATATCCTGCAACTTGCAATAGATAAAATGAATTTTCCTCGAGTGCCTACTGCTGCCTGCACCATATATATATATATATATATATATATATATATATATATATATATATATATATATATATATGGTGCACTCGCCCGTGGTCACCGCCGCTCCGGCTGCTTCGGCCGCGCAAGTAGCTTGCGCACAAGTAGCTTGCGTCGGGCGCCGCGGGCGAGTGACGAAATCCGGGGAGGCGGCGACAGCGACGTCACAGACACTCTTTTTCCGTCTATTTTCGGTTTCAAGGAGCCTGCCACGGGGAACTAATTGTTCGCGTAGCTCCGACATGCAGTCCGCTATTCAAAATTTGATCGTCGAAATAGGTAGTGTCGAGGACGGGCTCCAAAGTACTCATTTGCTGTAGCCACCAATTACTGATAATTAAAAAGTTAATTAGCGTAATTTCTCTAATTATGCATACAAGTGCGGAAATTGTTCTGTATCTAGAGGCCGCCAATCCGTATACTCGAATGGTACACAAGACATTCCCGCGATTTATGTTTTTCTAATTTTCAAAATGTGTTGCAACTGAAAAAGAAACACCCTGTATATGCACATACAATCTAACACTCCCAGGATTGTATGTACATATATCTGTATACATATATACGAAGGTCAGCGAGCTCCGCCGCAGCTTGGACGCTCGGGCTAGGTGCCCAGCGAAGAAAAAGAAAGAAGTCAGGATACAACAGCCGGCCTGCGGCAAAGGCGATGTGTCTATGTCTCTCTCCTTTACAATATATAGTGGTTTTTGGGCCGTCTCCGCAGGAAACTTGATGCATCTGCTGATGCTACCACCGCCGAACAGTATGTCACTCGTGAACGTTAAACTGCACATTACTGATTCGTAGTTTTTTTTTTTTTTTTTTGGACGCATTCCCATACTCAGCAAGCATGTAGAAATCGAGCGACACACATGCTTCACACTTAGAGGGTGAGAATATTCTTCGAGGCGTGCTTACGTGCTCACTGCGCACTCGGTATGAAAGGGACCCTGCAACACTTTTTGAACACTGAGCAAACGGTGCCAATCAGTCGTTGAGGCTTCTGTGAACGTATGCGCCAAATATTACTGTGCTGCAAGCAGCAGTGGATTTGCAGTTTCATTTTAAATACATCATGCAATCGCCTGCTATTGTTCCAACAAGTGACGTCACTAGCAGCACCGACCCACAAGTTGCCTGCTCTTCTTTCACTGGCGCCAACGACTATAGGTCGCTTGGCTCACCTCAGTCTTCTTAAAGACAGGTACTCAGATTGTCTTTATTTTTTAATGCAAAATGAACAAATATATAATTCCAGACTACCTTTCCGTGATTGTAAGTTCAGCCAATGCTATATCTGCTTCAAGCAAAGTAGTCGGCGGCCTAGTGACATTTTTTGGAACGAAGAGCAGGTGAATTACAGCTGTGTTTGAAACAAAATAAAAAATTCCCTGGTGCACGCAGCTCAAAAATATTTGGCTCACGCGTTCACAATAACCTCCACGACTGTTCGGCATTGTTTGCTGTCGAGATTCCAAATACTGCAGGGCTCCTTTAGTAAATGGGACCTTCAAGGTCGCGCGATCGACGGGCACGGTATACAAAGACTGCGCACCACAACTGCGCTAACGTCAACAAATTTTCGCTGTGGCCTCGATTTCGCCTGTACGAACTGTGTTCCATGGCTAGGTAATAGTGAAGTTAGTACAATGCAACGAAATATGGCTCATTTGGGGTAGCGAGTATGCCGCGGGGTAGGAGGAAAGTGTCAAACGTTCCGCAGAAAACTGTTGAATAGCACCGTGGCTTTGATTTGACGATATAGGTATATGCATGCACCGCTAGATCCCGGCACCGGATAAGCTAGCGGCGCCCGTAATATATAATTAAAAAATAAACAAAATACGTCCAAACGTGCATTATAGGTCGTCGTAACACACCGCTCACCCATAGCCCGACGTATTAATTTGGTTCGTTGTTCGTCCCCTTATCATCTCTGTCCTGCACTATCAGCCCAGCAACTGGATCAAGTCTTCACTCCCCAGTCCGTACCACGTGAAACACTGGACAGCTTATGGCATACCATAAATCTACTGTGCACAGGAGCGTCCCTGTAACAATACTATGGAACCAGATAACAGGTCGTGTAATTGTTTTGGTATTTGCGGTATGCAAGAATTACGAACCCCAAAATGCAGAAAACCGCAACAGCGTGGACAATGAGAAATAATAATAACGAACATTCGTAAATGAGTCACATGCCTCTGACAAAGTTTAAATGTGACCGAGAACGCTCACTGCGACACTCATGCTCATATGAATGCTGAGCTGCGAGAAGTCATTCCACCACTATAAGACGTCATGATTGCCTACGGCAGTTCTGCTGACATGTCACAACAAACAGTGCGCGATTTTCACATCCACATCAATGCACGTAAATTTCACAGCCCTGAACTGAAATCTCACGACTGGAATGCCACAGTGAGAGAACGCGCGGCAACGGTTGCCCTACAGCACGCGATATCACATGCATGTATTCGTCTGTGTAAGACACGAGTACATTACTACTATCCCACATAGTTGTACAGGCGCTGTACTCACTACCCGTAACGACCGAATGACAGGATGGTGGAAACGAAGCCAATACACTCCTTACTCACTAATCGGGCTACATAGACCTAAGAAAGATTTCAGAATGCATTCATACACGGCGATCTGAATAATAAAACCACAGTTGCGTTGCTTTGTGTTTAATGCGTCAACTATCTTATAGCTTACATAGTATTAATGCGCATTGTATCTGTTACAGACCGATTTGCCATATCCGGGAACACATGAGTGATCTCACGGGCATCCTGTTAAGCCATTCAAATGTGGTACTTACATTTATTTTCGGCGTGACGTAGTTATGGAAGTCACAGGATCCAGTTACAGAAGCGCCGGGATCGAACTAGGGTTAACGCAAGGAGGAAAGTAGAAAGAACAAAATGCCACTACACAAACATACGCAGCAGTTACAGCACGGTAACGGAATTTTCTCCAGAAACAAAGGAAGAGCCAGCCGCCAACAAGTTAACTACACACTGACTCCACCGCCAACCACACATACGAGCTTCGCTGGCTTTGCTCCGCGTCTGCACCTGTCGCGCTAGCCTGCGCCCTCTCGCCTCTTCTCCCCGGCGACCAGCGGGAGAAGCAGCCAGACATTCTGGCACCTCTCTCCCGGGCCCACAGCAGACGGCGACATATCGGCGCCGAGAACTGCGTCGACGCCCGCCGACGCTTTGGGCCATGCCCTGAGTTCGCATCTCCGGTGGGGAGGGAGGGAGGCGGAGTAGGGGGGGGGGGGGGCAAGCTGGCAGTATTCCAGGTTTACTTTCGGTCTCGCGAAGACGTTTCAGAGATGGCTTTATCGTCCATTTAATGTCGCTCCCGCTCGCGATGTCTTTGAGATGTCAACCACGCGAACTAAGAAGTCAATCCCTCAATAAGACGTCTTGTGGTCTTGTGTGCCAGCTGGGCAGGTAAACATATGCATCAAAGAGAAACATAATGCTTCAAAATAAATGTCGACTAATAGTGTGAACAGGCGGAGATATTGTGTTTTACCTGTCAAACCTGAGCAAGCCTTCTACAATTCAATTACGGCTCGCGAAAAGAAAAAGATAACTGAGACCCCCACCCGGGGATGTTTATCGGGCACCGCAAGAGCGCTACAGAAGATTTGGTTTTTTAGCACTCCTCTGCACTCCCAACTGCGGCATCAACGGCCAGTATCGAACACGTAACCTGGAGCTCAGCAGTGCAGGGCAATATCCATTTAGCGTGGAAAATGTTTTCAGATATAGCTATCAGTCAGCATCATCACACTTAGTGCTCAAGGCATGATTTACTGTATCTTTACGGATAATTTTACAGACAACACAAGTGGCGCTTCAACTGGGAAAGGGGGTGCACAGAGAACGGGGGCATCAGGTTCATATTTCAGGAGACAAGCTGTCCCACCTGTACCCCTCTTTGGCACTGCCCCTATTTACGAGGTGCAAACGGAGCTGCTTCGGCCATTCCATTTTCTTTTGATAAAACAAATGACATTGCCAGCATTTCTCTAGAAGGTGCATTTCTCGTCCACTGCAACACTTGCATCCCAATTTCACGATTTGTTTGTTTGCTGCTGTAGCCTTCTGTTCAGGTCGTACACCGGCCACATTGTTCGCCGGGAAAAAGAACATGCAGACTTTCTGTACTGGGCTGCACATACGAGGTAAGTATTGCACGCAATAGAGGCTGTTTGTTTTGTCTTTCGGTCTACTCATTTGCCTATATGGTTGTGTTGGTGGCATATTCACTGCCGTCTTCTTAATGGCTGTACTCGCTTTGGTTAGAGCTTAGAAGATTCATAGACGTAGAAGGCACATCCTACAAACTATCTTAATGGTTCGCCGCGGCAGCAATAAAGAAGCTTGAGCACGTAAAGCCCTATTATTTAGCAACGATAGACAAAAGTTGTGGGGTGAGCTCGTAAGTATATATGCTGGCTATCAGTTAGTGAATTGACGTGAGTATATATTTAAGAAAAGAATTAGCGCAAAAATATGCAAAATTGTTGGCTACCTTAGCGCACGAGCTAAGGGTCAATGTTCCGCAACAAGAGCCTATTTAAATGAGCCCATGATAATAATGTATTGGCTGCTGGAAAGGTTGTTCCCCGGTATTCCTCCCTCGCTCTCATTTCATTGCTCACAAGATTCTGCTCTTAGACGTCATACGTTAACTCGGGGTGAAAGGCTGCGCCTGCTTTCCGTGAACTCGGCATGTATCTCATGTATTGTTCTCGTATAGTGTGATATTGACTCCACGTGATCTTTTAAGGTTGTATTTGAACTGTGAAAGCATATTCATTTTCGTTGTTCAGGGCACGCAGGACGATCTCGAGCGCCACGAAACGCTGGAGAGCCACATGAATTTCATCCTCACCTACACCGAAGTATGCTGGTTGCACTCATGCACCATGCAAGCTGTCTTCAAATGTGGTCCCTATGCTACTGCTTTTCAGAAAGCCAATGGCTCCATGGAGACTCTCCGGCAGGCGCTCACTGAAAGCACGCAGCAGAATTTGGAACTACAAAGTAGCTTGAATGCCATAAAGGAACAGATGACGAACATGCTCAGAGAGCAACACAGTCTTCAAGAGCAAGTCCGCGTACTTGCGGCAAGGGTTCACGATGGTCAGCTAGAGTGCCAAAGGAGCGCTGTAAGTGTCCAAACTCTTACTTGTAGCATTCGTAGTCGTTCTTTTTTTTAACACGAAAGTGTTTCATGCCGGGGTCCACCACGGCTTTACTGCGTCACTATACGTCACTGCCGTAACGGATATGATGCAGTACAATTTAAATAAACAATCACAATGAAAAAGCAAGGAGAGCAATCTTCACTAACGTGCCCGGGATCTAACCCACGATCTCTCGAACCGCGATGAAAGGTGCCCGCCGCGCTAACGACTGAGCCATCCTTAGTCATCTTAGAAGGAGCACGAACGTGCCTTATAACCCTTCACTTAAACTTTCTCCATTTTTCGCTCCTTCTCGTTGTGTTTTCGGTTGGCTGGGGCCATGCCGCCACCTAGTATCGCTACTGCGAAATATCGTCATAGCACCAATGAACACCTATAGTTCGGCCTGGTTTAGGGTAGTGTCAGCGCTCCCGCAAAGGCTATACCCTACCCCGAAAGCGCAGTTTGGTGCAGTTCGATCATTTCACTTTCGTGTTATTCCGATTCCTGTAACAGAGACAGAGGGATCAGCCACATTTTTTAAAATATTTCTTTCGTTGTTCTGGATTCTAGGTGAGTGGCATATAGCGACGATCCTAACAGATACTGCTAGTTTAGAAGATTTCGTTGGGCGAGTTGGTGCTTCTGTGCAAAAGGCAAAAGCTGCGCGCACTAACAACCGCGTGTAGGTGTGTCTGGCCCCTGCGGTTGTTAAAGTTCACGCAGGTTGTGCCTTTTCTCGCATGGTGCTAGATTAGCACAAAAATAAAATGCTCTAGCGACTTTCTGGACTGAGAGCGGGTCAGCTCGGGCGAAGAAAGAACACTTCCTCGCTGTTTCGAACAGTCAAACAACAAGCCTTTATTGCTCCTCCAGTAGCGAATATTTCCTCGGAATTCTCCATTAATTCTACGTATATTACCCCAGTTGTTTTCTTAACCCACTTCCTCAATAGTAACGCTGTGTATTTCAGCGGTGTGACAATATTCGAAATTTGCAATACAAATCGACATGCTGGCATTCTCTTTCTACTGCATTCAAAAATTCATATTTCATAATTGTCTAAATTTCTCAGTTTTAATCGAATGGATTTAGTTTCTATCAGAAGCTATTTCATGATGGCTGTAAACCTTGATGCGATTAGCAATCAAGCTACCATGATTAAATATTAAAATGATAATATTAACGCTCAAATGATACGGATTACAGAGCTTCGATAATAAATGGCTGTCCTTCCTCGCTAACCATGAGCCGAACAGAATGATTGGTTGTCGTCTACTTTTACGAACAGCTGTGCCATAAAAACATGTCAAAAAGTTTTAATGTGGATCCAGTGTTTTAGCTATAGATACCGAAGTCGAAATACCTAATATACATGCTGTACTATATACTGTAAAAACTCGTTCTTGCTACAGAAGTTATACGATTATTATTATCAAAGCTGTTCTGAATGAATACAGTCAGCGGTCACCTGACTGCAGCTCCCACACAACTCAATGCTGAGAGGATTGTTAATGACATATGTCCTCCGGCAGGAAAGCATAGACGTCCGGCTGGAGGAGATGCTGTCGCGGTCTTGGTCTCAAGGCAAGTTCGTATGGTACATCAAGCCCTACAGCCTCCTGCGAAGGCAGCAGGAAAACGGCGAGATTGCACGCGTTGTCAGCGCGCCCTTCTACACGGCCGCCCCTGGCTACAAGCTGCGACTGATGGCCGACCTCAACGGCTATGGCGAGGGCCGCGGAAGCCACCTGTCTCTCTTCCTGCAGGCACGTACTGCTGCCAGGCGCTGGTCTTTGGAGAGAAAAAAGACCGTCGCGCTTATAATAATAATAATAATAATAATAATAATAATAATAATAATAATAATAATAATAATAATAATAATAATAATAATAATAATCCTCTATTAAGTCCACTGCAAGACGAAGGCCTCTCCCAACGATATGCAGTCTGTCCTGTCCTGAGCCAGTTGATTCAACTTTATGCCAGCGAATTTAATTTCATCACCCCCATCTAACCTTTTGCTTGCCTCCACTGCGTTTTTCCTCTCTTGGTACCATTCTTTCGTTCTTACTGTCCATCTATTGTCTGTCCTCCGCATGACATGTCCTGCCCGAGTCCACTTCTTTCGTTTAATATAATGACCATCAAAAATTCTTGTAAAACGATGATTTCTATTCCCAGCACAAGCACATAAGTGGGGTGCATATAGTGGTCTTTATTGCGTGTAGAGGACGCGTCGCTAAAAACAAACATGTCCTAGCTGCTGCTCAGAGATCTAAACTTCATTTCCTTGTCTAAACACAGAAAAATGCTTTCTGCCAGGTTATGGCACTACCCGTGCACATGTACGCTAGCATCTAAAATGAACTTCCTCTTTTCGTGGCTCTGCATTGCTTACATGTTGTTGGGCTAGCTGGTTCACAGACTCGGCAAACAAGTTTTAACTGCACGAAAAAAAAGAGGCACAGGAACGTATACAGGGTGTTTTTTTTTAGCTGCAACACATTTTTAAAATTAGAAAAACATATCGCGGGAATGTCTTGCGTACCATTCGAGTGTACGGGTTGGCGGCCTCTAGATACAGAACAATTACCGCACTTGTATGCATAATTAGCAAAATTACGCTAATTAACTTTTTAATTATCAGCAATTGGTGGCTATAGTAAATGAGTACTTTGGAGCCCGTCCTCGACACTACCTATACCAACGATCAAATTTTGAATAGCGGAGCGCATGTCGGAGCTACGCGAACAATTATTTCCCCGTGGCAGGCTCCTTGAAACCGAAATCGGCCGCAAAAAGAGCGCCTGTGACGTCGATGTCGCCGCCCCCACGGCTGTCGTCA
This sequence comes from Hyalomma asiaticum, assembly GCA_013339685.2. Lineage (NCBI taxonomy): Eukaryota > Metazoa > Arthropoda > Arachnida > Ixodida > Ixodidae > Hyalomma > Hyalomma asiaticum. The sequence continues at coordinate 322,323,617 of CM023481.1, forward strand.
CTCGTCCGCGGTGACCAACGCCGCAGATAAGAAGGAGATAACGCAAGCTGCTTGCGCGGCCGGAGCGGCGGTGACAACCATATCTGAGGAAATGTTGATCAAGCCAGTGAGCAGCGCATCAAAAACAAAGTCCTCGACGTCACGTGTACCACGGTTTTGCTTATTCGAGATGATAACTTCTTATTTCTCCAAGTCGTCTTTTTATTTTTCGAAGACGATCTTGTTCCTCCTACTGAGTTATCGCTGTCATCCGGAACTTCGTGAACGTTCTCGCAAATTCCGTTGTTTCATATCGCAGTCCAACTTCTTTTGCGCCACACATACCTTTCGTTTTTCATTTCTTAGAATCAATTACATCGAACAATTACATCGAATAGTTCTCTTCTGTGGTCTAGCGGTATATACGGAGTGTTTCAGCTAACTTGCGCCGTCCTTTAAAAACATCCCCGTGCGCATTACAGTGATGCAACCAACTTAGTACTGCTCACCGTCGTCTAGACAACCTTAGGCTATTTTTCAAATGATCTCAGGTAATTAATTAACTTATTTAATTAGCCAATTTTTAAAAAGTTGCCTTAAACGCAATATCTTCAATGGTGAAATTTTAAAGCACGCTCTTTAGTGTACAAGCCATCCATTTTCATTCTAATAAGTGCAATGGTTTTATTTTTTTTCGGTCTTCAAAGAGAATGCGCGAGATCTTATGAAGTGCCACGTGACTAGCTCTTCCGCGAAGTGCCTGATCACCACCCACAAACGAGCTAACAACAAACCGTTGATGATGCATGCACACCGAAGATATACGGACAGGCCGAAAGGGTAAAAGGCGCGGCCACCCCTTGTCAATTTCTCTTGTGACCTATTCAGCACGATCTGTATACGTCCGTCATCGTCGGCTCGTTCTTATAGCACGTTTGAGGGCGCCAATCGCACTGCGCGCAAGCGATAGTCACGCGGTACTTTTTCAGATCTGGCGCACTTTCTTTAAAGCCAGAAAAATTTTAAGCCATCGCACTTATTAAAATAAAAATCGATTATTTGGACATTCAATGTGATTTCTAACTTCACCACTGAATTTAGTGCGTTTGAAGCAATCGCTTGAAAGTTAACTAATTAGTTGATATTAATGAATTAGCTGAGGTCATTTTAAAAAATAGTCTCAGGTGGTCTAGGCGGCATTGAATAATACTGAGCTGGTTGCATCTCCTTAACGTGCACGGCAATTTCTTTAAAGTGTGGCGCAAGTTAGCTGTGCTGCGCAGCTAAACATCACATTGAGAGTTTGCATGGTACAGGTGCTCAGTGGACTGCTCCATTTCAGTTTTCGTTTTATCATTTGTTCATGCAATAAGTTATCAGAAATGATACAGAGACAAATAATATATAGTGCAACTACTACTACTTGTGCCGATACCTCTCATTTTTTCTTGCAGCAGAACGCTCAGTATCATTAGAAGGGTGAGATAAAGGTTTAGATTTGCTGCTTTAAAGACCACACTTCTGACAAGGAAGCGCTTCAGTGCCGCAATTTTTGTCATTGACTGTGCATTATGTCAAAAGTGAGGAGAGGGACGGTTAAACGTTGTCTCGTCGAAATGTAGATATGTATCCGCCTCCTCGAGATAGAGAGAGAATAAACATTTTTATTACGTAATATACAGTGAGCATGCGGGAGAAAACCCTAGTCCGGGGACCCTAAGACGACCTCGAATAGTCTAGGTAAGGTGGCAGAAGCTGGCTTAAAGTATATTTTTTGTCCTAAAGGCCCGAGGTGTTATTCGTTGGGCAAGTGCAGTTTTCATTGTTTTCTTTTTGCAGGTGATGCAAGGGAAATTTGACTGCGTGCTCGACTGGCCATGCAAGTACGAGGTAAGGAAGTTATAGGCTTAAACTATACGCAATGCTTACGTCATAGCTAGAATAAAATTATTTGGTACCGGTGCTCGTGCTGTAGCCAATGAGAGTGCAGGATTACACACTTGGTGTTATAGGTGCTGCGAGCCTTGAACACGGCCAAGCTTCCACGCAGTGAGAGGGCACTGTTCTATTGAGAGCAAAGGTGAAACGAAAAATGCAGATTTTGAGGACGGGATGGCACCAGGACTTGATTTGTCCTACTGTGGTCTTCTAAACTGCGCTAGAAACTGAAATTGACCGAGTGAGAAATGGACGGGCACGCATTGGAGAGAATAGTGCACTCGACCGAGCAAGGTTCTTCAATATGCTTACTTCATATCGCTACATGATCTGAGTTTTGGTCCCGGCATTCTTTTGGCTTACTACTAGGCGATTTAAGCACGGCCTTGTTACCACATGGCTCACGCAAAGGCGTTACCGTTCTGTATTTCAGCACCGTAACGACTGGTGTAAGATATAACAGGACATTATCGAGGTTAATATATTGGTCTTCAGCGTTCTTGCCTTGTTGACTGTCTATAAGGAATATGTGCAAGTGTGCAGGACGCTGGGAAGCGTCGTCATGTGCTTTTCTTTAAAACATGCATGCGTGTTAACATTCAAAGACGCAGATGTATACAGTACCCGATTAAGAAATTTCGGGGCCCAGGGCTAACTTCATACTTGGGGTCCTATTGACGCCAATGACGATGATGTCGAGCATATATCATTTTTATAGTTTCAGGAAACAAATTCCTTCTCCTGATTTCTAGTCTTATTAAACGGTTATTATATGACGTACACGTCGGTATGTTTAAAGCGTCAGTACATCACAAATTCACAATTGCTCAAAGTCAAGAAAAATATACAGCCAGTCATGATGCTAGGCATATCAGCAGCAGTGCCAGCTGGCCAATGGCGAAAAGCAGTTACGAACTCTAAGCTTCATGAGTTGGCCTCTGATCTCGTTTACGTCACGATTATAAACGAGAGCAAACTCTAGAAATTTCCTTCCAGTGACGGAGAAATTCTGAGATGTTGAGTACCAGGGGCAGGAGTGGTAAGCGTTTCACCGTGCCTTAGCTATATAAGCCACTGTGTTATTGTGGTAGCAACAGGCACTGCAGACCTATTTCTCCTAGAAACGATGACAGTCACGCATGCGCGCTTGAATCTCTGTCGCAGCACGTTCTTCGCGTGGTGGATCAGACGGGGCGTGGCCTGCACCTGGACCGGCAGCAATCGTTCCGCAGCATCCCGTCCAGGAGCAAGCATCTGATGGGGCGGCCTGTCAACGAGTGCAACGTGCCCATTGGCTTCCACACCATGGCTCCGCTATCCGAGCTGCACAACGAGCGCTCCGGCTTCCTCCGCAACGACACACTGGTCATCGTTTACCGCTGCAGGATATGACTGCGGCGTCCAGCGCCACGACGCGGACGGAAGCCAGCGAGCTTCGTAGAAGGCGAGCGAAAGGACGCCCCGCGAGCGGTGCACCGACCCGTGTCCTGAGATCAGACTGACAGAAGGCCTCTCTACCTGCTTACCCGATGTGCGGTTATGCTCGCAGCAAACTATACGCTCACGGTAGTGCGCGGAGCGTCCCACCTCCGACAGACGTTCTGGGAGCCTTCGAAGTGACTGCGGACGTACGAATCAGAGATGCGAGGCCCACAAAGAGAAGAGGAGGTACCACATCGGTTACCTTGCCACTACAGCGAAAGGGACCAACAACACTGTCATCAGCCATGTTCTTCGATCCTTACATTGTCCGTGCTTCTCTGCATTAACGACTACATGTTATAATGGTGCGATGAGCAAAGCGTTGACTGCTGCTCTGTCGTTGAAGCGAATCGCCTGTTGTGGTGGCACAAGTAGCAACTCAAAAAAAAAAAATGCAGTTTATTAGAAGAGTGTGCATTCGCTTGTGCACGTTATATCGGCGGTGTTGATGCTGTGATACAGAGCTCGGAAGGATGCGGTCGGTGCAGAGGTGGATTGAAAGCTATGCCGCTGTACAGGACAGATTCCCCTGGCTTATTTGAAGTGTAGTTTGTTGTTTTATAGTTGCGCTGCAAGAAAACACTGATTGTGACGGTGATGGTAACGTCGATTTTTACGATAAGCCGAATGTTCAAGAAATTGTCCCTTCAAAATGCATTTTTCGTGTTTTAATTCACGCCGGCCGTGTTCTGGGAGAACATAACAATTAAGCATAAGGAAACGCGCACACCATAGTGTTGCCGACAAAAAACCTCCGCAAATGCGTTACAGCGCACCAGACGTCGTGTGGTCACCATCCAGCCGTCCTGCGAGTGCCGGCACCTCCGAACACCCTCTCTCATAATGAGAGCTAGCTGGGAGTAGTCTTCATGCGCATGCTCTGTACAGTACCTCAAAGTGGTAACCTGGCACGTTCAAGGTGAAGCACCAAGGGATCCACAAACTAATCAGGCCAAATTCACACAGCCTTTTTTTTTGTTTTTTTTGTGTTAACTTTTTTTATCATAAGCGCTATTCCCATTCGCTTTCACTAACGATGCCCCAGATCCGAAGATCGCAGAATCCGAATCCCGGTCACGGCCACCGCATTTGGATGGAGGCGAAATGCTAGAGGCTCGTGTACTGGGCGCTGTCTTAAAGGGACACTAAATTTAAATATTAAGTTTAGTTTAGGTTAGGTCTGTGCTACAATGAATTCGCCATTCCTGGCGAGAACAGAACATAATTGCCTTCTAGCGCAAAATAAAGGGTACGGACCGAATGAAAAAGACGAAGACACGCGTCTTTTTCATTCGGTCCGTGCCTTGTATTTTGCCCTAGAAGGTAGTTATGGAATACCAACACGTCCATACTTATGTTATTTCGAGAACAGAGCAGTTCTAAGTGAGAAAATGACGAAATTGTGAAACTGGAGTGACGTCTTCTGTCCCTACCTGTGAATACCTTTTTGAGATGACGTCAGCTTATCTTACTCTGAATACTCGATTACTGCGCCCGGTTAAAAATGAAAAATCAATTAGATAAACCTTCACAATAAATAAACCCGCAGCAGCCACAGTTGTTGGTATACATGTTACGGCCGTGGATCTCGCTGCATCGTAATGTCGGCCGGCGAAATAGTGACGTCAAATCCTCTTTTCGGCGCGGCCGATTCAAATTGAGCGGCGACCCAGAGACTATCGGCGACCGTTTTTGACTCAATAAATTCGCTTATTCACACGCAGAAGGCGGCGTTAGACTTCAATAGAGGTAAAAAATCGATCTAGCTCAACTTAATATCTTTATTTAGTGTCCCTTTAAAAAACCCCAGGTGGTCGAAATTTCTGGAGCCCTCCGCTACGGCGTCTCTCATAATCATATCCTGGTTTTTGGGACGTAAAAGCCCAGAAATTATTAGATGCGAAGCAGCTCTTTGACTAGCCTGTGTAACGCTGTCCCTCCGTGCCTCCGTACGAACGCGCCGCAACGCGCTCCCCTCGCCGCAGGTGTTGGAGCGGTGCCAAGTAGGTCACGCCGCAGCTGCGCGTTGACGTCACGCTCCCCTCGCAGTGCGCGCTGACGTCACTCTCTTCCTCGCCTGCCGCGTGCTCGCTGCAGCTGCCGCCTCGTCCGTTCGATCGCAACACCTGCCGCTACTGCGACCGCCGCTCGCTACACCGCCGACTCGTCGGTTCACGCGCAAAAATTAACACCATCTTCCCAAAGGGAACCCTGATGGGATGCGAAGCACCCGCGTTAGCGCCGTTCAACCCGTGACGCCACCCGTGCGCAACGCTGCTGCTTCGCATCCCATCAGGGTTCCCTTTGGGAAGATGGTGTTAATTTTTTTATTGGTGATGCTCCACAAGGACCGGCATAAATTGTCGTATCGCGTATGCTAATGAAGTATGCTCGTCTTTGCGTGGGCGGCATTGCGGTCTGCAGTATGTACTAAATATTTTTGTTTTAATCGAAGTTATTGCACACGGCACTAACGCTATACCAAGAGTACGATCGTTGCTACTGGTGCCGCTGAACTGGAAAAATATCTTGTCTGAGAAAAAAAAAGGAAAAACTAGCGTACTTTATTAACACTCTCTTAATATTTGGCGCACTTCACACGCAATTTTTCTACCCGTTTCATTTTAATTTTGATAACCAAATATTTGTGAGGAAAGAAGTGTTGTGTTAGAACAAATGACATTCTACAAACGACATTACAATACTTTCTTCTTTTTTCTCTCTCATCCTACTATAAAGATGTTCTTCGTTCAGTTTCACCAGAACGGTCTTCTCATTTTTGATGACAAATTCGATTATGAAGAGCTCTAGTGACGTGCGACATATTGAATTTCTGAAGAATGGGTGTGGCATACGTTGCGACGCCGTGCAGTTTGTCATATAAACTACTGCCTTTAGGCTCATAACAGGACAGTTAATTACACATTTTTGTTAGTTAGTTTTAAATTATCTTTAGCGGCGACACGGTACTTCCGCGCCGCCGCGGTATGTGTCTCCAAATTCGACACATGCCTTACGATCGTAGCCTAGTTATGAAAAAGCGGTATTGACTAGAATGTATACACGCACGCACACACACACCCACACGCGCGCGCGCGCGTGTGTGTGTGTGTGTGTGTGTGTGTGTGTGTGTGTGTGTGCACGCGCGCTCGCGCTTTATTCCTGTGTTCTTAGTGCCTTGATTATTACCTCCATTGCATTTCAATATGGCAGTGCCGCTGGAAGGTGCAAAATGTACAGGGGTACTAGAAAAAAAATCGTGACTCGTACAGCGAAGTGACCCGGAGGAACACTTGGTGTGCGCCAATCGTATTCAAGCCCATACAACTGCGCTTTGGGGTCACCGATTGTTCTTGTCTAGTGGCAGGCTACGATGAAAAGGCGCGATGAAGCAATGAAACTCAGCTATAGTAATATAAATAAAGCTTGCTACGAAGTAATGTTTCGTCGTTATCGCATGTACAACCAAAGGAAACTTGTGTGCACTCTGCGCATTCACACAAATTTCTGCCTTGATTGCTTTGATTGCTTCACTTTTCCGCCCAGTTTCTATCCGCCGTCAACGAGCAGCTGGCTACTTTTCTTTCATTAAGAGTAATTCTTTCTCTTTTGTCAAATCACTGTCAGTATACACTTGTTCTGGGAAATGAAAAACCACCGAAAGGGCAATGACACACCAACGATCTCAGCGCGCGCTTTCGCACAGCATTACTACATTGAGGATGCTCGCATGAAAAAAGCAGCAGACCAATCATCGTATGTTTTGCTATAGTAAAAGTTTATTGTTATTTCTTAACTTCATATAGCACCGCAAAAAAAGAAGACCGTGCCGTGACCGCAAACCACGCAGTGTCCTTTATTAAATGTGGGGATCAGTTACGTTTAGGAAAGAGAAGGAAGATTATCAGGCGACAGGGAGAAGCTTAATTGCTTCCACCATGCGTGTCCCATCAGGCTGTATACCACTGCTACACATCTAAGAGTTGTGGTCTTACTTGCACGTACACAAAGCGACAAATCTGTATACCGGACAGACGATATTATTACCGCTGGTAAGTTGCCTCCGTTGCTGAAACCCTGAGGGCATGTTTTGCAAATAAGAGACATGCATCGCCAACGACGTGCAATGCGTGGCAAACAGCGCGTCATTGTCCACCGGGATTTTCTTTCTCTATTCTCTCACTTCTTGAGGACGATGCTGACACCGTCACCGAAGGGTAGCATGGCGAGTTGCACGCGTTCGTCGTTCTTCAGCTTGGCATTCAAAGCTCGCATAGCCACCGCATCGGGGAGGGAGGTACCAGCGTCGAACACTGCGCCGCCACGAAGGACCTGCATGAGCACCATGCCTGCCATATGAAACAAAGTTTGTGTCCAGGAAAAACAAATGTATAGACAACAGATGAAAGAAAAAAGAGGCACTAAAAGCAGGAAAACAACACCTAAGGCTGCTCTGTCTTTAACATTATCGTAGTCGAAAGCGTTGTTTTTTTTTTGTTGTTGTTGTTTTCAAGGGTCAACTGAATGCTCAGCGCACGACCGTAGGTGCGTTTTTGCGCGTGTACCCCACGGAGGCAGTCTGCTTATACATAAAGGGCAAGAGAGAGAGAGAGAGAGAAAGGGAAGGAAAGACAGGGAGGGTGACCAGAGGAGATCTCCGGTTGGCTACTCTGTACTGGGGAAGGGGAAAGGGAAATGAAGAGGGAAAGGAGAGAAGAGAGGGCTAGCTGTAAGGAAAAAACAGTATCTACGAGCACGCAACGCGTGAGTCGGACACAGGAGCTAAAGATTTCGTGTCGTATACATGTTTTGGGGAACTAGGAGTGTACTCACATTATCGAAGGCGATAATCCCGTTCCGCTTGACTACCTTGAGGCAACGCTCGTAGTAATCATCGTATTCTACCTTAATGGCATCAATATAGGCGAAGTCGTAGCTTTCCGTCTCTCCGTCCGCAATCATGGCATCTGAGAAGAGAGATACCGAATACAAATGCGGGTGCACATCAAACAGTGCAACGTACACATTATAACGTGACACAGAAAGTTTCGTAGCGTCAACCAAGAAAGAGCGGCTGTTCATTATCGATTACTATATAGTGGTGTAGAACGGGCGCACAAGGGTCGGAAAAGAAAAAGGCAGTGGAAAAAAAATTGGCCGCGTATCTGCGTGCTTCGCTGCAATTGTCGTCGAAAGACGATAGTCTTCTGCCGGCCGTACTACGCTGCGTGAGATATGGACGCCATCTGGCAGCGCCGTCGGGAAACGAGCTTGAGCAGGAATCCCTGGGCAACTGCCAGGTGGCATCACCAAATCGTCGGCAGAGGCCTTTTTCGGCGCATAGCGTCGCATTTTTAGCGCAGCCTAACAAACACTATGGTCTTTAGAATTATGTATCTATGTATTTTCTAGTAAAGGAACACACCACCTAATACTTACGTATTGATTGTGCCTCAGATATGCGCAATATTTGCTTTCTGATCGACAATGTTCACAAGTATGAACGCAGCTACCAGTTCAATATGGCTGGGCTTCAGGCAAGTGCTTAAACTTTGGCCTGATGACTGAATCGTGTGACAGACAGCCAAACAGGAAAGACAGACCAAAATTTCTGCGTTCAAGTATCCCAAGAAAGACTATTGTCTTTAAAAAAAAGAAAATTAACGTAGACCTTAACCATCTTGTTGGGTGTTGACTGATAAAATAGGCTAGGAGAATGGCACAGAACAATCCGGCATGTGCTGAGACATGCGTGAGCAGCGCAGTCCACTTGTAAGCGCAGCGGCGCCCCAGTGGGTTTGTGCGCTGAAGAACGTCGCTCTATGCAAAGAGTCCAGTCAAGCAGATCTTAGAAATTTAATAAACGTTTTGTGTATCCGCTTTGTTTTTTATTGGCCCCATGCTTGTACTTCACACCTAAATACATTACAACCACTTGTTCGCCCCTCGACAGGCTCATCTTAAGAATAATGAATAGAGTATGGTGTCATTACGTCCCGTGGACGCCCATCCTGGCTCGGACAGGTGTCTTAGCGGAGGACTCCTGACGTTGCCGCCGCTGTTGTTCTTTTTTTTTTAGCCTTGACTAAACTATACAGAGAACTTCATTTTTGTCTAGTTTCGGTTTTTCTGTGCACATCAACGCATGGCCGCTGCAGCCGGGAATCAGCACTGCGACCTCGCGCTGGCACTCAAACGCCACAGCCACTTCGGCCAGTGATGTTGACTGAATATCAATCGAGTGCCTGAAGCGGACAAAGAATAGCTCAACGCTTAATGTAACATATTTTCGTTCGTGCTTCAATAATTCTTAGCTTTACGGGGAATCGGATCGCCCAGCACGCGGCCGGATGCCACAATAGCGTCACTGCGCGTAAACAAAATAACTTCTCGGAGAGGGCTTCCCCTCATAAAGACTCGTGTGGCAGTGAAACAAGCTGCAGCGAACGTACCTTTTAGGGGTTACACGTGCAGCTTCACGCACGCATGACTCAATCGGCACGTTGAAAGTGCTACTGCATACAAACTGTCGCGTGTAATATGGCCACCGGATTATTCGAAACAAACTCAATAACGCACTATCCACCGGGATACCATTATTACTCTCTGTCACTGCCGCAACAACTTGTGCGAACTTAAAAAGAGAGTTTTCCCGAACGCGCAGGCAAACTGTCAGAATAGATAGATAGATAGATAGATAGATAGATAGATAGATAGATAGATAGATAGATAGATAGATAGATAGATAGATAGATAGATAGATAGATAGATAGATAGATAGATGCAGTCCTGGCAATCTTTCCCATGATCCTGTACAGAATATCACATGAAGAAACAGAAGATAGGCCTGGCGAAATAAACATTGCGTTTGTAAAAATGCAATGTAAAAGCTAATAAACAAACAAGAACGAGCACTGAACAAACACTACGCCATCTTCGAACACGTCGGATTAAATATTGGGCGTAAACGTGTGGCGACACGACTGTCACTTCTAGAAATGATGAACAAGACGATACACAGAAGCATGCAGTGCAAGACAAAAAAAAAATGCAATTATAGCACGAGATGAAGAGGCATGCTCGGCCTGAGAGGCTGCATTTCTCTACCGCTCCCAGCAACCATAGTAGCAGCCGAAATAAATCGTGCCAACTGTGGCTACCTTTCTACGCCGCCTCCCACAAATGCAGCGGCCGTGAACGGAGGAAAAACCCGTTGTATACACGTAGAACGTATCGGAAATTTTCGGCAATCAGCTATTTCTGGATCATCTCTTTCTACATATCACCCTTACTCACCCTTTCGTGCTTATAGCCCGACTAGACGTTGCCCCGCCACAATGGTCTAGTGGCTATGGTACTCGGCTGCTGATCCGAGGGTCGCGGGATCGAATCCAGCTGCGGCGGCTGCACTTCGATGGAGGCGAAATGTTGAGGCCCGTGTGCTGTGCGATGTCAGTGCACGTTAAAGAACCCCAGGTGGCCAAAATTTCCGGAGACCTACACTACGGCGTCTCTCATAATCAGAGCTGGTTTTGGGACGTTAAACCCCACAAATCATCACCGACTAGACCTTAATCTGAAGAAAATTTTGACACCTGTATTCTGACACTGACCGCGTTCTCGGCTGCGCTTTCGATACATTAGTCGTGCCGAGGGGGTTTGGTTTTCAGTAACAATCAGACGAATTCAAGAAACACCTGAACCAAAGGTCAACCGGTCAACCGGGACGTTAACTATACTCTGCGGAAATGTTTAGTTGAGTATGATTGTTTATTTTCTCTATACATTATACGTCTAATAAAAAAACCACCTCCATTTCCTTCGGCATTGATGCAACAGGTCAAAAATATACTTGGGTTTTTCAAGTTTTCTGGAGACTTCAATGCTCGGCTTGCCACTTTTTCTGAACACCCACGGAATTTGTGAGAGGGTATTTCCCTTTCGATTCTAAGCTGGGTCAACTAACTGCAGGGTAGGCAGGCAGGCACAGAACTTTATTTTGGTCCTGAGAAACTGCAGTTGGACTTCCCCTTCTAGGGGGATCCTGTAGCAGTTGCGGGCCGCTCCCACGCAGGGACAGGAAGACCGTGGCCCTCCGCCCTCTCGCAGGCTCTCTGGACAGCCCGAAGTTGAACCGAAAGGTCGCCGCTTCTCAGGGCTTCCTCCCAGTCCTCTTCTTTGCTGAACTCTGTGTCACGTAACGCAGGACATTGCCAGAGCATGTGAGCTAGTGAGCAGTAAGCCTCTCCGCAGTTCGGACAATGCGGTTCAATGTTGGGCGAGAAGTTACTAAACCTGCCTCTCGAAGGGAAAGACCCCGTTTGGAGCATCCTGAAGGCCGAAGACTGCGGTCGAGTGAGTTTAGGGTGAGGAAGTGGAAACACCCTCCGAGAGAGATGACAATGAGTCACGATCTCGTGAAAAGTGAGGAGTGGGTCCCTGTACCTTCCGGCGTCCCCGCCCACGAAATCGCCGGGACCACCGCGGTGAGTGAAACCTCGCGCACGGTCATGGCAAACTCATTGGCTTTGGGGGACATCGGGATGTACGTTGGCCCCCATGTGGGCCGGGAACCATTTTATGGTGTGAAACCCGGCAGCCCCCTCGCTGCCGAGGATAGCTGCTGCCTCCCGCGAGATCGAGCCCGAGGCGAAAGCTCTGGCAGCGGACCGCGAGTCCGTGAATACATTTGGACGCGATGCATCCTTCATTGCTACAGCAATGGCGATTTGCTCAGCAACCGTTGCCGAAACGTTTCTAACCGACGCATCACATAGGAGCTTTCCACTATGGTCGACTGAGACCACTGCACAGCGATCAGAACGCCCGTACTGTGCTGCATCGACAAACGTAGCGAGGTCCGGGCTGTAGCTCCAACCACCCTACCCCTTTTATATGTTCCCTAAATCTCGTGCTCTAAGAACCTTTACATTCGTAAGCTACGGATTACTACAGCGTTATCGATATCATGGCACGTCCATTAAACTGCATTGCAATGCGGCGAATACAAAAAAGAGCGAAACGTTGGCACAAAGAACGGGCGTTCGACAAGAAACCAAATGAATCACTCGCGTTCCAACGTCACACATTTTCCAGTGGGACACGTGCATGGTTCTCCTTGGTTTACGTATACTATTGTGCACTTAAGCCTCACCTAAAGTGTCGATGGCTTTTCCAAAGCGCATGTCAATCTTATGCTCGACTCCGGCCTGCGAGAAAAAAAAAAAAACGAGAAGAGGTCACGCCGTCTTGTCGCTACAAACGAGTTTGGGCAACAAATGAAGCAACGCCGTGATAACAGGCTGTCGGTGTAACGTGCCGTAAATGGCCAGGCCTTGTACCCACTGTACTCTGAATAAAAGCTACAACGCACAGGCGCGGGCCCAAGCGTTCACGCGCTGTACATGCATGTCTACAGGGCTGTACAGTACTTTATTACACATTGCCTTCGTGGTAGTTAATACTGAATTGGAAAATATTGCGCAAAACATTCATTCCTCGCGAGTAACTTATACGGGGCGTCACAGATGACGTCACGGAAGTAAAAGGAACCGAAATACTGTATATAATAACTCGTGCATCGTACGGGCATGCCACACAAGGCAACAACAAATCATTCACGCTGCAGACGAATATACGTTACGCTCAGCCGCCTCGGGCAATGTATTTAGCCGTAAAAGGCCATCGTTTGCCAGCCTTGTGGACGGCATTGTAGTGACTGAATTGTAATTTGTCACTCATCAAGGAGGCAACGTCAGGCGAGGCATCTAAGGCGGCCCTCCCAAGATAGCTCCGCCATTGAGTCAAGTACTACATCGTCGGCCAACCTTACGACGACGATAAATGCGGGCATGTGAGATACTGAGAATCGCACTGTTTTTTTTTATGAATGGCACCTCTTTCCAGAAGGGCCTCCCGACGTCGGCCGACTCTCGGTCGATGTCGAGGCCACACGCAGTACCGTCGGGAGGAAGAGCCAGGGCCGCCGACATCAGGCTGCAACCAGTGAACACGCCTGCGCAAAGGCAATGGGCGATGATATTTGACGTGTTAATCTGTGGACTACGAGAAACACGACAGAAAACAGGGACCTGAATCGATTGATACACAACAAAATTTTTACAACATATATATATATATATATATATATATATATATATATATGAACCGAACGTCATTGCGTTCCGTCTTCGTCGAAATGCGACCGCCGCGACCTCGTGCTCAGCAGACAGAACAGTATATCCAGGGATGTTCCACGCAGGAAATTTTCTCTTTTTCGAGGAACTTTCTATTACCATTTTAGCGAAAATAGAAAATGGGAATCTTTGAGATATACAGGGAACCTCACGTTTGTGGCGCGCCAACATTGCAATTACAAACTGTGCCAGGGAGCCATGCTCCACCAGTGATTCCCAAGACATCCCTGTCGGACTATTGACTCCGAGGTGGCGGTGTCCAGAGATAGACGTCTATGATGAGTTTCTGGCTCCAAAAATCGTTTCCGTCGTATTTAGCCAGCAGGACAATGGCTTCTGAGATCTGATTCTTATTCAGGGAGTGTTTTTTTCAAGAGAAGTCATAAGAAAGCGCGTAGAAGACAAGCTACTTTGGTGCATAACAAGTGAATACATGAAAATCCCCCATAAAAAGGCGGACCTTTTGTTTCTGAAGTTTGCTCTAAAGCATGATCATCATTTTCAATGTGACGCTCTTTGGCCGACTTGGCCCTTGCGCCAAGTCGGCCAACCAGATATCATCATCATCGTCGTCGTCGACATCATCATTTTTTGCTCTATTCCAGGGGCATGTTTAAATATTCACTTTATTGAATGTTTTCTCGTAGGAAAATTTGCGGAGATTTTCAGAAATCTTTCAGGAAAAAAATGTGGCTGAAACAGGAAATTTTCAACTGAAGGAGTCACCTGCTTAACGCGCGGAAAAAATAGTAGCCTTCAAGTAGCGCTTGATGTAAATGTTGCAGCATTTTTCTTTCCTTGTTTAAAAGGAGATATTCATGCTGCAAACGGAAGCTCTGCTGACGGCATATACTTCGATTCATTCTTCACCATTCGTACTATTTTCCGCGCTTAACTGTTGTCACCGCCTCAGTTCTTCCGGCAAGAGTCTTTCGTGCAATAGGTGAAACTGGCTACAGTCGGATACAACTCAAGTCTGCAGTGAAGCCTCCCCCCTCCCTTGTAACCACCAGCCACTGTACATCCGCGAAGCTTCAGGAAGTTCCTTCTTTGAACTTTCCATGTTACTAAAAAAAAAGCGAGAGTGGTAAAACTAATGGATAGGTGCATAAACTTTATATATCATCATTTGTTTATTAAAGTGGAACGTGGAAAGGATAATTCTTTACTGAGCTGAAATCAAGCCACTGCAATGCAAAAACCCGGCGCGCCTCAAGCGCCGCCAGCCGAGTGTTTCCACTCAGTTCAGTGAAGTTTCACGCGTAAAACGGGCTCAGAAGCGAAATGAAGTGTACCACGGCCTTTTGCGGATGGAAACGCGGGGTCTCCACACAAGCTTCTCGGGCACGTCATGTCTTATACCGTTGAAAGGACTCAAGAACAGCAGACGCTCCGCAGCTACCGAAGGCATAAATACGGCGCCATTTTGAAGACGACGATTTCGTCTGCTTCTGTGATTGGGTGGCGGAGTAACACCGACGCGCGCAGTCCGTTGGTGGCCCGTTGGCTTTTGTTGCCAAGTGCTTTTTTTTTTTTTCAAGTTGTATCCTACTATTGTAAAGCACTCCTGGCTGTTTGCACGACATATCATGGCCGCTGGTAAAGATTTATTTACAGTCTCGTCGTTAACATGAACTTTATGCAAGCGGGTCGAGACAGCATTTCAACTGACTCAGCATGACAGTCTCACGATTGCCTGTAGCTAATTGAGTGAACCCGCCCTTTGCTGGGTTCATCGATCTTGCCTCCACGCTGGTTCGGCCCGACATGCTAGCGCTTATATGTCAGGTCGACGACCCGATTCCGGACCAACAAGAGTACATATTGTCCAGTCAGAGCGCCACGCCGACGTACGTCGATGTTCCCTTTCATTGTCTCAGGGCGAATGCACGAATACCACTGTTCGAAAGCGAGATTTATCCGTGCCCCGCCGCCTTCGCCAATTAATGTGACCATCATCAAGATGCTGGCTGGAATTGACACTTGCGAACAAATCCTTTCTGTAATTACTGGTTCCGAATCGTGTTGTGGCTGTGGTGTTCGGCTGCGACCCCAAAAAACGCGGGTTCGACCCCACGGCGGCGGTCGCATTTTCGATGGAGGCGGAAATGCCAGAGGTCCTTGTGCTGTGCGTGGTAGATGGATGGATGAATGGATGTTAAGAGCGTCCCTTTTATAACGGGGTGGTAGCCCGCGGGCCACCAAGCTCTACCTTTATTTTATCCACTACAAACGTTTGTTTCCCAAATCACTCATATTTTCACAGCAAAGTTTTCTCCTCGCCTACCTATTTTGTCTATTATCGCTCCGCTGTGAAGTAACAATCTTATTCGAACTACCTTGCGTTTCTGTCAGTGCCCGTTAAAGAACCCTAGGTGCATGTCAAAATAATTTCCCGCGCCCTCCACTACGGTGTTCCTCTTTCTCTCTCTTTCATTCCCTTACCCCTACCCCCACGGACGCTGAGCCGTTCTCCCGACATGGGCTGCAGAGAATAGTGGCCTTCCTTAACCGAACCACAATCATTATCATGATCATCATCATCAGAAGGTGCTATGTTCTGCAGCCAGCGCCGCGGGAGGGAAGGAATGAGAGAGAAGTGAAAGAAACAAGAGTCGGAAAAGAGGATAGAAGCGCTTTGTTCCTTCTTGTTCACTTTTTTTTTCTGAGTGGATCTCGTAACTCTGTCACACAAACTGATGTCCCGGTCTCGTGTGCTTACCAATTTCCAGGTACTTCTTGGCACGTGTAGCCTTCAGCAGGACTTGGTAGAGTGCCAGCTGCCCAGGCTTGGTGTACATAAGCCCATGTGGTAGCTTCATAGTTTCCTTTATGCATTAAAAAAAAAAAGACCATGAGAGGACGAGTCACGACACAACAAGAGTCGGGAAGTGGAGAGAGAGAGAGAGAGACAGTAATGGAGTCGTGAATACACACAAAGCACATACAATTTGTTTTAGCCCACGTCCCACGAATTGCCAAAAACTATCAACTCGCACGATAGCACAATCACAAAGTCGTCTTATATGTCAATGAACGGCTTGATGCACGTGGGTTTTAAATATACGCGTTGAAAATAGGTAAAATGGGACTGTTTAGGGAGGGACAGCTATGAATTAGCACAACTCGTGTGGTATTGGATGAATGGTTCAACTGCGACCACATTTGGAAAATTATACTAGTGTTACAGCAATGTTCTTTTCACATTGAAGTATAACATCGCACCACAACTGTACAAACGGACTGACGGGCAAAGAAACGACACACACAAGCGCTGGTGTGTGTCGTTTCTTTGCCTGTCAGTCTGGTTGTATAGTTGTGGTGCGTTGTTATACTTCAGTATGAACCGATACAAACTAGCCCAAGTTACAGTTTTAATGCAGTTCTTTTCCCAGCGCATTTAAGACATATTTATTTTAAGACAGACGACGAAAAGGAAGGCACAAGGGAGTAGTTATTCTAGGTGGACGAAGACGCAGAATAAACAGTAATGCCGACTGTAATGGCTTCTTATCTCACGGTGACGTTACATTTATGTATTTCCTACAAAGAATAGATTATCGTTGGAATTTTACTTTGTTGTCCATTCGATCGAGCATTGCCCAGGTGGTTCCCGATTGACTAAACAATGTGCCGCGCGCAGTGCAGCTAGTGCCGCAGCTGTCGATGTCGTTGGGTAATCAGTGCTAAAGCTGATGGTAATAACCCCAATTGCAACGATTACCACGGCACCGCACGAACATTTGAGGTTTGTGGAACCATCAGCATAAATGTGTACACTTTCCCCATACCTGTCATGCAAAAGAAGCAGTGACAGCTACTTCAGCGCAAGTGACGACACCTCAGATTTTTTCCTCATTTCTGGCACGTTATGCACTGTGGGTCGAATAAGGCACCAAGGGGGCGTCGGTGGTTTAGATGCAGTGGTGAAGCCTGAAGGAAGGCTGTCGTTGTACTTGACGATAGATTTAAAGAACGATGCTTGGGGCCTGTTTGAAGGCAGCGTTGCAAGGTGGTGACAGCGTGCACGTGCATAATGCCTCATGTGCTAGTGCTAGTCTGTCCCCCATGCAAAAAAAAAAAATTAAATGAAATGTGGGGGTGCCCGCATGTGCCTCATGTGCGTTCTCAGGACCTCCGCCGTAATGTGAGTTCGCATTGGATGGTCCCGAGCAATCGCAATAGTTGCCTCTGTTGACGTACATCTGGGCAATCCAAGACAAACTCTTAGTGCTTGAGCTTGTGCTGCCTGCAGTACACGAAATATTTGTCTTGCACGTGTTGCTCAGCACGGGCAGACTATACCTCAGAAAACCGAGAAAGAGCGCTCTGTAGAGTTCCATCATGGCATGTACTGACATCCCCCACGTCTTTCCTGCCAAGAACTTGAAAAATTGGGGAAATTGCTGTTAGACGCTGTTTCATGTAGGTCACGTGCTTGCTCCAACGGAGATCTCTGTCTATGATCACTCCAAGAAACCGGTGGGTTCTGGCATAGGAAACAGTCCGCCCGTTGATTGAGACGACATAAGGCGTCATTGGCTTGCGAATGAGTGCCACAAGTGCACATTTCTCTGGGGATATATGTTGAGACCTTGTTTACACAAGTAGCTCGATGTCAAACTTTCTGCTCTTTGAAGCCGCGCACATTGTTGATGATGATGACGACGATGACGATAAAGAAGACGAAGATATTGATGAAGACGACGACGACGACGACAACGACGATGATGATGATGATATGAAGACCCGGACCAGTCAAGTTACCATCAGCTTCGCTAGCCTTGCGTCACGAGTGTGAGCTGCGCAAAATTTTTTTATTGGTTGGTTTTAATTTAAGTGTATGTGATCGTTAGCTCTAAATATTTGCAGCCAAGCTTCGGCCGTTCATCGGTGCTCTGGTTGCTTATAGCTTCAGCAGGCCGCAGTAGACGCCAAGGATCGCAGCCACATCGTATTCTTACCGTCAAGTTGATCCCCACGCCTCTCACCACATGGTTGGTGATCATAAGGTTAAAGCAAAAAATAAATTAAAAGCGCTTGGGAAGCCGGTATTCATCGCGCCTGCAAGTAAGGCTATGTGACGATCACATTATTCCACTTGGTCAAGTCTCGCGTTTCCCTCTCTACTGCCTTTCTTTGTTAAAGATACATAGAGAGATAGCGCGCGGTTTTGGTCACCTTGTCGAGCGTCATTATTCGTATTCTCTGAAGAATTACCTTAGCGCCCTCACTACTAAGCGCCCCACCCCACTTACTAAGAAAAACATGGCGAGGACATGGCGGAACTGAGCATGAGTTTTCGTCCTTTGATCGACACACACATGTGCTAGATACACTTATCCTCTCCACAGACCGCCTTCCTACAGCCAATGACGTATGGGCGTAGCAGCGGTTAAATAAGACCGGCCCCACGCGCTTTACAAGCGACAGTTAAATTTTTCGAGACGTTCTTGGATGCATCGCTCATGTGCCCATGCATTGTTTCTTGTGGGGTAAAGACAAACACGCAACTGCGAGTAGAGAAGCAGCCTGCGGCTGGAGAAATGCCAGGCAGAAAGCAGCACGTCGCCGCTCGGAAGCAACAACGTGGTTTCGATATCTGGCGCGCGTTTCAGATCGCAGTTCTGAATAACGTGGAACATTGTGTTGCCATGCTAGCGTACTTTGTACAGTTGACGCTCGTACCTCCTCGACATGCAAGAGTTTTCTCGGGCGCTTACCTTCTATTCGAAATGCGCGTCGCAAAAGAAATTTCTGCATATACTATCTCCGTAAAGCAGTAAGCCTGTAGCAGCTGCCTTCCGGATGGGTTAAGAGCGCAAAACTTTGTTATTGTGTTCTCGTCAACTTTTGCCGCTCCGCTGACCTTTCGCAGCTGGATGCCGCGGTAAACCGTTCCGTTTTCTTGGCCCGAAAAGCACTGTCAGCGACTGGCTCTCATCATCTCCTGATGTTACCGCTATAGCAGACGATTCCGCGACTGCGCCCCAAAGAACATGGCGGACGCGCCCAGCGTCGCCAGAGCGCAATGCATTACGAATATATCCCCTGTTATTAGTCTTCCGGGGTATTGACTGGGTGGCGTCGTCTGGCGTCAATATTTGAACTACTTCCAACACAGTGACCACAAGTGCCACCAGTGAAAGGAGCGCTTTTACCTCCAATAAAGCGAGTTGCCTTCTCGTGTTTACCGCTGCTTTAGAGTCCTGTCTTTTTGGACGTGTAGTTCACAAAAAAAAAAAGGGGATGCCAGGATTAGTGTCAACGTACACTGTTCTGATTTTTTCGTAGAATTGTGGCTTTTTTTTTCGTATAAAAGAAAAGTAATAACTCTAATAAATGTGAACATCGCTAAGCCAGAGTAGCAAGCCAGGCCACTAACCACGCTAACATCTCCGGAGTCATCAATAAAGTACTCTTTCTCTCTCTGTCTCTCTCTATCTCTCTCTTTGTTAAGCCATGCATGCTGTATGTGGCGCTTCGCGGCAGGCAGCCGCCATGCAAGGACATTTATGCGAACTGACGCCGCAGCTGTAGTGCGTGATAATGAGAGTATATTTGAAAGTGCTGCGAACTATGAACACTCCGGTTTAGGAATTCCACAGCGTCACGCGTCCGTATACATAAAACAAAAGTTTCTCTTCCCCATCGTGACCCAGAAATCCTCCTGCTCCCTCCTTGTTTTCGCCGATACAGCAGGATTTATTCAGCTCACTTTCCACGCAGCTTTGCTCGGAATTTATATGACCGCTGCTTCCCGTCAGTGTATGTCACTGATGGGCATCGGCATGTCATCACTGCGTCATGCCCCATGTAGGCGGGCACGTGACGCGGTGGAATTCCTAAACCCGAGTGTTCATAGCTCGCGGCAGTTTCAGACTCTAGCTATCTGCATTGCAGCTGCGGCGTCAGTCCGTATAATCCCAGGACAGCTAGTGCGCTTGCATGGCGGCTGCCAGCCGTGAAGCGCCACATATTTTACATTCGTGCAATGTGCGGATTGTTTTATCCGCAGGCAACAAGGAAGACTTATCGGTGAGCAATCGCAAAAGGTACGACAAGAGAAAAGAAAAGGATAGAGAAAAAAAAACACGCACTGAAAAAGAAAGGAAACGCGACACCGCTTAGAGTATGTCCTTTAGACCGCTCGTCCTTAAAAATCGTAACAGCGCGTTCAGCGCTTTCCGTGCTGACGATGGTCCTGGCCAGTGTCCCAAAACTCGTTGCTCGGACAAAGGGCGGCTGTCAAGTCTGTCTAGAGCAGCGGTAAGTTCTTTCCTAGGGCCACTGTAACGGGGACACTCACAAAGAAGATGACGTATCGTTTCGTCGCAGCCGCAGTTCTCACAAAGTGCACACTGCATATTCAGTCTCTATGTAAAAAACTCAGCAGTATTTGCTTTGTGATATTTAAATGTAGACAATTTCTGATGTACCAACATTAAGGATGATCTATTTTGCTCTTTTTCATAGTGAGTTATCATACTGCATAGAATCATGGGGCCACACGTATGACTCCTACTTAAAACCACTGGTAATGTTGCAGAAGCCAGAAATTCCATTTTTGTCGAACTCAAGTTATGCAGCTCCTTCCCAGCTACTCTTTAACAAACTTCAAATCATGCCTCTTGCTCGTAGACTATAAAACTACAATTATGGTTCACAACTGTATAACTAACAATAGTCCCCTTCACCGTTCATCATTTGTTTCCTCCCGGTTTCGCACATGAGGCTACGGAGCTGACAACTTTTTACAACCACTTGTAAAAAATGTATATGGCAGAAGACGCCTATTTAGCGTTGGTTGCACTTTGTGGAACAATTTACCTGTCGAAATAAAACAAAGTAAAAATCTTGCTGTATACCTGAAACATTATTATAAAGACATTTACTAAAGTGTTTAATCTATTTCAAGTGTATTGTGTGCTACCTGCAAATTGCATTTTTGTATATGAATATTTGTATTATTTTTTGTATGTATCCAAACTAGCTTAATGCTAAGGACTCACATGTTTTTTCATGTATTGATTCATGTATCTTTCTCGAAAATAAAATTCAATTGTAACCTGCTTCGATTTCTCATGGGGAGATTTTCATGTGGAAGCTATAGCACATACTGGGAAGGGACGCAGGTGGGAGGCTGAAGTAAAAAAATGAAGTTTTAAAACTAAAACACCGCCATCTCTTCAACACCGCCCCATAGCGTTGTCCCTGCAAAGCGAAAAACGCACGCCACCCGGATGTACAGATTTCGTGCGCTGAAGCTATCGCTGCTGCCATGCCGCGTGTATAGACCTATTCCATGTTGGTAAACAGTGGTAGGCACCGGCGATATAACCAGGGCTTGTGTCGACGTCGCGGAGCGGAGGCCCCGCCCACCGCTTGCCGCGGCCCCGCACGGTCGCGCCACCGCCGCCGGCGAAGCGCGTGCGAAAGCTGCCTCCGAGCACGGGGCGTCGGAGCGCCGACGGGTGTTTACAACAGTTTTCGAGGGGCAGCCGCGTGAGATGAAGTCGCGTTAGCTCTGTAGGAAGCATTCGATGAATGTAGAAAAGAATGTGCTGACAACCAGCTATGACAAGATGTGAGAAATTGATTGAAAGGATAAGCACCTTGCAACATGATGCGAACGATCGCGAGCTATCATGTCGGCATCGCTTCATGCGTATGCTTTAATTCGGTAACTAGCGCAAGGATGAACCACTTGCAACAGTGAGACTTGTTTAAATACGACTTGAAGATGCCTCAGCTAAAATACTGTTTCGGACTAAAGCCTCTAATCCCTACACGAAATCCTTGCGCAAAAACAAATGTAACTCAAGCATGCGATATTGGTGACGCTAGAACCTATGTAAATACGGCTGTGATAACGCACACACACAAAAATGCAATGACGCGCCAAGGACAAGGCTCTCAAATAACTGACAGCAAGGCGCATAACCGCGGCTTGCGGCTCTGCCCATACGCTGAGTTCCGATCGTGACGGCGTGAAGTCCTGTGACGACGCGGCACATTTCAAGCGTGTAGTTCATTCGAGCAGTCTGACAATCGAAAAAAAAAATTAAAGCGCATCGTAACCACTACAGCATTGCCAAAGACACTTCTCGTGTGTATGCTATCGCAGCCACAAGCAATTTGCAAAAGCGTCGCTGTAATCGGCCTTTCGCTCACGGCTACGTGAATTAAGCTCTTATATATTTGTTTCATTTGAGTGATTGAAATTCGTATGACGTATGTATAGCTTCCCCACTTCAATAATGCACGGCGACCGCGATTACTTCTACACATCGAGCTAAGCTAACGTCGTGCGCGCTTTGCGGTAAGCGTCATCGCTCTGTGTCCGCACTTTGTTTATGCCAAGAAATTTGGTGTCGAGCATTACACTTGCCAAACTTGTGACAATGCTATTTCTCTCAAATGAAACAAGCCGCACTAATGCCAAATAATTACCCATACGCTTAACCGTGACGAAAATGTTTGGCGCATAACCGATGCGCCAAACAACCGGCATTACAGGTTCGTCCCTTTCCTTAAGACAGACATAAGCAGGAAACCGATAAAAACCTATCGCACATATCTTGTGCGTTGCTGAGCAACCAACCCACGGCGCAGGTCATCGGTAAACACTTTTTTCTTCATTTCACGGCGGTGAGAAGCGCACGCACCAGCGAAAACACAGCGGCTGCTACGGTAGGCGCGCCGGCGGTTGCCTACCATGCGAAACCAAAACTCCCGACGACAGCGCCACCGCATCTTCGTGACGTAGGCCGGGTGGAATAGGTCTATAGACCTACTACCAGGCATACACAAGCTAAGTTGCACATTAATTATAAACTGAAAAAAAAAAGCGCTTGTTTTCTAAACCATGTTATGCGAGGTGACTTCACTTGTCTGTACGTGATGTGTAGGCGAGGTGACGAGGAAGAGACACCGTGTCACAGAAAAGCACCGTAACACAGTACGCGCGAATGAGAAATTCAGCAGCTGACTTGTCAACGGACAGCTAGAAGTGAAACACGACCTGTTCATACTTACAGCTATGAGTTTCTTGAGCGCGGGGTGCAAGGTGCAGTGCTCGTCGATGTAGGCTTCGGCCTCGGGAGTTGCAATCTTGCCTTTGCTCCTACCATGATTTGAAGGCGCCGTCTCCATAGCTATGATGCACGCGCTCCTGCGAACAAGAGAGCACCGGTGGTCAGTCCCTATTAGCCCCGAGAACAAAGACACGGGCGTCGCTGCGGTCGCACCGATGTGACGTCACGGTAAGGATTAAGCTCGCTCGCCTCCTCCAGCGCGGCCACCGGGGCGGCAGTGGGCCCGTCAGGCGCAGAGCGGTGCACCCCCGAGATAGCGGCAGAAAACAGGTGCTTCGCGTCTTTTCAAATCGTGGCGTCGTTGCATTTCAACCACAAATTGTATTTGTTGGTTACAGTAATTATAGCCAGTTCCTTTGCGATGCGATCGTTTTTATACAACTCATTTCCGCAAGGAAGATATCGGTGCATGTTTTCAGTACTATCCAAAGTCAATTAATTGAGCAATGTTCGAATATGGGAATGGCAAACTGGCGCCTAAACAAAAGCTGCAGCTTGAGAAAGGTGCTATACTTAATGAGAGCATGCAAGACATTTCTTCACACGTCGGAATTCTGAGTTTTCAACGCGTATTCCAAGGAATCGGTGTTACGAAAATATTTGTGCTAAATCTTTAAATATTAACCACGGAATTCGCTTGGACTCTGCCACTGATCTGTGTGCCGGTGCAGCACAAATATAATTATCGAATTTTCGGTATTTACTAGCTGAAATGCTAATTTTCCTGCGATCTACATGTTCCATGAAAGCAATCTAAGACATCTGACACAATCGTGCTATGTGCCGCAGGAGACTTCAGCTGAATTCCCATGTCAACATTCCCATGTTCCCACATTTGCCCCGCCACCGTGGTCTAGTGGCTATGGTACTCGGCTGCTGATCCGAGGGTCGCGGGATCGAATCCCGGCCGCGGCGGCTGCATTTCGATGGAGGCGAAATGTTGAGGCCCGTGTGCTGTGCGATGTCAGTGCACGCTAAAGAACCCCAGGTGGTCGAAATTTCCGGAGCCCTCCAATACGGCGTCTCTCATAATCAGAGCTGGTTTTGGGACGTTAAACCCTACACAACAGCAACAACAATGTTCCCACATTTAAATAAATAAAAAAAAAAAACTTCAGCTGAATATGCGCGTCATATATAATCCCTTAAAATATATGAAAAATTACGCAAATTAATAATGCCATCCTCATAACGTTTTCGGAAGCACTAAAATGTTGGTACATTCAGCATGTGCAGGTTTCTTCGCGACAGTCGTGTGTGATTATATGTACTTGTACCCAGCTTCGCAGGAACGGCTGGTTTTATCTACCGCCGTGTTGCAAACAGTAGTCTCGGATCACTGCGTGCGGAATGTTACTGATAGAAGTCGTTTGCCAAAACAAACGCCAGAAAGTTGAAATGAGTCTTCTGGACTGTTTCGACGGCGCACTCAATGACGTGGCCCGCGTAATAAACCTTCTGCGCAGCAGTAATGCGCCTACTCGTCTCGCGCCTTATCCACACACCGGTCTATACAGCTCAAGGGTAAACTGCAATCAAATAGAGTATATTTGTCACTTTGTCTAAACTGGCACATGTGAACTTGACAGCACCGCTGCTACGATGCTGCAAGAAGAGGCAAGCTGACGACAAGAAAGTTCAGCAATTAATGTAAATCGTGCTTCGCAGTAAACGGAACCACCAAAATTAAATGCAAGAAAGAGTGGAATACGCGTGAAACTAAACAATACGGTGAGTGAACGAGTGCAAAGGGCATACCGAAGCAACAGCTGGGAAGGTGGACGGCACTGTATTGGGCAAGCATTTCAGAGACATTTTGCGAGACTCGACATGGCACGTTTTTGCTACAGGGCGCAGATAGCGGACTGAGCAGAAGTGTGTGCAGATACGCGGATGCGTCCAATGCAAACGAAACTTGAGGCGGCGATGCCATCCTCTAAAGGGTTAGACCGAGAGCAACGCAACATAATAATGTAAGTATTGCGTTTTACGTGTCAGAACCGCGACACTATTATGAGGCAGGCCGTGGTGGGGGATAGCGGATAAATTTTTCTGGCTGGAGTTCCTTATCTTCCCTTCTATCCAAGTGCACGAATGTTCTTGCATTTCGCCCCTATATAAATGCACCGCGACCAGTAATTTTACCCGTATTCTTTGAAGCGGTCTACGCCGGAAACGTCATAGAACGGAGATCAACAAAGAAGAGGAAGAAGAAGGGCTCTTTCGAACGGGGCATAATAAATGGCGGACGACACCCGTCTTGCTCTCGATATGTGTCTCGGTATATCTGCCTAAGGGAACGCTACATTTTGGCGCAGTCGACAAGCGAACATGTGGGTGACCTTCTTCGTTGACCAAACGTCATCAAATGGCATAATCTTCACCAGTTACCAAAATATTTGTGCTAAATCTTTAAATATTAACCACGGAATTCGCTTGGACTCTGCCACTGATCTGTGTGCCGGTGCAGCACAAATATAATTATCGAATTTTCGGTATTTACTAGCTGAAATGCTAATTTTCCTGCGATCTACATGTTCCATGAAAGCAATCTAAGACATCTGACACAATCGTGCTATGTGCCGCAGGAGACTTCAGCTGAATTTCCATGTCAACATTCCCATGTTCCCACATTTGCCCCGCCACGGTGGTCTAGTGGCTATGGTACTCGGCTGCTGATCCGAGGGTCGCGGGATCGAATCCCGGCCGCGGCGGCTGCATTTCGATGGAGGCGAAATGTTGAGGCCCGTGTGCTGTGCGATGTCAGTGCACGTTAAAGAGCTCCAGGTGGTCAAAATTTCCGGAGCCCTCCACTACGGCGTCTCTCATAATCAGAGCTGGTTTTGGGACGTTAAACCCTACACAACAGCAACAACAATGTTCCCACATTTAAATAAATAAAAAAAAAACTTCAGCTGAATATGCGCGTCATATATAATCCCTTAAAATATATGAAAAATTACGCAAATTAATAATGCCATCCTCATAACGTTTTCGGAAGCACTAAAATGTTGGTACATTGAGCATGTGCAGGTTTCTTCGCGACAGTCGTGTGTGATTATATGTACTTGTACCCAGCTTCGCAGGAACGGCTGGTTTTATCTACCGCCGTGTTGCAAACAGTAGTCTCGGATCACTTCGTGCGGAATGTTACTGATAGAAGTCGTTTGCCAAAACAAACGCCAGAAAGTTGAAATGAGTCTTCTGGACTGTTTAGACGGCGCACTCAATGACGTGGCCCGCGTAATAAACCTTCTGCGCAGCAGTAATGCGCCTACTCGTCTCGCGCCTTATCCACACACCGGTCTATACAGCTCAAGGGTAAACTGCAATCAAATAGAGTATATTTGTCAGTTTGTCTAAACTGGCACATGTGAACTTGACAGCACCGCTGCTACGATGCTGCAAGAAGAGGCAAACTGACGACAAGAAAGTTCAGCAATGTAAATCGTGCATCGCAGTAAACGGAACCACCAAAATTAAATGCAAGAAAGAGTGGAATACGCGTGAAACTAAACAATACGGTGAGTGAACGAGTGCACAGGGCATACCGAAGCAACAGCTGGGACGGTGGACGGTACTGTATTGGGCAAGCATTTCAGAGACATTTTACGAGACTCGACATGGCACGTTTTTGCTACAGGGCGCAGATAGCGGACTGAGCAGAAGTGTGTGCAGATACGCGGATGCGTCCAATGCAAACGAAACTTGAGGCGGCGATGTCATCCTCTAAAGGGTTAGACCGAGAGCAACGCAACATAATGTAAGTATTGCGTTTTACGTGTCAGAACCGCGACACTATTATGAGGCAGGCCGTGGTGGGGGATAGCGGATAAATTTTTCTGGCTGGAGTTCCTTATCTTCCCTTCTATCCAAGTGCACGAATATTCTTGCATTTCGCCCCTATATAAATGCACCGCGACCAGTAATTTTACCCGTATTCTTTGAAGCGGTCTACGCCGGAAACGTCATAGAACGGAGATCAACAAAGAAGAGGAAGAAGAAGGGCTCTTTCGAACGGGGCATAATAAATGGCGGACGACACCCGTCTTGCTCTCGATATGTGTCTCGGTATATCTGCCTAAGGGAACGCTACATTTTGGCGCAGTCGACAAGCGAACATGTGGGTGACCTTCTTCGTTGACCAAACGTCATCAAATGGCATAACCTTCACCAGTTACCAAGTGCAAGTGCAAGTTTTCTGGCTGCTTTTCATCACAATGCGGTGGAAAGTTGGGATGCGGCTCTGCGCTATACATTTGAGCGTGGATCATTACTCAAGTACTTTCTTGAGAAACGTCGCCTGTTGTATGAAGCGGAGCCTAAACTCTCACCACAGGTCACTGTTGCGTTAATAATACAGGGACTATGCCTCGATATACGAAGCCAGATCCAGATAAGAGCTCCTACTACATTTCAAGATCTTCTACACTGCCTACAATATGTATTACCAGGAGCTGATCTGGACGCACCAGATGAAGAGAGCGCAAGTGAAGAGATAGTCCATTTGCCTAGCCCATCAAATGGTGTTAAAGGGCCCCTAAACCACCCCCGACATTTTTTTGAACATTTCAAGTTAGCACGCGCATCAAGTTGAAAATGCCGTCACGATGAACGATGTCAAACGCGGCAGCGCTACGCGCCGCGGGCGCGCCACAAACTCGAAAAACAATCCCGTGCGCCTCTCCGGCCAGTTCCGGCATGCCAAAGTTAGCCGTGACGACATTGTGGTTTTTGCTGACGTCAAAAGAGTCCGAGCTCCGCTTATTGGTCGAAGGAGGACGTCGACTTCCGGTTAGTCTGCTAGAAAATGCACGCGCTCCCTGCCTGTTTGTTTTCCTCGTCGTGTGTCGTTCGAGTGGTGTTCGCGTGTGAATTCGTAAATGCGCTACGCTACGCAAGTGCAAGTGAGGTACAGCCGACTAGAAACTGCAGCAACTGTCAGAACACGACGAATAGCGCTAACAGAGAGCGTTGGCACAGCACCAACGAGACATTTACGCGAACGCGGGAGCCCGGCGGAGGCAAGTCAACCGGATGCGCGTCATCGGCGATGTATGTCACGTGATATTCGGAGGAGCACTCGGCGAGGAGGTGGCACTGGCAAGCGGCCGGCGGGCGCAGGAGAGAGTGAAACAAGCAAGCGCCGCGTTTTAATAATCAAACGGGTGTAACTCGGCTATTTCTGCACCGTTTAGAAAAATTCTTGCGGCTACGTGTTTCTTGCGGACACCGGTACAAAAGCAACACCACAACTAAATTTCGACCTCTTGGTGGTTTAGGGGCCCTTTAAGGGAAGCGCAGATGAGCGTACGGATTGTAAACATAACAGCGGTCTACACAGCACAATTGCAGCACCTCATTCGACAGATCTAAGAAATTTTGATGTCCATGAGAAGACAAAGAATGTATACTTGTATGATACAGTGCACGTCGTGTCTAATTGCTTGCTTCACGTCCCTGTTAAGATCAATGATGTTGAAATGAAAGCGCTCGTGGACAGCGGAGCGTCTGTGTCGATCATAAATAAGGACCTAGTGGACGTCAGCCACCTACACGTGGGAAAAACCCTGCGAGTTCAGGGATACGATGGCTCTGTGAGTTCCCGTAACGAGTGGGCATCTGTAATTCTTGAATGCCAAGGACGCAGAATTAGGACGGACGTATTAGTGCTACCTGATGTCACTTATGAGTTTCTGTTATCCCGGCCTGATATGAAGAGATTAAGAATGAACGTTTACTGGAACGACAAGGTCTTAATTGAAAACCATACAACAGCAAATGACGAGATAGAGTCGCCTGCACACGTAAGACAGCTTGCCTGCGAAGAAGATATACAGTCTCAATACCCAGAGCTCGTTTGCATAGGGAACTACCCTCCAGCAATTAAATCTCAGGAGGTTCCTTTTGATCTTGCAGACAAAACAGTTGTTCAAAAAAGACCGTACAATATGTCGAGAGAGAAGAAGGTATGGTTGAAAGCAGAATTACAGGCGATGCTAGACGCTGGCGTTATTAGACCTTCAGTGTCTCCATTTGCATCGCCAATAACTATCGCTCCGAAAGAAGACGGTACTTTTCGTCTGTGCACAGATTACAGGGCTCTTAATCACCAAACTGAACTCATACCATACCCAATGCCAAGAATCAGTTGACAGAATTTCACAATTGGTGAAGCCCTATGACGTGCATTCACTGCGGGTCTTCCTGGGCCTAGCCGGACATTTTCGATCCTTTATTAAAGACTATGCCATTAAAACGAGATGTCTGACACGCCTGACTCAGAAAGGCGTACCCTACCAGTGGGACAACGACTGCGAAAATGCTTACTCCGATCTGGTGAAATTAATATCGTCGGACCCTATCCTACGCATACCTGACTTTTCCTTACCATTTGTTCTCAATACGGATGCATCATTTTATGCCACTGGTGCGGTTCTCTACCAGAAGCCATCAGATTTAAATCGCCAAACGCATCATGTTGTGGGATATTATAGCTATACATTAAAACCAGCTGAAGTGAACTACTCGACAACAGAAAAGGAAGCACTGGCTGTACTGAAAGCAGTTCAGTATTTTCGAACGTACTTAGAAGGTTCAAAATTTACTTTATTCACATACCACCAGGCTCTCACTCACCTACTTGGAATGACACAACCAAGAGGCCGCATCGCTAGATGGGTAAATTACCTGCAACAATTTGACTTTGTTATTTCACATCGCCCAGGCCCTCTACTCACTGACGCTGACGCAATGTCCAGGCTGCTGGTGCCCAACACTCTTGACAGCCCTATGCAAGTGAACCACGCAAAGCTGTGGGAGGGTACCGAAGATATGAAGTTCATCAACGGAAGATATTATGTTCCACCAACAATGATTTCTAAGATTCTTCACCTTTACCACGATACACCGGAATCAGGAGGACATGACGGATTCTGGCGCACGTACAACAAGCTGGTGAAACGATTTAAGTGGCCAGGCATGAAAGATGATGTTAGGAGTTACATACGATCTTGCCATCTCTGCCAAACGAACAAAGTTAAGTTCAAGCAGCCCACGGACATAATGATAACCACAGAGCATTCGAATGTCCCGTTTGAAGTTATTCACTTGGACTTCGCGGAGCTCAAAAAGAAGGGGGAAGGGGTCAAGAAGACACAGGCATTTTTGCTGGCTATTGATGAGTGCACCAGAATGGTCACGGCCAGGGCCGGAAGGGAAGACGCCAACAGCGTCATGACTCTTCTGAAGGCTGATTGTTTCAAGCATACAAAGATATTAGTGTGTGACAATGGACCTGCCTTTCGGAGCACGAAGCTTTCAAAGTGGGCGGAGGATCAAGGGATAACCATAAAGTTTTGTTCCCCCTACCATCCAGCTGCTAACGGCCTTGCTGAGCGGGCAATAAGGGACACAAAACAGTACATAAAAATGTACCCGAACTTCCAAGGAGGTTGGAAGTGCTGCCTCGAAGCCGCTGTGAGGCATCACAATCGATCGAGCACAAGTGCACTTGGATGCAGCCCTCTTTCTGCGGCTTCTGGGACAGTACCGGTACTTCCAGCAAACATTGAACTAAGCCTTCTTGATCATCTCACACTTTCGGAGACCAAGAAAACTGGGAAAGAGCAAGAAGTGTATAAAAACCGAATGAAGAAAAACTTCGATAGAAGACACAGTAATCACATACCGGACATACAACCCGGAGATTACGTTCTTGTACGGAAAGGGATAGGAAGTTCCAATGACAAGTTTTATGGACCATTTCAAGTGATCAAGACCGCTTCGCAGCATGGTATCTTGAAGACCATCTGGTACCTGGGAGTCTCCAAACAGACAGAATGCGCCTCCATCAGCAATGTCTTTAAGTATTACACCAGGAGGTGTAAACAACGAAGTCCGGGAGAGTGAAGCGGTCTACGCCGGAAACGTCATAGAACGGAGATCAACAAAGAAGAGGAAGAGGAAGGGCTCTTTCGAACGGGGCATAATAAATGGCGGACGACACCCGTCTCGCTCTCGATATGTGTCTCGGTATATCTGCCTAAGGGAATGCTACATTCTTGAACTTAGCAGCACGACATAAAGCAATAACTATTTCGAGGCATGCACGATGAAGCGCGTGCGTGAACAACGATTGCATACACAAATACATTATTGTTCTTCACTTAATCATTTCCGCTGCTGTTTTTGCTATTCATTAGGAGCTTCAGGCAAGCGACAAGAAATCGGAACACAAACACCGTAGCACGCAAAAGCGACGGTGCGAACGCGTTTCCCAGGTGCGCCGCGGTGTGCTGCAGCGCGAGTCCTTTCCGTGACGCCATCCGCGCCCTCCCGCCAGGCGGCGCCACCCAAACTTCTTGGGGCTAATAGCACACGACGACGCAACAAGAGGTGAAAACCGGACCACAACGCGGCCAGCACAACCAGTTTATAAAAAAATCGCAAGCAACCCAGTTTCATGTGTGTCATAGCATGCAATGATATTGCAGCATTGTGTCGCTGTTGCGCGAACTAATAATATCGGGCTATACACCACTGGAGACATGCCAGCAATTCAACGCATACGAAAATGAGCATGATATCCCTTTCCTGATTCGATTCATCACGTTCTGATGAGGAACTCTTCGTCCGATGCTGCACCAACATTCTACATTATGCTGCGCATTAGACAAAAAGTGTGCAAGGTTACTGTGTCCGTAATATGCTTTTTGATATACGCTTGCATTTCACTCCATTGGGAGCAATGTACAATACGCTCCGAATGTTTACCTCAGAAGAAATCTAGAATGATTTTCAGAGTCTCTTCGAGCCGGCTGACTTTGGGCTAGTTTTGTATCCTTGCTATGAGTGGATTCAGTGTAACGGCCGACAAACTCCAAAAGTGTAAATTAAAGATTCAGAAAGACACAGTCGTGGGCAATCTGAAAATGAGGACCGAAGCTTTTGTCTCCCGTGACCACAATGAGTAAATTGATGAACATATCGTTGAAATGATGAACATATCGACAAGTGGACTTGTCTTCGTCATGGCAACCCCGACGAAGAAATCATCATACGAGCCTCCCTCTACCCTTGAACTTTTGTTCTTTTGTGAGTTTTGTGAGTTTTGTTCTTTTGTGCAGTAGATCGTCGTTTGAAATATGAAACTCACTGCCTTTCTCATGAAGGCGATTTGGGATTTCCTTCTATTCATCTCATGTCATTTTCATTTCATTTTAGCTATCTAGACGCTATTTCGTGCTTCGTTATCGTGCCCTTCGTTGAGGAGTCAAATTGGACAGTCCGTACTTTCACGAAAGGAAAAAAAAAAAAAAAACTTGACATGCTGGTGAGCCATTCAGAGAATAATTGGAGGCGACAAAGCAAGAATTATCCGCCATGGTTGCATATTGGTATATAACATGTCGCTGCTAAGCACGAGGGCTTTGGTTCGATTTCGAGTCACAGCGGCTGCATCTTGACGGGGCTGAAATGCAAGAACGCCTGTCGCACTCATGATTTCGGCGCACGTTGAGTAACCCCCGGCAGGTCAAAATTAATCCACTGTAACGCATGCCTCATTGCGATATCGCAGGTTTGGCACGTAAAACCCCACAATTTGATTTTATTAAAAGCAGCGATGGAATCAAACTAAGCCAGTATATTGTCGTGAGCTTCCTAGCGCGCAAATTACGACACGGACGCGAGCACATAACATACACAAGCCCTGTGTACGTTGCAAATAGGCCGAGCCAACGCTTTGCAAATACATTACTTTGTTTTGATACAAAAAAGAGAAAAATACATTGACACAGGCTACGAATTCGTTCCTCTAATCAGCGTCAATCATGACAACACTGTGATGCGGCGCATTTTGTTCTCACCTTTAAAACTGGTACTATTACAGACCGGAGAAGTGAAGTTCTTGATGCGTGTCTCTGCGCGCAGTCGGCGGCGTAACTGAGCTCGACAACCGTCGTAGGTCGGCCCTTATCGACGACGCGCACCGAGATACGGCAGCACTCAAGGACCAGCGCAACGATTTCAACGCCAGTGGGCACCGGCGTCGTTCCGTTAAAGCCGCGCGTTAGCGCAGTCGTCGATGCAAGGTGCGCCAGCGGAGGCGTCAGCAGTGCTCCCGCGACTCGCGATTTAAAGCAGCAACTGCTGATTCAATAACTCGCCTCCCCTCCCTCCTTCATCCTACGCCGAGGGTGCTCATACGCGTGCGTGTTCGCTCACTCGTTTTGCTTCTTTTGCCTTTTACCATGCAGAGGCTCCCGTGATTTGTAACAGGAGCCCGTTGCCTGCCACTTGTCCCAATCCATCATCTCGTGACAGCGGTTAGCTCGAATCACATGTGTACACAAGGAGGCTCGTACTCTTTTCTTTTAAAATAAAACACAAGCAAAAATGTGAGTGACAGCTGAGGACGATGCTCTCTTTTCGCATGTTGAACTGGGTCTACCATAAAGTAAACCTAGGGAAACACATCCCAATACAGAAACATGCTACCTCCAGAGCAGAGCACTCGAAAATTCAGAGAGGGAATTCGGCAACGTAGTTTTCTGATGGCAACCTCCATCTCCCTTGTGCTGCATATTGCGCTACGCCAGGTGAATAAAAGATGTTTGTAGTCTGGAGAAGCCGTCAACACTGGCTCTGACAATCCTTGACCCTCGCTCTCCAGACAAGCTGTTCAGCATTATTTTGATTGTTTAACTATTTAAATATTTTGTCCTACTCTGATACTTCCTCGGTTTAGGTCACCAATAATTTATTGTACTTCATCGTGATCATTGCTGAAAAGCACGACATCGTCTGCAAACCTCAAAGTGCTGAGAAATTCTCAGTCAGTTTTAAATCCCCTGGCTTCCCCATACCGCTGCTTTCTCGATCGAATTTTTTCTTCTCTCTCTCTCTCTTCTAGTGCAGGAGATGGGGGCCCTTGCAAAGGTTAGAACGTACGTTTTCGGCATCCCTTGTCCTCGTAAGGCCTCTAAAACTGCTCATATTTGTATTGTGTGGAACGCTCTTTCATGGTCTATAAATCCTATAAAGGGCCTTCTAAAGTTCAGAAAATTATACTCATTTAATTTATTGATAGCGAGACTTGGATTCATAGTGAAATATCCTTTCCTGAAACCAGCTTGCTTGCAAATAAACGAACAATTGTCATATACATCCAGTAACACGAAAATATTAACAAAGCGCGAAACAATACACAGGAACAAATAGCCGTAAATTAGCAGGGATCATCAAGAAGAGCAAAAGAAGACAAAAAGAAAGTCCTGAAAGATGTGGTACTCATGAAGGTAAATGAACAGAGCAAAGCGTTTAATTATAGAATTTTGTATAACTGATGGGTCAAAATCTTCACAGTTTAATAGGTTTAGCAGGGAAGGTAGCCTGTAGGACGGAGATTGCTCATCATAAATAGTCTAGGAATGAGTACGGTCCACATTTCTTTGTGCCTGGTTAGGCGAACAGTTGTGTCTGCAGTATGTACAGTTTGCTTAGATTTGTCGCACCGGCCGTGCACCTATCTACAGTACTGCAGTAGAGATGATCCGAACGCACTGTGGATCATAATAGTCAGCTTTGTAGGAAAATACATCGCGTATGTGCAAGGACACCAATGGCAGATGACATCCTTGAATGCATGTAAGGTGCTTTGAAAAATGTACTCGAAGGAAACTAGCAGAATCCACCATATCGAACTGCTGAGAGCCTAGAAATAAATTCAGTTTCTTTGTTAGTGTTTTTCTTTTTGGTGTCTACAAAATAACTTGTTTTTAAAGAGTTTATTTTTAAAGAATTCGCGAAGACCCAGGTCAGACAGGGTTTTGTTAGTCGTCGCCTCTATCTCCGCTTCTGAATTCCCTGCAATATAAACTGTCGTGTCATACGAGACAATGCTTGCGCTGTCTGTGCGGTGTAGAATGTGATTTACGTAAATGGAAAATAAGAGTGGCCCTAGAATACCTCTTTGTGGCACGCCGACGACGACGGGCTTCCTTGCAGATGTTCCATTGTTAATATCTACGAATTGTGTCCTGTGTGAAAGATATGATTTCAGGAGCGCATGCGCTGTTCGGCGCACACCATAGTTTTCTCATTTGCTAAGAAGAATGGAGTGATCAATTAGGTCAAAAGCCTGGAAAAATCGATGTACACACCTAATGTCATTCGTATATGACTATATACATCTATTATTATTTCTTTTTGAGTCAAGAGGGCTGTTTCGGCAGAGCGGGGCTTCCTGAATCCATGTTGAAAATATTGAAATAAACTGTGGTGATTAAAAAATTATAGCAATCTGACATGCATTATTTTTCAATACCTTTCGGTAACAATGTCGTATTATCGAGATAGGTCTATAGTTTTTTTAGTGCCGCCCCGCCACGGTGGTTACAATGGCTATAGTACTCGGCTGCTGATCAGAGGGTCACAGGATCGAATCCCGGTCGCGGCGATTGCATTTCGATAGAGGCGTAATGTTGAGGCCCATGCGCTGTGCGATGTCAGTGGTCGAAATTTCTGGAGCCCTCCACAACGGCGTCTCTCATAATCAAATCGTGGTTTTCGGACGTAAAACCCCACAAATCAATGGACTTGAAATAGGCTGATGATGAAGTTATACACCTAGGACGACAGCGCGGCATCACTCCTACAACGAACTCTCATCAGCGGAATTCAATGCAAGCGCACCACGTAGAGGTCTTGAACCAGCGAAGCTGAAATGTGAAGCCCCAGTTTTAGGGGCGAAGCTCCTTACGCTGTGGCTCAGTCCCTCCATCTTCGTTCGTCGTAGCCACCCCTGGCTGCTTCTCACAATGTTCACTAGATGGCGCTGCGCTGTGACAGTACGTGAATTGATCACTAGATGGCGTGGAGGCGCGCGTCGCGCCTATGCAACGG
This sequence comes from Hyalomma asiaticum, assembly GCA_013339685.2. Lineage (NCBI taxonomy): Eukaryota > Metazoa > Arthropoda > Arachnida > Ixodida > Ixodidae > Hyalomma > Hyalomma asiaticum. Next base: position 322,360,215 of record CM023481.1, read on the forward strand.
CATATAGTGGATGAAGAAGGAAATAAATTGGAGGGGTACGACGCACTGACTTATATTCGAAACACAACAACCGATTCGCTTAAGAAGAATGACGAGCCTCCCTTTACGACGTGTAACAGTAGCAAGGAAGACCAAGTGGAAGAACTAGTTCTGGAGAATTTCAATTGGAAGAAGGCGGAGGAAAAGATTCCCAAACGCACAGCCACGGGTTTAGATGGGGTTAGCATTAATGCAATAAATGAGCTCAGAAGAAACAGCAAGGAAGCCCTGTTAAAAGCAATTGAAAAAAGCTTACAGGACAGGCGAATACCGGACAGTTGGCGTCAAAGTAGGATGAAGTTCATTTATAAGGGCAAGGGAGAGAAAAATAACGTTCGCTCATATAGACCACTGACCATTACATCAGTACTCTATAGGTTGGCGATGCAGGCAATTAAATTAAAAATGCAGATATGGACAGAGCTTAATGGCACTTTTGGCGAACTCCAAAATGGATTTCGAGTCGACAGGAGATTAGATGATAACCTTTTTGCGATTACGCAGTGTATAGAAATAGCCGGGAAAGAGAACAGACCTTTACATTTGGCATTTTTGGATATTAAGGGTGCGTATGATAATGTAAATCAGAATATTTTATGGGACATAATGAAAGAGGCTGGTATAGGGGATGACTGTATCGAGCTCTTAAAGGAAATATACAGTGGAAATACAGTATGTGTGGAATGGGAAGGTATGGCGAGTAATGGTAGAATGGAGGTCGTCGATATAGGTAAAGGGTTGAGGCAGGGATGCCCGTTGTCCCCACTATTATTCATGCTTTACATGAGGAGAATGGAGAAAGCATTGGAGATGATCAATATTGGTTTTAAGCTGTCACACAGACGGGCAGGTATAGTGGTAGAACCAAAGCTTCCCGGGTTGTTTTATGCAGACGATATTGTGCTATTCGCAGACAGTCGAACAGATTTGCAGGGTCTGGTTAGTATATGTGGTCGGGAAAGTGAAGATTTAGGACTAAAACTTAGTGTGACAAAATGTGGTTGGATGATATTCAATGACAGCAACGATCAGACCACATCAATACAGGGCGAGGAGGTACCCAGAGTACGAGAGTACAAATACTTCGGGATATGGATAAATGGTATGGGAATAGATACATAGAAGTACAAGAAAAAGCAATGATAGTTAAAGCTTCCCTTCCCTTCCCGCAGGGAAGAGAAGCTCAGAGTAAAATTAGGTACGAACAGAGATTAAGGAATATGAAAGAAAGTAGATGGGCAGCAAAAGTATTCAGGTATTTGTATAGGAAGAACGTTGACTCACAATGGAGGAAGAGAACTAGGAGGCTTACCAGATAAGTATACAGCCAGTAACGAAACGGATGGGACTAAAAAGAGCGTTAAGAGCATGGTCAGAGCGGCGGAGAAGTCGAACTGGATAGCAGGAATGGAGAAGCGGCGGAGAGGTCGAATTGGATAGCAGGAATGGAGAAGAAGCCGGCATTGAACAACTACAGAAAAGGGAAAGACGAAATAAAGAGTGAAATATTTTACGATAATTCAAAGGGAAGCGCTTTACTGTTTGAAGCAAGGTCCGGTTGCCTGAGAAGCCGAAGTTACAGAGCGAAATTCAATAAAGAAGGGGACACATGTACGTGCTGTGGAAAAGCTAGGGAAACGACAGATCATATTTTGCTTGAATGTACAGATGTCCACCCAGGTGTAGCTGTCGACACTACCCTACAGGAGGCCATGGGTTTCAAGAGTAACACGGGAAAGCTGAACATGTCGGCGATAGAGATAAGTAAAAGACGCTTAGAGTATTGGTGGCGCAAAAGTATGGAGCAAACATAAGCGCAAGGTAGTTCGGGTAAGATTGTTACATCTCAGCGGCAGGATAATAGATAAAATAGGTAGACGAGGAGAAAAATTAGTTGTGAAAATAAGTGTGATTCGGAAAAAGAAATGTTTGTAGAGGAAAAAGAAATAAAGCTAGAGCTTGGTGGCCCGGCTACCGCCCCGTTATAAAGGGGACGCTCCTAATACCCATCCATCCATCCATCCGTGTGGGAGTTAGTGTGATGGGAGAGCGCTAGATGGGGGTGAGCACCATAAAAAGGCGCTCGCTCTTGGCGGGCTTCCTCTTTCGACGCTGCGCCATGAACAGCGAAGACAAGGCGGCGGAGCGGTGGGCACGGAAAGCGGCTGCAGCGCGCGCTCGCCGACAGAACCCGGCGGTGAGAGCCCGCGAAGCCGAAGCTGCACGGAGACGCCGCGAAGCGGATCCCGAGCTCAAAGACCGCGAAGTAGAAGCTGTACGGAGACGCCGCGAAGCGGATTCCGAGGTGAGAGCCCGCAAAGCCGAAGCTGCACGGAGACGCCGAGAAGAGGATCCCGAGGTGAGAGCCCGCGAAGCCGAAGCTACACGGAGACGCCGAGAAGAGGATCCAGAAACGGTCAGAGCTCGAGAAGCGGCGAGGAAACGCGCGCACAGGCAGGCGGATCCCGAGGCAGCGCGGGAAGCGGCGGCCAAGCGCCTGAAGCGCTCGCTGCCCAAAGGCGCGGACGCGCGATTCAAGCGGGACTTTCTCGACCACACTTTCGGCCACAGTTGCAACGTCTGCGACCGATTGTGGTCGCAGGCGTTGCAACTAGCACATTTGTACTAGTTGGGGACTTAACGTGGATATCATAGACAATAATTGGCTTATCCAACATATGGCTTCTAGATATGCTCTCAGATGTATATCGTTTGATCATATGAAACCTACCACAATCCGAGGAACATGCATAGGCCTAGTATTTGCAAATTTTCCACTGCAACCCATACAGGAACCGCTCTCCCTTCATTTCACGGACCATAAAGCCGTGATAACGAAGGGACAACGCAAGCCATGCATCGTCTAACCAAGAACAAAACAAGAAGAAAATAAAAGTTGATTTGTATATATACACACTGTTTCTCACGTCTTTTATGATGTACTGGGCGAATTGCACGGAAGATTCACGGTTTACCGATGATTCCCTCCGGAGCTTCGCCCACTCATCATCATTCACCCCGTGGATATGCTGTGAATTTTTTATCACTGGCGCAATCCAGATGGTTGACTAAAGTCCCTTTCTCAATTATTGGTTACGTATTTTTGTTTCTTCATGAGGATACACGTGGTCTGTCACGCGACTGTTTATTTCAAATGCCGCACACTGGGGTTCGCATAATCACCATCATCTGTAGTAGCGGGCTCGGGGAAAGAGCGGGTCGATCACCAGAGAAATGCGTGCGCACTGTTTCCTGCAAACCCCGTGGACGCAGCCACCGGATCTTCATGATAATTATAGACAACTTCACGGTAAAGATATTTTTATTGGCGTATTCTGTAAACTGAAGCTGAAAAATTTTTGCACAGCGCCATCTCTGCATAAAGACGGAATGAGGAAAACGTTGTCCTTATAACCTTCGTTTTGACAATCCCAGTATAATATTAGCAATCGGGGATTTATACACATCTCCCCAACACCCTTTTAACGTCCCTCCTGCCCCCCCTCAAAAAATAAATTCTCCGGATAACCAAAGGCTTGGTATCCATACACCACCGCGTACTGGATAAACCATGAGTATACACCCCCATCCCCCCCGCCCCCCTTTCAAAAACCAAAATTCTGGATAAACCCCAGTTAGCAATAATTTCGCCACCATGCGTATGCCAGTGCTGGTGTACGCGTATTTGTTGTTATGTGGGGTTTAACGTCCCAAAACCAGCTCTGATTATGAGAGACGCCGTAGTGGAGCTAGGGCTCCGGAAATTTCGACCACCTGGGGTTCTTTAACGTGCACTGACATCGCACAGCACACTGGCCTCAACATTTCGCCTCCATCGAAATGCAGCCGCCGCAGCCGGGATTCGATCCCGCGACCCTCGGATCAGTAGCCGAGTACCATAGCCACTAGACCACCGTGGCGGGGCGTGTACGCGTGTAGGTACGGTATAGCTGAATTCAGTCAGGCATAATCAATCGTGCATCGCAACCGTAACAAAATACGGATGGAACAGGTCAAGGAACCCGTGCATAAAACTAACGTAAAGAATTGGCGTCACTATATGTTAACGAGAAAAGCGGGGAGTGGGTCTCGGCCCCCCTTGAGAAAATTCGGGGGTGGCTCGGACCCACCAGTCCCCGCTATCGACTAATCACACTACAACAGCGCCAGAAAAAAAAAAGGACATGAAAAGGAGACATGAACACGAGTAGCGCTGTATGCGGCCGCCGTCAGAGACGCTCGTTCACAAGTGAAGTACCGCTACTTAATAATAACTGGGGTTCAGTTAAGGAAAGGGCGCTATTTTCTGCCGCCCTTGCGAGAGCACGGCTCAGCGCCCGTTGGGGTGGGAGAAAAAGCGTATATGGGAATGAAAGCGTTAAGGCAAGGAACGCCATAGTGGAGGGCTCCGAAAACTTGACCACGTTGGGTTCTTTGACGTGCACTGAAAACGCACAGTACACGGGCCTCTTGCAGAACCGCGATTCGACGCAGCGAACGTTGCACGCTGTGCTTCCATGCGCTGTGCGCTAGCGCTATCGGGATCTCGCGCGCAAGAAAAATGCTTCGTGAAACCTGATGGTCACGCACTTCTTATGACGATGCAAGGGAAGAGTGACTGGGCGGGGGCAAGGTCAATGGCTGCACAACATCGGCCAAAAGAATTTTGTTCCGACAAGGAACAAAACGTGTTGTTGGCAAGCTAAGGCACCCTTCTTATTGCTGTCACCTCCTAATGCCACACTTGCAGTTCTACCGGCCCGCTCATCGGCGCTTTTGCTGGGGCCAATTGTACGTTGCGTAAAAGTGGGGGCTGTCTTCAGTATGCTGAAGGTATGCTCTGCTAGCGCTCCAACACCTCGCAAGTCGTCCACTGTTATGCAGTCGGAAATACACAACTACAGATTCGGCTTTCCAACTGTGCTCAATTCTGTGCGGTGATACGACCTCTCGATTGCACTTTTCGTAATCGTCACGATCCGCGGCTTGCTTTACTGAAGATCGAAAGAGTGGCTTGCGTTTTCTTCCCAGCGTACTTCGATGTCGGCGTCAGTCGCTGTGCCACAGTGAATGCAGACCCCGAAAAAAAGTAAAGGGAAGTACATAGCCGCGGTAACGCGGGTGATTAGTGCTACCTAGAGTCCTCATTGCCGTATTTTTCTGTTCTTTAATTCACTTTGAATTGGGTTCGTTCGCGCTTGCTGCTGGTGTCGACTCCTCGGTGGAGGCCGGGCTTAGCGGGATATCCGAATGCTTGTAGACCGCCTTTCTGCGGCCTTGTACTGTGAGGCAAATTTCCTACCGTCGTTGACGTCGGTGGGTGCCTTCGGCGTCCACTCCGGCAACATAATACAGTTGGGTGCTGCCTTCACTCGCCGATACCTTTTTAAAGTCCCGATGGCCGCTTGTGTCACACTTCAGCCACTATACACCACATCCTCTGCGTGTGCCCTCAACATGCAGCTGAAATGCATGGTAGATGGGTTGAACTCCTGGCCCTTTTCGGAGGAGAAACTTTTGGGCGCATGGAAACACACGGAACATGCCCAACGCAACTCCAAGGCTCTCTTTCATTTCTGTGGGAGACAGGTTGAGATGCTCGTCTCTAGTGCTGTGCCGCAAAGACTACTGCGCGTATAGTGCACGTCCGCGTACGGGACAAATACAGTCGAGCGCGATTTGAAGGTTGTCACGCGAGTGTCGACCAAGTATCGACAGCGCCACGGCCCAGAATCCTCGTTCGAGGAGAGGGAGGCATCAGGCCGCTTTATACCCTCTTTTTGCTGTCACTACCGTCGCCGACCGCGAACATAAGATGCTACCCCGTCTCAGTTTAAGCAAAAAGAAAAAAAAAAGAGAAAGAGAGAAAGGGTGGCGAGTTTTTCGTGGGGGCGAGTGCTGAAGCGCAGAACAGCCAACAAGGGGGAGAAGAACGAAAAATCTTCGTTTTCACGCTTCTGAATTTGGCCGCTTCAAATCAATATATACCTTCAAATGGCGCTCGATTGGCCGAAGAGGGCTGTAGCTTCCACAGTGCTGCACGGAACTGCTGAAACAGACTATAGTTGCCGCCGAAAGATCATCCACTCGGGGTAAATAGTTTCAAGGTCGCTGCCAGTGCCACTAGGAAACGAAAATGACCGCGACGGCTTAGTGATAAATGGGCCCTCGCTTGCCTATTCCCTCCGGTGCGCTTGAAACGGCGCTACTCATGGCCCCAGGGGCTGGTCATCTTCTGATAGAAGGCCATGTGTAGCGCACTGTCCGGCGGGCAGACAAAGGTTTATGTACGTGTTCGACCCTGGCTGCCGGTGTCAGCGGACATCGAGAGTGACGCCAGTCCTAGTGCAAGGGAATGGGAAATAACACGTACTGCGCGGTAAACCTATCCGCTTGCGTGTTGTGAATTATGTTCTCTGAACCGATACCGCAATGAAAGTCTTGACGCCATCGATTCAGACTGTGGACCCTGTGTGTTATTGGTTTGCTTGTAACTTTGTTTATCAAAGTGCTCAAGAAGTAATGTTTTTTGTAGTAATGAATGAGCGGAGATTCGGGCTTGGACTTGGGAAGATGCTTTGGCGTTTCAACAAAACGCCCCCTTCACCGGCCAAATATGCTTCCTTCGCGCTGCCGCCGTGCACTGGAGTCATCGGGGGGCTCCGACAAACGGACCGTTCAACACCTACCTGGAAATTAACTATAACCATCTGATGAGTTTGCCGACGAATTATTTAACGTGGGACTATTTCCTTGTTTCTTATGGCGTATTAGGAATACAATTTATATGTTCAATTTGTACAGCAGCCCCACATTCATGCGACGGCAAAATGACATTGATGTGTAAGGAATAAATATATAAAGAAAATGTGTCACATGTATCGTTTCATCGGGTGCCAACCAAAAAAAAATTTGCAGTGGTTTAGCTCGGCTATGCCAGGATATACGTAGCGTTAGCTAAGGTTCAGCTGATTATTCTTAGCTTTCCTGGTTGTCTAGGATTAGCTTGATTATCATGCTTACTGCTGCTTCAGTGACACGCACACACGGTATACGCATTATGTGACACATTTATATTTATTTTTCCTCGACGTTAGGTTGCTTCTCTATAGCCACAAAGACGGGTCTCTCCTTCTCCATGGCTATACCACACTAGCAAACGCCAGCCAGCCAGTCTGACAACTGGCTAACCTCCCTGTCCTTCCGTTTTTCTTTTCCTCCTCCTCCCCGCTGTATGTATACCACCACCGATACGTCTCCGAATGCGCCCAAATTGACGAGGCGCTATCAAGCGGCTCCGGCGCAATGTCAGACGGCGACTGCACAACGGAGGCGCACAGCTGCGCGCGCGCCGACGCCAGTGCGTCTGCCGCGGCTATGACGTCACTCTTCTGGAATGTGCAGACCGGCGAGGCGTGCGCGGCTGCGGAGTGCGCGGAGGCGGTGGCTCCGGTACAGTGCCTAGAAATCAGTCTTGGGCAGTAACTAGTTACTAGTAACGCGTTACCGGTAACTAGTTACTTTTTTCAGTAACTTATAACTGTAACTAGTTACATTTAATTTAGAGGAACTTGTAACTGTAACACTGTTACTTTTTACACGGTAACTGTAACTGTAAATACCGTTACAGTTACTTCCTTTAAAAAAAATATCCAGCAGCAACACTTCTTAAAAGCAGGGCCCGGTAGTATCGCGACACAAGACTATCGCGACGTTTCTCTTAATTATTTATGACTATGTGTACCTCTGTATCTAGATAAATTTGCAAAATGTATGTGTATCTGACTAGTGGAATGCTTTTACGATGTATCGTTTCTATCGCGATGCTGTGCAGGACACGGGCATCTCTTGGCCCTTTTTTTCTTTTTTTAGATGTGCTGACGTGTTTCCAGATCGGAAATGACTTTTTTTTTTCTACGAAGGCAAGCAAAGCACCGCCGGTCGGCGACAAAAAAGGGCGGGGAAGGGTTCTTCACCCGCCCCCATGCACAGAAACGTGCGCGACACCGCATGGTCGGCCTAATGGATGGTCGATTAAATTTTTTAATCGATTAATCGTTAATCGTTCGTCGATTAAGCCTTTCATCGATTAAGTGCTTTCGCTGTGATGTTTTAAGCGATTAATCGACATTTTTTATAAGTGCCTGAAAAATGATGCCTTGTTGTTTGAGGAGTGTTGCTTGTGTTTGGTATCGACACAAGCATTTATCCGACGCGCTAGAGGTCACATGTGCGCATTAGGGGCTGCGTGAAAATTCGCACTTTCGCCCACTGAACAGAGGGAGCCCGTCCTCTTTGGATGTTGTCAAGGATCCAAGATTCCGTGGGTGGCCATGATCCACGGACGATTCGGCAGCAGGTCGTATTTCCTCGAAGTCTGCCTACTAGAGCGAACCGAAATCGGAGGCGCTTTCGGCGACCACACTGTTTGGAAAGTCGCACCGGAAACATGTAGTGTGGCTGAGGGTGAAGAATTACCAATAAAGGTAAAAAAAGAAAGAGAGAGACGAAGAGAAAAGGAAAGTTAAAGACGCTCGCTCTTCTAGGGACGGCAACATTTCTCGGTTTGTCCGTTAGATATCGTGGAAGCCCTCGATAATACTATAACCACGAACTGACATGATCTCTTCCTTGAGGTCACTCATGCGAGATTGCACAGCAATCACTGGTCTCAAACAGGCCACCAGTGCAGGCATCTGAGGGAAATATAGCAACACGAGTTTTTCCTCCCGGCTAGAATAAACGGCAGCTGAGCCAGTATACTGCATAGGTTTCGCCTGGTCGCCGACTTAACTCGGCGCTACGCGCACCTTTCCAATCGCGCGTACAGTTCGAACTGTGAGCGTCGTCTAATGTATCAGAGATTAGAAACATAGTATTTCGCGACTGTCCTCCGTTCGTGCCGCAGCAATAGGCGGCGGCCTCTAGGCTGGCTGACAGGGGGGTACCAGCAATAGATGAAAGCTGTATTTCACCCGAATTAGGCGACCATACAGAATTACCAAATGCTACAAGGTCATTTTTTCAATAGAAATGGACTACAAGGTCATTTTTTCAATAGAAATGGACTAGACGCTAGACGTTCGGTTTACCATTGCGAATAGTTGCGGATTATGAAAAGGACTATTAGACATAAATGCAGCTAAAGTAGTTTCCATTATGCGACTATTAGACCTTTTTCATAATCCTCGAGTGCGTTACCCTGCACAGCATATTCGCCAAACTAATGGCGGCCGCTGTAACGTTTCAAGTAGGCGAGGTCCCAGTTACACGTGCTGGGGTTTGACTATTCGTTTATGTCAAGAGAGCTGAGTTGACATTTTCCGCGTCATAGCACGCCGTTTTGCAGAAGTGAATAGCTGCCATAAGTTGGGCTAACTGCATTGCAGGAAAGCTAGCATTACAGTTATCAAGGGACACATAGGCGTTAAGGCAGACAGTTCGGCTAGTTCGTATCAAGCGTAATTCAATATGACTTCTAGCGTCCATGCCCCCTTTGCGCAAGCAGTCATGTCTTATTATGTATATACGGATCACTTATTCGTATCACCATCATCATGCTTCGTCGCTGCGTTGTCCCCTATAAGTAGAGTAGAAGGCCGGGACGTACTAGATCAGGGCACCGTCTCTACCTTCCAATAGATTATCTCTCTTTATTTGATTGGTGACAAATAATATTTAATTCGCTAAGGAGTAAAATACGACGGCAATAATAACTGACCCAGTCAAGAAATAAGCAGCGCATATTACAATGTGACACTTACACAAGAACCAAGCAAAATCTGGGCGTTAAATAAAATGGTGCAGGCGGCGGAGATCAGGTCGTGTTCATTTCTATCTCTATGGGGTATGGCCGCCTGCGGCTCCGGGCTCCTTCTACTTGCGCAGAAATATGCGCTCGACATCTGCGTCTCGGCGTCGCGCGCCTCGCAGTCATGCGCTCTGGCCAAGGGGCGGTGTTGAGGTGGGGGGGTGGGTAGGTGCCGTAATCTATTAATCGAAGAGATTTAATTGATTAATTAGAATAATTGAAAGGGATAAATCGATTATGATTAATCGATTAATGGTGTACGTTTAATCGATTAATCGTTCATCAATTTTACCATCCCTATGGCCTAAGTGACGAAAGTCACTGTTGTTCAAATGCCGGTGCAGCATCCTTAATTTTTTTTGCGTGGCAGCCATTTTTTTCATGACCACCCGCGCGGAAACCACCTAGAAACAGACGCTTTTCAATGCCTCGCACACGTTCAGTTCTCAAAGCGGTGGTACTTCCAAAAATCACTTCCCAAAAAGCCGGCAGCAATGGCTTGAAGCAGCCTATCCTCTTTGTCGCCTCTCAGGTTGAGCTCCCATTTCATTTACGAGCGTGCAGCAGTGCTTCGTGGCATCAGGCTGTCCCAACGTACTAAATGCGAAGCATTTCTTAGCAAACTTCGGCGACTTTGAGCATATCTATCGATCTAGCCGCCTAGGACTTTGTGCTGTCCTGGCCGTTTTGCTAATGGGATGTTTACGAAAATTGGTATGGCACAACACGACTGCATGACGAACATAAATGACACGTCATAACACAAAAATCGTGACACGCATGTCATAAGCGGCATGATTGACGTGCCACGGTCTTGGTGCTCTTGCAGCCATTTCGTTAACTTGATAAAAACCAAAATTGATATGGCGAGACAACAATGTATGACGACCATGGGTGACACGTTCTAAGAACATGAAAATCGTGATGCATGTCATGAGCGGCTTGATTTACACGACACGCGTTTCTTTAATGGGTGTATACCAAAATTGCTATGGCACAAAACGACTGCATGACGAACGTAAATGACAGGTCATAACATTAGAATCATGACATGAGTGTCATGTTTACATGCCACAGTCCTGGTGCTCTTGCGGCCGTTTCGTTAACTTCACATGTACCAAAAATCGGTATAGCGAGACAACAATGCAGATCCATTTTACGTTCCTGATGCATGCTTCGCATTTCCTTGATTCTCACTGCACGTGGGATATGCCATTTATTTTTGTAAATAAATTCCCGACAATCAATAAAAGGTTGTTGCAGAAAATGAGGCGTACGCAATGATTGCTAGTGTTGGGCTTTTGAGTGAGCGCATTTAATTCCTTTTATCTGGCGCTTTTGCTACGAGCAACTTCAATTAACCGCACGCCTTCATACGTTTCCGTTGAAAGAACTACATAATTTCGTTTGCGGTGTAATAATCTTGTACAGTAACGGAAAAGCAACGACGTTACTTTTTAACAGTAACTGTAACTGTAACAAGTTACTTTTGGAAGCTGAGTAACTGTAACTGTAACACAGTTACTTTTCTGGCTTAGGTAACTGTAACTGTAACACTGTTACTTTTTACTGGTAACGTGCCCATGACTGCTAGAAATATACTGACTAGTGTGCGGAGCGCGGGCTAGGAGATGGCCCCGCCACTGATGACTGGCGGCGGTGCCCGCTTGGTGCGCTGCTGTGCGGGTGGGTGTAGGGTGCCTCGATGTGTTCCGGAGGAGCACATCGAGGCACCCTAGGTGGGTGTAGGGTTCCTCGATGCGCGCTCTCCCCTCCGCCGCCTTGGAGGGTGGAGTCATTCTGTGAGGGGGTGAATGCCGCCTTCCGATCGGCGGCCGCCATTGGGCTCCCCTCCCGCCTCGTTAGAGTGTGCTAGCCCCGTCGCGTCTGGTTTGAGTGAGACAGGTGCGCGGCGTTTTATAGCGTTTTCTCGGGCATAATGCCCGGGTGTTGCGTGCCACAGTGCACAAACAGTTACTAATTTATAATATATTCCAGCGGAAAACACGCTAAACCTGGTTTGATAGTCAGTGTCTGCGTGCGAGTCATGATTTAATGCCATAAAAGCCGTATGTAGAGCCCCAAATAGTATGATATGTATTCAACAATTTTTTTGCCCATCTGCTATTTACAATAAGGTAAAAAAAGATGAAAACAAAATTCAGAATACTGTGCGTTGCAGGGTGCGGTCCGTAAATGGAGTAGCTGATGAATAATTCGAAAACTAGATCTGAAAATATGGTGTGCAATCACAGTTTTTCTCTTTTCTCGTGACAGCACGTTGTTTTTTTTATTCTTTTTTCGACCGGCAGTTATGCTCAATAGCTTAGCTAAGGAACAGGAATTTAAAAGCAACAATGAACCCTTACTCTTATATCCCTTGAACCCTTATATCTGGAACAGTTAATATCAGGAACTCCTACCCAGGAAAATGAAATTCTCCGTAGAATAAGGCTGGGCTGGAGCGCATTCGGAAGGCATTACGAAATCATGACCGGAAACTTCATCATCATCATCATCATCATCATCATCATCAGCCTGTTTAGGTCCACTGCAGGACGAAGGCCTCTCCCAACGATTTCCAATCCACCCTATCCTGAGCGAGTTGGTTCCACTTTATGCCTGCAAACTTTTTAATTTCATCGCTCCATCTAATCTTTTGCCTGCCTCTGTTACGTTTTCCCTCTCTTGGTATCCATTCCGTTGCTCTTACTGTCCATCTGTTATCTTTCCTCCTCATGACATGTCCTGCCCAGGTCCACTTCTTTCTTTTAATTGATATAATAATATCGGCTATCCCTGTCTGTTCTCTGATCCATTCCGCTCGTTTTTTATCTCTTAGCGTTACCCCCAACATTTTTCTTTCCATTGCACGTTGCGTGCTCCTTAGTTTTATCTCTAGTTTTTTCGTTATCCTCCACGTTTCTGCGCCGTACGTTAGTACTGGGAGAATGCAGTGATTGAATACTTTTCGTTTTAGTGAGAGCGGTAAGTTTCCAGTCATGATTTCATAATGCCTTCCGAATGCGCTCCAGCCCAACCTTATTCTACGGAGAATTTCTTTTTCATGGTTAGGAGTTCCTGTTATTAACTGTCCCAGGTATACGTATTCGTTTACACATTGTAAGGGTTCATTGTTGATTTTAAATTTCTGTTCCTTAGCTAGGCTATTGAGCATAACTTTGGTCTTTTGCCTATTCATTCTTAATCCAATTTTAATACTTTCCCTGTTTAGGTCATCAATCATGTTTTGTAGTTCGTCTCCATCATTGCTAAATAGCACAATGCATCATCTGCGAATCTTAAATTGCTGAGATATTCTCCGTCTATTCGAATTCCCTTGTCTTCCCAGTCTAGACGTTTAAAGATTTCCTCTAAACATGCAGTGAATAGCATCGGGGATATCGTATCTCCCTGTCTCACGCCTCTCCCGATCGGGATTTCTCTGCTTTTCTCATGTAGGAGTAGTGTGGCTGTGCAATCTTTGTATATGTTGTTGATGGTTTTCACGTATATGTCAGGTACCCCTTGTCTACGTAGAGCTTCTAGAACTGCTTGTATTTCTATCGAGTCAAATGCTTTCTCGTAGTCGATAAACGCCATATAAAGAGGTTTGTTATATTCCGCGTACTTCTCAATTACTAGGTTGATAGCGTGGCTGTGGTCCATTGTCGAGTAACCTTTCCTAAAACCAGCTTGTTCTCTCGGTTGATTAAAGTCGAGTGTTTCTCTTATCCTCGTAGAAATTACTTTTGTAAATAGCTTGTATATTACTGGGAGTAGGCTAATTGGTCTATAATTCTTTAACTCCTTTATGTCACCTTTCTTGTGGATAAGGATTATATTCGCATTTTTCCAACTGCGTGACATTTTTCCAACTGCGTGGAAACTTACCGCTCTCATTAAAGCGAAAAGTATTCAATCACTGCATTCTCCCAGTGCTAACGTACGGTGCAGAAACATGGAGAATAACGAAAAAACTAGAGATGAAACTAAGGAGCACGCAACGTGCAATGGAAAGAAAAATAATAGGGGTAACGCTAAGAGATAAAGAAAGAGCGGAATGGATCAGAGAACAGACAGGAGTAGCCGATATTATCTTATCAATTAAAAGAAAGAAGTGGACCTGGGCAGGACATGTCATGAGGAGGAAGGATAATAGGTGGACAGTAAGAGCGACGGAATGGATACCACGAGAGGGAAAACGCAACAGAGGTAGGCAAAAGGTTAGATGGAGCGATGAAATTAAAAAGTTTGCGGGCATAAAGTGGAACCAACTCGCTCAGGATAGGGTGGATTGGAAATCGTTGGGAGAGGCCTTCGTCCTGCAGTGGACCTAAACAGGCTGATGATGATGAGGCAAACTGTTTTTACACTTTTGTGGAAGGCACAAAACACACAGACACAATGAAAGGTTATGGGACTTGCGTGCGTGTGTTTCGCATCTTTAACCAGTATAAATAGTTACCGACTAGCCGAAGAAGATGCTAACTGAAGGTGTTAACGTGGCTGGCGTGGACGGTAGTATTCTGCTGCGAGCAACTCCAGCTGCTAATGTCGCTTTAAAAATAAAGATTAGAGAATAGAAATCTGAGACCTTCACACACCAGATGCGAAAACTTTGTATTTTTGTCATGTTGTTTGAGTACCACTCGTTTTGACACAACGAACTCTGCATGCAGCCGCGCGACGCCCGTTGGCTGCCTATCGTGGCCTGCGGAGAGGGCATCCTAATGGCGGACGCCGTAGCAGACGACGCTGTTGTCTCCACCCTGCAAGGGGGCGCGCGCATCGAGGAACCCTAGGTGGGTGCATCTGCGTTCCATCCGCGCACTCTGCAAGCGCGGCAAAGCTTTTAGTAAACCGAGCCGTGCGACGCGAACGCTTACGTTTTCCGTATTTTTTCGGAGAGCTTCCTCGCAATTCCACTGACCCACTTACCAGACAGCTAGTGTAATATTAGGAAATAAAACACTGTTCAGCGCATCATTAAAACGCTAGTATGCCTGAAACAAGACAACCTATTTCTCAATTTGCATCCTGACTAAACAAGCTGCTTCTGTCAAAGCTGTATTTTACAACATTTTATATTCTCTGCCCAATGAATTTGGCCACTGGTAAGTGTTTGAATTAGATGTAAGGATATCTGGAAGCAATAAAAATGATAAAAACAATTCCAGAGAGTAGCACTCACTGCAAACGTAAAGTACTTTATTTACAGACACAACACAACAACAGAAGAAACCAGGCCCTAGAGAAAACGCACTTCGCGTTAACGGCAGCGGCGTAACATAAGGAGTTTTTTCCGGTACCTTTGACCTTCTCTTTTCTCGTTCGGGCCCTCAACAAAAAATCTGAACCTTAAAAATACATGAATCTTTTCCGTATTTTCCGAGAGTTCTTTACAAGACACTTTGTCATGTAAGAACTCGAACGCTTTCACGTTGCGTGTTTTTTTGCTCTGAATGGGAACGCCGGAGTCCTTCCGATGCACCTCCATGCGGGACGCAATGATAATCAACCCGCGTCTCGCCATCATCGACTGTAGAGCACAACACGGCGTCGGTCCATGCGGAGGAGCTTAGCGCGTTCATGCACCCACTCGACACGCAGCGCCGCTTGCGGCATTTGAGTGCAGTCATCACTTGCGGGGCCACCCTCTCTCGTACGGAATGCGCGCGCTCAGGGGCGGTATCTTATAACGGTTCCCGAAGTGGACTGGTTCACTTGCCCTCGCCTGATTGGTCACAATCGCTCTTTTGCTGACGCAAGCGCTGTTTCACCCAGTCACGCGCGGGCAAGTGGACCAGTCCACTTTTGGAACCCTTATAAGAAACAGCCCCAGGACACTAGATATATTTTTCTAGGCACTATAGCTCCGGTGCGCCAACTGTGTGACATCACTGCTCCCCGCGCATGCGCAGCACGGCTCCTTCAGGGAGCTAACGACGAGCCTTATATATACCACGGCCGCTCGATTAGCAGCGCACGAGGTGCGGCCTGCTACGTCGCGCGGCGAACAAAAGCGGAGCTGTGAGAGGAAAGTTGACAGTTTTCGCCCGGCCACCGCCCCGTTATAAAGGGGACGCTCCTAATATCCATCCATCCATCCATCCAACTCTCCCGGCTCTCGCCGCGCGGGCCTCTCCGCGAACCAGTACGGGACGAGTTTTATGTGTGTGTCGACGAAATTCTGCGCCTCGCTCGCACGCCCTGTGACTACAACGTGTCGAGGTGCTTCTATTGTGCCATTGCCTCCTATAATTTTGGTCGTGCGCGGCATTTTGCCGAGCAACTGTTGCGCGCCGCTGTGTGGCACAAACGCAAGGAAGGACCCTCAGATACGGTACCACGAGTTTCCGTGCGACGTAGATCGTCGTAAAGTATGACTAAACAACATTTCTCGACAGGGAATAACTGGAAAAGGAAGCGTGTGCGAGCCAAATGACAGGTCGCTGGTGTACTCACGTCGCTTCCCTGACGGTGACTGTAAGTCCACGAAACTCAAGCTATTGCTTCCAACGGCTGTTCCGACGGCAGTTCGTGCGCTTGTCATCAACACTTCTACCAAATTGTGATATGTCGGGAACTGACGTGTGACAGGGGTGAACAAAGCCACACCGAGGAGACCTGTGAGGTGTTTCTGAGCAAACTGTTGCGGCAAACAGGGCCGGAGACCTGAACGCAACTGCTGAACGGTTCAAACTCGCTTACAAGTCTCTGTTACGGAAGGTGCTGCGACTTTGATGCAACGAGTCGCCTTTCCGTGGATGTATACATATTGTAACTTCTAAATAAAGAAATGAGCCTGACACCGCCTTCGTCGACCTTTTTTTTTTTAATCAGCCAATCCGAACTAGTTCCGTCCTTACATATATAGAAATGCAAACACGCGTCTACAAAGCGGCTGAACGTTCATTTAGTCGTAGATGTCTGCCTCATATTTATAAAAAGCTGGAACTAAAACACTATATAAGAACATTATTTGGCCAATTCAGTAAGTCGTATGCAAGCATTAAGAACGTCTAATAAGACGGAGATCTTGCATTTCAGCCACTATAGAGGAACGCCGCGCCATTGCTCTATTGTGTTTATTTCACAAGTAGATTTATCAGTGGCGCACCGACGGGGGGGGGGGGGGGGGTTCGGGTGTTGTAACCCCACCCCCCGGGGCCGACATAACCCCCCTCCCACTCCGTAACTGCTTCTATGTCCTAGAAGAACGTGGCGCTAATGTCTCTGAAAAACGCCGGAAAATTAATAAAATAATCATCATCATTGATGTTACTATTATTTGGCATTTTATTTACTTTTTTTACACACACAACAACTGTGTAATCGCATGCCCGGCCCTTCGTGAAAAATTGAACCCCCCCCCCCCCCCCTTTGGAAGAGATCCTGGGTGCGCTACTGAGATTTATAGTAACAAATTTCACAGTTTGCCGCGTCATACTCCTTTGCGCACATCTCGACGCATTCACAACGCGCGTAGTTTCATGCGAGTTCATGGTCGCACACAGGCATCTAACTCATCACCACTACCTAGAGCCACTGCACACTGGAACGGTCTCTCACATTGTATCCATTGCTAACCGTGAAACATTCCGTGATAACCTAATTTTGTTGCGCTTTCTCATTGTATAACGTTCTACTGCTTGTAATGTTTGTCTTGTTTCTTTCTTTTATATTTTTCCTTTTGTTTTTTATTTGTTTAATTTTTGTGTATTTTTCTGTTTTGTATATACGAATGCGCCCTTTACTCAATGCCCTTCAATGGGCCTGTAAGGAATTTTGAATAATAATAATAATATTAATAATAATATCAATAACAGGTTTCTCTTTCAAGAGCCTAACAAGTGCATCAAGCGAAGCAAGTATTCAAGCAAGCGATAAGGAACTTGCCAGTTATATTGAACGGTGGTCGAGTGTCGAAGCCTGCTGCATATAAGTGCGCGGTTCGGGCTCGTGCGAGTCCATTAGCAGCCCAATGCCCATACCGTTCTTGCAGGCAGCGTAGAGATGTTATTTTAACAAAGCAAAAAATAGGTGTGCGTGAATAAAATGCAAACTCTCAGCGCACCGCTACGCGAAACATGCTGAACCAGCGGCTCTTCCCGCGCGCGCTTGTCCCGTAGCAGTGGCGCCGCTGCGGCGGCGCGGAGAACTAGGCTCGTCACACCGGTTTCGGGCGACGTCGCAGGCAGCACCACGTGCGTTTTTATCCAGCGGCCGTGTATATACACACACCCTTTACCGCCGGCAGGACTCGGAGACGGCAGGCGCTTATAAGCGTTTCTTCATTACCAGCGAGATGGCGCGAGGAGCGCAACGGGCGCATTTAAAAGTCGTCGGCCAGCTCGCTCGCTTCTAATATTTGCGCAGGGAGAACCTTGCCCTTCCGCTGTCTGCTCGCGCGGTTGTCTCGTGGTGAGAGGAAGAGGGATATTTCGAGCTTTCACCGTGATGTCCGCGCTGATGTTACGGGAGCGTACGAAAGTCACTAGAGCTCAAGGGACGCCGCTAAACGAACAAACAGAAGATGAGCGCGAACTATCAAGTGTCACAGCTCGACACTTGAAGCACGCTAGTTTCCTTCGCTGCTTCGGCCGCCTTTGCAACAGGAGCGCTGTCCAAACTGAGAGTATCCATTGTGACAGCTTATTTGCGCTCGTTCGGCGTATATCTGTGCGTTCGTTTCGTGCGTGCTTCACTTGATAGTTCGCGCTCACCTTCTGTTTGTTCATTTAGCGGCCTCCTTTGAGCTCGAGGGACGCGCTGGAAATTTCAAGCTGCCTCCACGCTCTTCGCGTTGCGGTATTTTAATTTATATTGCTCCTGAAGCTGCGAGCCTCACTTCGTATAGCATTACAGTTTCTTGCTATCGCATTCATTGCTTCGCCCTTGCGGCGAAACTGTGACTTTTTTACTTTGAAGGTCGACCGTTGGGGCAAACATCCCTTGCGCAGCATCGCATACATACGCGCGAACGCCGAGTGATACAGCAGGAGGTCGACAAGATGCTTACCAAGGGCATCATAGAACCGTCATCGAGCCCGTGGGCTTCTCCTGTTGTTCTGGTTAAAAAGACGGATAACGCCTGGAGGGTCTGTGTGGACTATCGGCATCTAAGAAAAATAACCAATAAAGACTACCACGCATAGATGACACGTTAGATTGCCTACACGGTTCGACGTATTTTTCATCAATAGACCTTCGCTCTGGTTACTGGCAGGTTGCCGTCGACGACATGGACCGCGAGAAGACCGCGCTTGTAACGCCAGATGGCCTTTGTCAGTTCAGATCGAGTCATGCCGTTCGGCCTGTGCAATGCCCCAGCCACCTTCGAGCGCATGATGGACACGCTCCTGCGCAGCTTTAAGTGGTCCATCTGTCTTTGTTATCTCGACGACGTCATCGTGTTCTCTCCGACCTTTGACACGCACCTTGAGCGCCTTTCGTCTGTTCTTTCGGTGTTCCGTGCTGCTGGACTACAGTTGAATTCTTCCAAGTGCCACTTTGGTCGCCGCCAAATTACTATTCTCGGTCACCTCGTCGACGTGTCTGGTGTATGTCCTGACCCTACTAAAGTTCGTGCTGTCCTCGATTTCCCTTAGCCGACCTGTGTCAAAGACGTCCGAAGTTTTGTGGGCTTGTGCTCTTACTTTCGTCGCTTTGTCAAAAATTTTGCATACATTGCTCAGCCTCTGACCGATCTTCTAAAGAAAGGCGTACCCTTTTCTTGGGGCCCTGACCAAGCCGACGCCTTCGCACACCCTTGTCACCGCCCACTAGCCCTCCAATTCTTTCGCATTAGAACCATCTGCACCAACAGAGGTCCGAACAGATGGTAGTGGGCATGTAATTGGCGCTGTTCTAGCACATTGTCAACGCGGACACGACAGAGTTATTGCGTGCGCCAGCCGCCTGCTTTCACACGCTGAACGCAATTACACCATTACAAAGCATGAGTGCCTCGCACTTGTGTGGGCGGTGACCAAATTTCGGCCATACCGCTATGGCCGGCCTTTCACTGCTACCACAGACCACCATGCTCTCTGCTGGCTTTCGACGCTTAAAGACCCAACGGGTCGTCTAGGTCGTTGGGCCTTACGTCTGCAAGAATTCGACTACACAGTGGTGTACAAGTCCGGTAGGCTGCATCAGGATACCGACTGCTTGTCTCGCCACCCCGTCGACACTTCGGACTCCTATAATGCAGCTTCTGGGACCACACTCGATGCTTTTTTGAACCTCGGTCAAGAGCAAGAACGTGATGCACCATTGCGTGACGTCATCCGCCGCCTACGCTCTGACCCTTCCCTTCGCATGTTTCTCATCGTAGATAAAATCTTATACCGCCGAAATATGCCCCCCGACGGGCCAGAACTACTGATAGTTGTTCCCTCTCATCTGCAGGCGACTGTACTCGAGCAGCTCCATGATGTTTCACTGCGGATCACCTTGGTATTTCCCGGACCGATGACCGTGTCCGGCGACGATTTTTCTGGCCTGGGCTCTATCGTTCCGTGCGACGTTATGTCAATGCCTGTGAACCATGCCAACGTCGTAAAAGGCCAGCTCTCCTTCCGGCCGGACTTCTCCAGCCGATTTATATACCACCCGAACCGTTTTATCGTGTTGGCCTGGATCTGTTGGGCCCTTTCCCTACTTCACGATCAGGAAATAAGTGGATTGACGTTGCGACAGGTTATTCAACCCGCTACGCCATTACTCGGGCCATTCAGACCAGTTGCGCTGCCGAAGTCGCGGACTTCCTCCTACAAGACGTCATCTTGCACCATGGAGTTCCTCGGCAGCTTCTTACGGACAGAGGCCGTTACTTTTTTATGTAAAGTTGTCGAAGATCTCATTCGCTCTTGCGCCATGAAACACAAATTAACGACAGCGTACGTATCACCCAACGAACGGCCTCGCGGAACGTCTGAACCGAACACTTACCGATATGTTGTCCATGTATGTTTCTTCAGATCATCGAGACTGGGACGCCACCCTTCCATTTGTGACGTTCGCCAATAACTCGTCACGTCGCGACACCGCTCTATACTCCCAGTTATATCTCCACTATGGACATTAACCGACACTGCCGTTTGACACGCTCATGCCAACTGATATAGAGTCCCCTCTGAATATGCTCGCGACACTATAGATATACGGCTGCCAAGGCACACGAAATCGCCCATCACCGGACAGGAGCATCTGTACGACAACTGTCATCGTGAGCTCCACTCCTCTGTGGGCGACCTCGTCCTTCTTTGGACTCTTCACGGCGTGTCGGCCTATCGGAAAAACTGCTATTCCGCTACTCCAGCCCCTACCGCATCGCCCGACAAGTCATGATGTGACATGAAATTGCTCCAGCCGATGCTTCATCGTCATCGACATCATGTGATGTCGTCCACGTGGGTCGCCTGAAGATATACCATGCGATCCCGATCTAGCAGGCGCCGGGTCGGCGCTTTTGCCGCCGGGGGTAATGTCATGGTGCTGAGATGAAGGAAGACAACGATCGCTAAGGAGACGAAGGAGATGACGTAGTGGAGTATCTTCTCGGTTCTGATTGGTATCCCATAGTACCTCAGCTTAAAGGGGTCCTGAACCACCCTCCGGGCTTGGTGGAAAAACATATTCTACGGCTTGCATACGCCGTAATGAACATCTCAGCCAAATGCTGTAGTCATCCGCGAAGCGTAGCGTTCACAAGCAGAGCACAAAGCTTCCACTTCCTCAGGGGCCCTCAACTCAAAAAGCGGCTTCTCCTCACGCTCCTTGTATATGCTCTGTATCGTCATAGAGCATTTACAAGGAGCGTCGCTGCTATTGGCCGATGGCAGACACGCCCGCCGCGCCTGTGTGCGGGCCCTTCGCAGCGCGCGTTTTTAAAAACCGTAAGCGCATGCGATGCCGTGCGTGCCGTGCGCTCGCTTTTCCTTGCGTTGTAAGCCCCTATATAGGCAAAATAGTTGCTGGAAATATGTAAAAATATATTTGTTAATGCGCAAGTCTCATAGATGCCATTGGAAGGCGTCCGTAAACTACCTCGGCGCGGACGCGAACGGTGTGGTGCAAAAGTCACCATATAGTTTTCCAAGAAGCCAACAAATCCATGCCTGCAGCCTGTAATAAATCACAAATTAATCCCAAACTTTAATTCATCAGTGATTGTAGATGGGTTTATTCCCTATGGTACTCCAATGCGCCACCTTCTAGTACTCGTACTCAATAACATGGGTGGAGTTGAACCCAAAATATTTCTTCTATAAGGTAGATTAAAGGACTAGGTCTGATTAGGGTGTACTTGGTGGATTAGAGCACATTAAGGCGCATTAGGGTGGATTAAGACAGACTAAGGTGCATTAAGGTAGACTATGGCATATTATAGAGTGGATTACGCTAGACTTCGATTAGGGTGAATTAAGGATTACAGCAGATTAGGGTTGACTAAGGTAAATTAGTCTCGAATGAAATCATTACGTCTGCATTGTTTGGCTTAATTTGGCGTAACTTAAAGGGACTGTCTACCGCTCAGAAAATTTTTTAAGATTGTGGTAAAATTGGGCAGATCGTGCGTCACATTTACGGGAACGAGCACGCTTTCACCCCACAAAAAAGGAATTATGTTTTTAATTTCGCTCTGAAAGTGGTGCAAAAAACGCCGCTAGCGACACCCAACAGCGTGTTCGTCTTTTTCCAAGTGTACGAGAACCAGCCCACGCAGGTATGCATACTCTGCTGAAAAACTATTATGTATGTCTTACATGCGTACTTCACCCTGTGAGACACCTTGTTATAGCGTGCAAGAGCAATTTGTTCTTTTATTCGCTGCTTTCGGTGTGGCGCATGTGGCGCTGCCTTCGAATTCGTCTGCCTGCGGAGGCGCGTAGTACTGCGCTTGTCATGCATGCAGCGCTGCATGTCCGAGACGCACCCCCGCGCGCCGACTTTCCCTCGCCTCTCCTCCTCATCGTCGCCTCTGGAATGTCAACCTTGAAGCCGGTTCGCGTTGAGGTGCCTCCCGCGCCCGAAAGGGTTTCCAAGGAGACGACGACGCATCATGCGCGGTACCCAGTGTTGCTGGCATGCCTACACTAGGAAGGGAGCGACTTCGTGTATGAAAAAAATTGTGTTTTAATAATTTCTGTTGAGATTCTGGAGAAACCACTGCACGCTGGGACACTTCGAAAGGTACGCTTTCTGTTGAGTCAAAAAACGGGAGAGCGATGAAGGACGGTAGACAGTCCCTTTAATAATCTGAGCTTATTTAGACTTGACTTAGTCTTAACTTAATTAGTCAGGACCTAATTAGTGTGGCACTAATTCGACTCGGTCTAATTAACTTATACCTAATGATACATTGCTTAATACGCTGGTCTTCATTAGTCATGATATAATTATACTTGGGTAATTAGCCATATCTTAATTACACATGGCCTAATTAGTACAGGCCTAGTTACGCTGTTCTTTGACATATTATCTTAATTAGTTATCGTTTGATGAGTATTACCTTAATTAGGCCTGATTTAATCAGTGTTAGCCTAATTACTCCTGAAATATTTAGTCTCAGCTTAATGAGGCTTGACCTTTAAGTCTTAGCCTAATTTACCTTGGATTAATAAGTGCTAGCTTAGGTTTGACTTAACTAGTAATAACCTAGCTATGCGTGGTTTAATTAGTACTAGTTAATTAAACACGGTCTAGATAGAAGCTTGCTTACACTAAACTTGTTCATATCAGCTAAATTAGGCTTCGCATAATTAGTCCTATCCCTATTAGACTTGGTTTAATTAGTATCGTGGCTTAATTAACGGTAAATGATTAGTACCCGCTTAATTAGGTGTCACTTACTTGTCATAGCTCAATTAAGCTTGAATTAGTTCAGTTTGGCTTGGTTTGACTTAGTTGGATTAGTCCTGTCTGAACTACTTCAATTAATTATTCCTAATTAGGCTCCTTCAGTAGCGCACCCAGGATTTCTGCCAGGGGGGGTTCAGTTTTTCACGAATAGCCGGGCAAGCGATTACACAGTTGTTGCGTGTGTAAAAAAAAGTAAATAAAATGCCAAATAATAGTGACATCAATGATGATGATGATTTTTATTATTTTTTTCGGCGTTTTGCAGACATTAGCTCCACGTTCTTCTAGGACACAGGACCAGTTACGGGTTGGGAGGGGGGGTTAGGTCGGCCTCAGGGAGGGGTTACAACACCCGAACCCCCCCCCCCCCCGTCGGTGCGCCACTGGGCTCCTTTGAATTAGAATTAGCCTTACCTAACTAGTTTTAGGAATCTTAATTAGGCTCCATTGAATTAGACTTAGCCTTACCTAACTAGTTCTAGGAAGCTTTGTCTTTACTGCAGCGTGGCATTGTTATGCTAGCATTACATAGCTTAGCGGAATTTTCTGCAAATTTCCCAGTTTCACCAATAGCTCAAACAGTTTCACTGTTAAAATTGAACTAGTGTATTCACACATTAAATTAATCCATCCTTCTTTCCGCATGTTAACGCACCTTATTCCACATTAATCGGTCGGCAGGAGTTCGAGTTGTGAAGGTCTTCCTTTCGAGTCATAGTAGTCACACGTTCGAGCCCGACAGGATGATTAACCCGTCTACAATCACTAATCAACAATTAACTAACTTGGGGTTATGCATGACAAGGTGGAGCAGCGTTGATAGTTGCGCTGTTTGTCCTGACGCCGTCTTATGCGCAATATCGACGACAAGCAGCGCACTGACAAAGTAAGCGCGCACACCTGCGAGCCTATGCGTGTGTGACGAACGAAAACAAAGCTTCGGAGGATCGAAAAAAAAGCTGCGGTGATCGCGGGGGCACGCGACCGAGCCCAGGCGCAGAGCGAGCAGGCGGCCACAAGCGCGCTGCGGACAAACAGTCCCCGGTAGTCGCGCGCTTTTCGTCAGCCGCTCTGACACGTCGCTGAAGTCTGGTGACGTAACGCGGTGGGTGGGGCACCTCCTTCGACACCGCCCTAAGGAGCTCTGTACCCTCTATTCCGCAGAGTTGAGACAGCACTGGAAAGGGAGGTTTTCCGGTCGCAATATCTTCGCTCCTAACAAACCGTTTTGAAAAATTCTTTCGGCTGTGAATTTCTGAGAGGCCTTCAATACACACCTAGCCGTTTTCAAAACCAAGCCGGAGTGGTGGTTCAGGACCCCTTTAACTATTTCAACTTCTACATCTTGGCCAATCCCCCAGGGTGGGTATGTGCCAGACTTGAAGGAAACAACAACAACATCTTCTCGGTCTGAGATTGGGATTGTGCCGGCGACATCGTTTCTGTTATTATAACGGCCTTCCCATTTAGCCTTATATCTCTGCTCGTTCCAAACTGTGAGGGCGGGTGATGTCAGTGCTGCGTTGAATGGCATATTACGCTTCCTTGAAGTTCAGTAAAAACGTTTTGCGTGATATACTGCACTGACGTGAGATTGAAGGGCGGATGTATTACCGTTTGACTGCAATTAATTTTTTATTTAGCTAAAAACTGCCTCAGACCGCTCACAACAGAGCGCCGCTGCGTACATTTCAACGCGCTCCGGCGAACGCCTATCCACACTTGGATGGATGCTATGAGCTTCCCCTTTGTAACGGGGCGGTGACATGTGCGCCACCAGGCTCGTAAGAAGATTTAAGAACTTTTTTTTTCTCTCTTTCAATTTTCCTCATGCCTTTTAAATTTACTTCAATCAAATCGATCATGCCATATCAAAAACGGAATTTCATAGCCCAGTTCCCTGCCCCTTATGGCAGAAATTCCATATTTTTCCCTATAATTATTTTTGTCCGTTCTCTCTAGTTTTCTGCCACCAGTATTCTAACCGTCTCTTACTTATTTCAATCGCGGCTATGTTCAGCTTCCCGTTGTTCGCCCTAAAACCCAAGGCTTCATGTAGGGTGGTGCCCAAACGTACACCTGGGTGGATATTTCCGCATTCAGTCAGAACATGCTCTGTCGTTTCCCTATCTTCCTCACAGCATGTGCATTTCTCTTCTTCTTTACTGAATTTCGCTTTACAAACACGCGTTCTAAGGCAGCCCGATCTCGCTTCAAACAATAAAGCGCTTCCTCTTGAATTATCATAAAATGCCTCCCTCTTTATTTCGTTTTTGCCCTCTCGGTAGTTATTCAGAGTCGGTTTTTTTTTTCCGTCGCTGTCCTCCAGTAAATCTTCTCCGCCTCTCTGACTTTTCCCTTTACGCTCTTTGTTGTCAGTTCTCTTAGAGCCGTATATTTACTGGTGAGCCTCCTAGTTCTCTTTCTCCACTGCGTGTCAACGCTCTTTCTATATAAATAGCGGAACACCTTCACTGCCCACCTAACCTCTTTCATATTCCTTAGCCTTTCTTCAAACCTTATTTTGCTCTGCGCTTCCCTTGCCTCAAAACTCGCCCATCCCATATCGCCCTTTACAGCCTCGTTTGTAGTTTTCCCGTGAGCACCCAACGCGAGGCGTCCCACAGTTCTTTGATTCACATCCATTCCCGATTGTATCTCTGGCCTCATGCACACCACTGAGTTCCCAAATGTAAGCCCCGGTACCATTACCCCTTTCCACAGACCCCTAAGCACCTCGTACCTATTGTGTCCCCATAACGCTCTGTGCTTCATTATTCCTGCGTTCCTTACGCGGTGATAGTGCTGCCACCTACATGTCGATTTCGAGGCCAATAGGTTATTCACGTGTTGAACTGCTATTCCATTCTGTGTCGCGCATGGGTGGTGTACAAGTGTGCAGCTGTATATAAACTGAAGCGTTTCCCGGAAAGCAATAAACTGTTGGAAGATCAGCGCTCAGTGTCCTCTCTTTTGTACCCTTGTGTCTTCCGCTGTAAAAAATATGCCAACACGCCCAATCGTATACTCTTGTAAATTATAAGCTTTGTCATTCTTAGGGAAAGCAGCGACGATCACTTCTCGCGCGCATTTTAGCGCTGCGCGCCGCGGCCGCGCAGGCGCTCTGTTTAAAAAAACAATTCCCGCGCGGGTCTCCAGTGCTTCAGCAGTCCTTCACAGGCTAGGTGACGCCACTAGCATGTGCATTGGGGAAGGCGGCGCAGCAATGAACTCCTCGATTGGTCAAAACAAGCACTGCGCCTTGACCCTATTAGAATGCCCGGTAGAATATTCGACGCACTGTACTTGCGACCATACTAGATCTACGGTTTTCCTTTCTCCATGGGTAAGGAGGGGAAAAAAAAAACGTTGTTCTATCCATTCCCCGTAACTTCCTTTCTTCGTGAAAGGATTCGTGAAATTCTTGCTGCATTATGGTCACATCGCACATATGCGCACTTACCTACTCAAAAACAAATTTTGGACACCGGGGTTGTTACGGGCCCTTCAATTCAAAATGCAAAAACGAAACTGACATATTGGAGTCCCTTTCGTTACGGATCAAGCACTCTGAGTCCCGTGTGCACTCGTATTTTTATGTAGATATTACAGTGAACAAAGCAACGAGCCATTTAGCTTTATGAAAGCAAAAAAATTATACTGTTTGGAGCATTCGATGTGTGTATGCGCGCGTGCGTGCCTGTTTCGCCGCGCACAGAGCAGGACAAAGCAGCGAAAGCACGAGCAAATGCGAGTGTCTTGTCTGCTTGCGTTTGTTCCGACTGCGGTGCTTCACACGCTCGTTATGATGACAGGGTAGCAAACCAAGATGATCCTGGCTAACATACCTGTGTCTTTTATTTCATTCTTTTTCATTCTTTCATTTTCCTATATGTGTGTATATATACATGCGAATGAAAATCGATGGATCCGGTGTAATATGTGTTTGAGGAAGAGGGTAAACAAATGTTCGAAACACAACTTTTACTAACGTTTCGGCAGGTGGGCCTGCCTTCGTCAGTGTAACAGAGACTACTTGCCCCGCAGGGCATATATAGCGTCCGCATATACTGGCGTATCACAAAGCCGTGTCATCACTAATATCGTTTCTTGGGAATTATCATTAGTTATCGACGCATGCACGTGTCCGTAGGCAGAAATACAATTTTAACGCGCGACGTTATACAATCGTGAATTGGCACCTTCACTCTTTCGTCGATAGCCCATACATAAATACATGATATAGCGAAAAGCGCTGACAGTCACTGCTGTAGTGAGTAAATAAACGGAATAAACATCACGCAAAAGCACATTTCAAAATTATTTCAACAACGCGAAAAAAAAGAAAAAGAGTATATATATATATATATATATATATATATATATATATATATATATATATATATATATATATATATATATATATATATATATATATATATATATATGACATCACAATCTGGGTGACAAAAGGGTCGGACGGCGCCGTTCAAGATGCACTACAGGAAGCCGTCAATGTAGTCCAAGGGTACGCCATTGCCGGAGGACTCACCTGCGCAGCTGAAAAATCGGAACTTCTGCTCGTGTTCAAAAAACGGAAAAAGACAGACAAACCGCCAGACGTAACCTTGCATCTGAATGGCGACCAAATTCCAAGGGTAGATAGACTTCGCATACTAGGGCTCCACATCCAACACAACGGCAAGGCTACATATACTGTCTAACTACTACGCCAACAAATTGCCCAAGTAACGCACATGATAAGGCGCATTACAAACCGCCGACATGGGCTTCTGGAAAAAGACACCCTCCGAATTGTGCAAGCTCTGGTGATTAGCAGACTCACCTACCACCTCCCCTACCATAACCTTACTCAAACCGAGACGAACAGGATGGACGCCCTCCTTCGCACGGCACTAAAGGCGGCTCTGGGACTACCCCAATACGCGTCAACGCAGCTCCTACTGCGACTTGGGGTCCACAACACCATCCGAGAACTGGTGGAAGGCCACCTGAACAGTCAAATTCAACGCCTCCAACGAACACGGCAAGGTACTGATATTCTCTGCCGAACAAAGCACCCTGCCGAACACCCACCCTGCCGAACAAAGCGCTACAAGAACGCAAGAACCTTGGACTTGAGATTCGAAGCAAAATTCAGGTGGCCCCGATTCCACGAAATATGCATCCTGACCGTCATAAAGGCCGGAGACGTGCAAGGGTTCAGGCTTTAATGCGCGTTCTAGGCGATGGTACCTCTAATACGCCGGTCCTCTATACTGACGTGGCACGGTACCCACAAAGACAGGCCATGTGTCTTGTCGTAGTAGACAACACCGACACTCTGAGCGTTTCGGCCACGCTTAACACTAAGGACAGTGCCATGGCGGAAGAGGCGGCTGTCGCCTTGGCTATTGTACATGCTTCTCTCCTACCAGCACGGGACGAACCTACGACAGTGGTCACTGACTCGCAAACTGCCTGCAGGAACATAGCACAAGGAATGGTGACACCGTACACACACCGCATTCTGACATCTTTACACCCCTCATTACTACACAGGGTGCGTATCGTTTGGACACCTGGACACGCCTCTCTCCATGGCAATGAACGCGCTAATGCGGTAGCCCGAGAGCTTACAAACCGGGCGCCATCGGAAGAGCTGTCCAATCCAGACGACGCACCAACAGAACCATTGAACTACGCTGACACTCTAGAACATTACAGACAAAGCCGACGTTATTTCCCCCCACCACACCATTCCCTCACCCGGGAGGAAGCTGTCGCGTGGCGGCAACTACAGACTAATTCCTTCCCATGTCTCTTCACCCTACACAATATCCCTCATACTGTCCCTACTGTGGAGCGCAGCCCACAGTTTATCACTGCACGTGGGAATGCCCATGTCCACCGGGCTGTTCCCCTATCCCATCACCATCACATTCCTCCTGGGAGACTGCGCTGACCAGCTCAGCGCCGCGGGAGCAGCGTCGGCTGATCCAGCGAGCACGTGGAGTGGCGCGAGCCAATGGGGCCCTGAACTAAGGGCTCCACCCTACGAGGAAGATCCTTCTTTTCATTCAAATAAATGTTTTCTCTCTCTCTCTCTCTCTCTCTCTCTCTCCGGGCCATGTGTGATATGCCGGGCGAACACGGTACTTCAGTTTTTTGCGGGGAAAGCCGCGCGCCCTGGGTAGCCAGAGTTAAGCGTCAGACTTGTTCACTATGCCGACAGTTGTTCAGAGCCCAGGCTTAAGAACGAGGCCACAATGATCACAACATACCGGCCTCAGCGCTAAAGAGACATTGTACAAATTACCTGATGTGCTGCCTAGCACACCTCCCAAGTGGCGTCGCCTGCCAAAAATATTTTCGTTTCGTTTCTGACAGACGCCAGGCGTAGCCACCAGGCTCGCCTCGCTCGCTGTGCACCCCCTTTCCTGCTGTTAGCGGCGTTGCCCGGTGGCTGTGCACGACCTCCTCTGTGCTCCATGAGGAGACTTCAGCGAGGGGTGCGATGTATTGGAGTGTCCGTGTAAAATTAACAGATTGTTCAGCGTAGCTTATTTGTCATCGGATTCCCGTCGTGTGCGGAAAGTGCCTGTAGTGAGTAAGTTGTTGTTTACTTCGTATAGTCAGACATTCGGCTGAAAGCGGTGCAGTCGCCGCGCGCTTGCGCACCGCCATGTCTGCAAGGGCAGCTTTAACGTAACCTGATCTGTGGACTCGGCGAAGGCCACTGAGGTGCCTTTATATCGCGAGGAAAATGCGTGTGTTTGCCTAATTGTAATTACCAGTAATTTAGATGTTCACGGTATGTTTACATCCATGTGGTTATGTTTTATAACGCCCGTGGAGCCTAACAGCGCGAAGGTCGCCCTTCGTTCAGCGAGGTAACTGATATGCTTGCTGTTTCTTTCGTTAAAGCACAATGGTGAAGTTCTATGAGAGGAAGGACACGTTCAAGTTTTCGTGGGACCAAGTTGCTCAAGGCTTCTGGGCGAGGTACCCCAATCCATATAGGTAATTATATGAGAATCCTGTATTCAACATAGTATACACATTTTCACTATGGCATCTCATTTCATTGCCTTCATGTGGTTTTGATGTCGCAGGTTGAGGGGTTGAAGCAGCGTTTAGTGTGTTGAACTTTGCTTTGCCACAATGACGCTAAGCGCGAGCACCTCTGTCGACCTCTACGCACGCTTAGCAAAATCATAGGCCGTGTTGATGCGGGCGCAGCGGAAACAGAGTGTCCAGTTTACTGCAGGATGTGAGCAGTGTAAAATATTCTGTAATGGTAAAAATTTGATCATGTCCGTAAAGGGTTGCCACCTTTCCCAGAAAAAAAAAATAAGAAAAGGGGGGGGGGGGGGGGTAAGGTACAATAACTTGAAGTTGTAAGGCGGGCAATAAGTAAAGACACGCGAACTGGTTATATGCCGAAGCTGGGCAGTATTGGCTGATAGAGTGTAAGGCAGCCCGTATAGGTCGACTGATACGAGCTATGTAGAGACAGTAAATACACGCGTACCTTGCAAACACTGTGCAAGGGCTGTTTCTCTTCCTTCCTTCCTTTCAGTCGACTAAGCATAACTTTATAGTAGACGCCCCAGCCTTCAAGCCTTCAAGCCGTCCGTCCGTCCATCCGTCTTGTACCATATGTGGTCAATTCGATCTAAAATACCACGCATCTTTCTTTTCCTCAATTTAGAGACGTTACATCACGAACGAATGAAGCCTAAAACATTTTAAAGTAGTTTCACTTCACCACAGCTTATATGCATGCCAGATTAAACTCCTTGTGCATTTCCAGGTGTCCTCTCTTGCTCTGTTTAACACGAAAGTGCTTTATGCCGGGGTCCGCCACGACCCCCTACGTCACTTGCGTAACGGAAGTGATGCAGAAAAACATAAATGTATAACAACAAAGAA